>CM076578.1:1979827886-1979949998 GCA_034641835.2 Pinus albicaulis
TGAGTCCAGCATCATAAAAACCAAATTAAGCCTGTTGGCCGGATAAATCGTTCTTGCGGACAAGACCGATCTCCCTAGTGTCAAAAGACAATCTAGCAACAAACGAACAACTAAGTTTGTCCTTCTCTAGATATATTCGTTTTACAAATAAATGTTATGAAGGTGTCGATCCTAACTTAGATCCAAATGCTTATTTGCGGTCGTGATGCTTAGTTGCATCAATAATCCTTCGTCGCAACAAGGGCCCTTTTGTCACAAAAAAGTATCATCTTTCGTTGATCTGCAATCACAAACAAGAAAATATCAATAGCACCTGTATAACAAATAATCATAAAACATACCTATCATAGTGATCAAGGAATCTATGAAATAAACGATCAAACGGCAGCTTATTGAAATAAACAATCGAACGACAATTTATTGAGAAAAACAGAACTTGATTGTATTAATCTTAAAATATACAGAAGAACCTTACAACCTTAGCCTTGATGTTCGAAAGGCCTTCCCGGGGTCCGAAGCAGGAATCTCCTCTACTTTGATAAGTCTTACACTCTTCCTTCAGGAGCACAAAGAGGTATGTGATCTTTCCTCTCAGAAACTCAGCAGAAAGAAGTCTAAATCTTAACAGCACTTCAACTCAAAAATCTTCTTCAAAAAACTTAACTTTCAACTTCTTGAACTTAACCCCTTTGAAGCTACCCAATGCCTCCTTTTATAGAGCAGATGAGGAGGTTAGGATTCCACCTTTAAAGGGATAGAACCCTCCTTCAAAGGGATAGGCTCCTCACATCAAGGGATTAGTTCCTTAAGGTGTGGGATAGATGCACCTTACCAAAGCGTACTCATCCCCAAAAAATTTCATCCAGAACCTTCTAGAATTGACCAAAATTCAACTTTTTCAGTTAAATTTCGCGCTTTTTTGACTTTACAGGGGTCCGCACCCATAACACAAGGAAAGTGCGGTATGGTTCCGCAGGCAGGCTGAACTTTAGGTGCGGGACCGCAGGGAATGTATAGAGAAAGTGCGATACCAATTCTTAGGGGTTTTTAGGGACTTTTCTCTAATTTTGAAGCTTGACATGAGGAGCGGGTATATTGGACTTTCAAAGGAGGCATGTATGAGTTTTTAATGAGCTCATACAGTCAGCAAAATGTCAAGGTGACATTTTTAGTGTAACAGATTGCCCCCTAAAGTGCGAAGTCTGAAATAGATGAAGATGAAGTCTGTCATATATGAAGAGTGAAGTACTTTATCATTTCAAGGATCATCCTGTGGACACCCCAGTCAGAACCTGTCAAAACATTCAATGCAAAATATATATATATATGTAATCATATCATCACTGAGGTAGGCATTCCCATACTCAGATCAAAACTAACTAGAACTAACTTAAATTGTTCTGATACAGGAATGATTTTGAATACATCACAGTATAGACATGTGTAGACACAGTATGGACGCAGCCATCTGTTTATAAATATTCTACTGTATAAATGATAACAAAATTCCTCGCAGCCTGGATGGTAGAAACTAGATCCAGGGTCTTGATTTCCGCATCTCAAACTAGTACGATTCTATCCATGTGAATGAATGTGTCGAAGTCGAACATGGTAGAAACCACTTGATTACCAGTCAATGATGTGAACTGTTAACAAGTGTGAGAGAAACCACCGGTAATGTCAATGGCTCTCAAAGTACTCAGTACAATCCATGAAATGTGAATGAATGAGCTGAAGTCGAACATGTCACGGAGTCATTCGATCGAAGGTCAATGATGCTGTCGTCGCGAAAACTGCCATTAAGGCATACGAGATTCAATTACTGACGATTTCTGGATCAACTTCCTAGATAAAGAGTTGTCGTCGATAGAAAGTGATCCGTCGTAGGCAAGCCCACAACAAGAAATCATAGATCAAGTTTTGAAGAAATATATTGGCAAGGACTAACTCAGGGATGGTCAAAATGGATGACAGATATTTTGCAGATGAATGGTTTATTTGAGCTGTCCTCTTGAACACATAACGACACTGCAGATGGCTTGGTGACAATTGACCCAAAGCTAATACCCAGAAACTAGATGAATGAATTTCAATGAGGTTTGATTAACTGTTAGGCAAAGGATTTCCCAACCGGGGTGAATAAAAAGGTGAACAAAAAGTATCGTGTTCAAAGTGGTTCGCGGTTTTGAATAATCAAAATGGTAGCAAGCAGGGTTCGTTTTTCTCTCTTTTCCCCCACCATTTAAAGCAAGTACCTCTTTATTTTTGACAAGCTTGAGGAGGATAACATTTGCTTGTTTATAAGCTCATCCTTTGGATGAGGTCAACTTAGTTTAAAATTCGAACCCTAAGAAGGTGGTTCATTCTGTTGAAAAATTAAACAAGGGTCCTTTGCGTAGGGATTTTAACGAGTCCAGTCATGGAAGAAACTGGTGTTTTTAGTTTAGGGAGTCGGAAGAAAAACTTAAGAAAACTCCGTGGGTGTACTTTTTCGTAAATTTAGTCTCTCGAGCCCGAAAAAGGATAAAATAATGCGGGAGAGAACTCTATTGAGCATATTTAGTCAACGTATACCTTTTTCGTAAATAGTCCATTTCAGTCCGGAAAAGCGGTAAACTTATATTGAAGGGACGATCATTCATTTACTTTAAAGAGTTCGAATAATCAAATACTCGGCAATATTTTCATGTTTAGAGAGTCTGAAAAGGGCTTAAAAGAGAACTCCAAATTTCACCTTTTCAGTAAGTTTTAACGAGTTCGAAAAACGAATAAAAATGTACTCCTGGTTTTCACTTTTTCGTAAGTTTTCACGAGTTCGAAAAAGGGATAAAAATGTACTCATATGGCCGACTTTCAATTTAATTTACGAGTAGGAAAAGATGGAAAGAACTCGACATTTTCATGTGTTTTACGAGAATGAAAAATAGCAAAATAATCTCAAGATTTTCATGAGTTTAATGAGTCTTGAAAATAACCGAAATTGACTCAAGATAGGTTTCATTTTTACAAAAGCTTGAAACAGAGAAAAACTATGCTTCAGAGTGGTTTCATTTTTACACAAGCTTGAAACAGAGAGAAAAAGCGTACTTGATGCCCCCTAAGCGTAAGCTGTTGGAAGCTGTGCCCTAGCTTCATTTCGTTCAACTAAGTACACTAGTAATAAATAGCTGTATGGAATGAAGGTTCATTTACGAGATCATATGAAAGACCCAACCTAAAAACTAACCTAACTATGACTTAACATCTACGAGATCTAGTCAAAGACTCGACTCAATTAGGGGAGGGTTTGTTTCATTTTTTAATGAGCTTGGCACAGGAAAAGAACTATGCTCATGGCAACGTGTTTCATTTTTTAACGAGGTTGACACAGTAAAAGGAACTATCCTCAGATCTACCCTATTTCTAATCTACCTACATAACCTACTGATTCATTTTTTAATGAGGTTGACACAAGAAAATAACTGTCCTCCTTATCTTAATTTTTAATGAGGATTGACTCGATGAAGAACTATCTCCCGACCAACTAATTCATTTTTTAACGAGGTTGACAGGGAAAAGAACTATCCTCATACCTAATTCATTTTTTAATGAGATTGATTCGATGAGAGCTTATTGAGAGAACAAGCTGATTCATTTTTTAACGAGGTTGACACGGGGAAAAAGAGCTGTCCTCATAGAAGCTTGTTTCATTTTTAAACGAGCTTGACACAAGAAAAGGAACTATGCTCTCGACTAAGCGATTCATTTTTTAACGGGGTTGACACGGGAAAAGAGCTGTCCTCAGGAAACCACCTATTTCCTAATCTACCTACATAACCTATTGATTCATTTTTTAATGAGGTTGACACGGGAAAAGAACTATCCTCATGTTTGATTCATTTTAACGAGGTTGACTCAGTAACAGGAACCATCCTCATACCAACTGATTCATTTTTTAACGAGGTTGACACAGGAAAAGAACCGTCCTCAGAGAAGCTTGTTTCATTTTTTAAACGAGCTTGACACAAGAAAAGGAACTATGCTCTCGACTAACTGATTCATTTTTTAAGGAGGTTGACACAGGAAAAGAACTGTCCTCAGAAACTATTTATTCTAATCTATCAATCTACTCTCTACAATATACCTACTGATTCATTTTTTAATGAGGTTGACACAGGAAAAGAACTCTCCTCATCGCCGACTGATTCATTTTTTAAACGAGGTTGACACAGTAAAAGGAACTGTCCTCACCTACATGTTTCATTTTTTAACGAGGTTGACACAGTAACAGGAACTATCCTCACTAGCCACTGATTCATTATTTAACGAGGTTGACACAGTAAAAGGAACTCTCCTCAAAGACATGTTTCATTTTTTAAAGAGGTTGACACAGTAACAGGAACTATCCTCAAACTCACTGATTCATTTTTTAAACGAGGTTGACACAGTACAAGGAACTATCCTCACCCACACTGATTCATTTTTTAACGAGGTTGACACAGTACAAGGAACTCTCCTCGCCACTGATTCATTTTTTAAAGAGGTTGACACAGTACAAGGAACTCTCCTCACACTCACTGATTCATTTTTTAACGAGGTTGACACAGTACAAGGAACTCTCCTCACCACTGATTCATTTTTTAAGGAGGTTGACACAGTACAAGGAACTATCCTCATACTAACTGATTCATTTTTTAACGAGGTTGACACAGTACAAGGAACTCTCCTCACAACTGATTGATCATGGCTTCCAACTGGAAGAAACACATGTCAATGGACACACCTCGATCATGGCTTCCAATAGGTCTTCATCAGAAGGAAGAATAGTTCTATGGAAGGAATGCATGTCAAGGGACTCAAAAGGGATAAGAACATCGCGTTCAAATAATCCCATAGAGTTTTCCATGTCAATTACCGGATCTAAGTCATAGGAAGTCGAGCAAACAGTGAGAGGCTCGCTTACATCGGTAACTGAAAACATGGGACTAGTTGCCACATAATTAACCCGTGGCGGGGTAGATACCACTTTAGAATCAGAAACATTCAGGTATGTCGGATTATTGGTAGTCGAATCAAGACTAAGGAACGAAAGCTGGTCTACAATCACAATATTACCATTGTGAGGGAAAGACATCACGCGAAAGAGTGTCGATACGACAGCTTTCATTGCATAAACATAGTCTCGCCCAAGGAGTAAATTGAAATCCAAGGGGCCTCGAACTACCATAAGATCAATACAGACAATTTTACCTTCCAAAGTAATAGGAAACTTAGGAAGGATCCCTAAAGGTTCACTAATGGTTCTGTTAAAAGCTTTCAGATTCTGCGTAATAGGCACAAGTTGAGGGGAACCCAAAGCTTTCCAAGCAGTTGAGGATAAAATACTAACAGAAGCACCTTCATCTACCTGTGTGCGATGTATGTCCCTACCACCAAACTTCACAACGATTTGGAAAGGGATAGAGGAAGGAAGACGAGGTTCTGTCAGTCTATTCCAATCAAAGGAAAAGACCTCAGTACTTGGAGGGGGTTCTGTAGAAACAGGTGAAATGCCCCCCGGCGTAGAAGAATCTGATGTAACAAGAAGAACCTGAGCAGTATGAAGTTCATTCTCTACAGGGAGAATGGGATCGACCGTATGTGAAATCAAATCGACCACTTGATCAACTAACAGATCATCAACCTGAGTGATATGAGTTTCACTCTCCAATGGAAGAGTGGGATCGACCGTACTTGAAACTAGATCAATCACTCCGTCAGTTGACGGTAGGTTGGGAGAAAGTTTACGGTAACCAGTTGGAAATTCTTGCTGTGGAACAGTAAGGTTTTCCAACAATTTTGAGGCTTCATCCATGTGAGGGCAAATGTGAGTTTGATGACTCCCTTTGCATAACTTACAAGGAAACCTAACTTTACCCTTTTTCCCAGGAACCTGACTATCACTAGTTGATGGATCAACGGAAAGTTGATGAGATTTTTCTGACCATACTTCCAAGACCTTTGGAATACTAGGACAATTGATAAGGAAGTGGTCACCCTTACAAAGCCTGCAAGGGTATTTGGGTTTACGATGCATGTTGGAGGTTTCCTCAACACAACTAACACTTACAGCCATGGTTGGTTGGTTGACTTCTTTCTTACCTTGCTTCTTCTTCTTCTTCTTCCCTTTCTTCTTCTTCTTAGTTACATGGTTACTAGCGTCAAGGCTTTTACCAGGCGAAGAGGAAGAAATGGAAGAAGAAATATTAGGCAAAGAAGATAAAGGGTCAACAGAAGGTTGGTGATGTTGAGATGGTGAACTCTGTTGAAGTGAAGCATCTAGTTGAGGTGGAACAGTTGGAGTGTTCGGGGCCAACGAAGTTGAAAATAACCATATCGGTAAACCTATTGTAAATCCAGGTAATGACAATGTAGCCATATAAGGAGGACCAACATTTCCAAAGCAAGGAAAAGTACTAGGATTCTCGTTAAGAGGGGTTACTTGGTTGGTAAATTCTGGAACATTTTCCATTATATTCAACTTCAGTGAATTTTCTTAACAATTTAAAACTAAAATTAACAATTCACAATTCACACCTAAACAATTAAAATTCACAATTCACACCTATGGTCTCTAAAAGTAAAAACAAACAAATTAACACGCACTATCAAATCTAGGAGTCAAACCACACACAAACAGTAACTTCCCGTACTAAAAACACTAGTTGGTGATGAAATCCAACATCGTAGAATTTTAATGCAGAAATGGCAGTTGGAACAGTTACCCCGACAACCTTCTTAATGAAACAGACTGGCAAAAGCTTCTTCACAAAACCATCTCGAGTGAAGAGAACCCCCCAGAGAGTCCAAGTGAGTCTAGTCGACGTCTGCTCCAGGTACAGTGGGATCTTCCCTCCACCATCACCTTAGGAAAGAATCCTATAGATTATGGCCACTAAGGTTACCAATAGAAACAAATATACCTGGGGGAACAGTCTACGATCCGATACACACGCAAGGGCAGAGTAGCAAAGCTCAATCCCCTTGAAGGCTCCTTGACATAATCCAAGGTTTACCGACAAGTGACCCCAGGCTCCTCGACAATGGTCTATCCGAGGTTTACCGTTTTTAATACGTGTATATCTGCTATCGTTCCCAATGAGGAAGGATTGATTACCTCACTGGTTCGATTATGATCTCGTGCTTGACTCCTTTAGGAGGAGCTTCCCAGAGCATACATGCAACAATTGGAATTTTTCCTACCGCAAGATCGACTACTTGTTTGTTTTATTGTCTTGGAGAGTTAACTAAAACCTATTCCAAGACACTAGCCTAAGCTAGATTGGTGATAAGAGCCCTAGAAATGTAAAAATTACTAGATGAATTTTATTAAGCGTTGTGTTATTTAGGTTGTTATTACTCAAAAGGGTAAATGGATATGAAACCAATGGTGTTATGACCCGAACCAAAACTGAATGCAATCGAATATGATAATGTAATATTTTCAATTCGATGAATCCTAACTAAAGTAAGGAGAGAGTTTCCATTTGCTTCCAACAATGCAAATATTGATAAATAAGAGAAAATATAACAAATTCTCTAATGCACTAATTTTATCAAGAAAAACTAATGCAAATCAATCCCAAAACAATTTTTTATTTTTGTGTTTTTTAAAACAAGCATAAAAACATCTAAATTCAAATCAAAGAAAACTGATCTAAATCTATGATTGATTTTTCAGAATGTAAACTATGCAATTGTAATCTATGCACAATTCACTTGAAAAGTATGCAAATGTAATCTATGCACATTTTTCATTTATATTCTGAAAATGAGAATTCTAATTATGCAAATGTGATCTATGCAAGAGAATTCTCAAACACAAGATGATTCTATTGTAATCTAAGAACCAATCAAGTGGAAGTCAAGAAAATCGGGTGAGAGTTCCAAAGATCAAAAAACACTCAAAGGCGATTAACACTCATACACAATTTGCAAAAACAAAAGCAAAAAGATGCAAAATTGTGAAAAGACTGAGACAAACCTTCAATTAATGACCAAAGGAAATCAAATTAAGAATTTCTCAAAAAAGAGACTCAAAACACCCAATTAACTTAATGGAGATTGATGAGATGAAGATTTTGCTGAAAGAAATTCAGAAACAATTTTGACAAAATACGGATGCCGGAGTGAATCTTAAGAATCTAGAATTAAATCTAAGCTAAATAGAAAAAAAAAAAAAAATGTTGGAGTTTTCCAAAATTTTACTTGGTCCCGCTCCCCGGAAATGCGAGTGCGGTCACTTGTTTACTAAAAACATGCGACACTTTATCTGCCTTTGTCAAAAAGAAGGCAAAGTGCGGTCCAGGGAAAAATTAGAGAAAAACATACAAGATTTCAAAATTTTCAAAGGAAAACCTAAGCTGCATGCATTATATCCCTTAAGGTGTGGGATACATGCACCTTACTAAAGCGTACTCATCCCCAAAAAATCTCATCTAGAACCTTCTAGAATTGACCAAAATTCAACTTTTTCAGTTTAATTTCGCGCTTTTTTTATCTTACAGGGGTTCCGCATGCATAACACTGGAAAAATGCATTCTATAATGCATTTCCTCTTCACATTACCTGCGTACCCTAGCTAGGAACGCAGGCAGGCTTCATGTTACCTGCGTACCCAAGGCTTTTTTGAGTTTTAAGGGTTTTTCCTCCATTTTTAGGAACTTTTCTCTGATTTTCAAGGTTTGGAATGAGGAACAAAGGTTGTAAGACTTGCAAAGGAGGCATGTATGAGTGTCAATGAGCTCATACAGTTAGCGGAATGTCAAGGTGACAATTTTTAGTGTATTAGTAAGCGATTATCCCTTCTACAACAACATAGCTTTCTTTCCGCATCTACGTTATTTTAGGTGAGGAGCCTCCAGTTGGCTGCGTGTCAGCTTGGGCAGGGATTTTCAAGGCGGAGCCATTCTTTCATCTCGAGGATCTATTGGAGAAGAGTTGTAGAATTCTACATCAGCTTCATCCATATCTTCTCATTTCTGTTGTTAAGCATACCTTCAGCCCTAGGGTTGCAACTTACATTGGCACATTGTGTGCATTTTCTGGAAATCCTCTTGGGTTACCTTGGAAAGGTGATATAGGGCCTAGATCTATTTGTATAAAATTTGATGAGGCATATATCATTATATTTGTATCATTGTATGATCTCCAGCTGTAGTTATGCATGTTATGACTGTGTTGTAGCAGCTCTCCAGCATTTTGTATTATAGCAGCATCTCACTTTTGAGGGTGATCATTTATGGGAGGCTTGTTTTCTCACATCATATGACTTGTGCCTCACTAATTTGTATTGATATGTTGTTCTTATACATAATGTTATGGCTCCATATTGGGCTCCATTGTTGATGTGTTGATTTATCACTGCTATTTCCATTACTGTGTTCATATATTGTTGCTTCCCCATTTTTGAATATTACAATAGCTTACCACATGACCTTCTTGCATTAATACTTGTCCCAAAACTGAAGTTTACAAGCATTGCTAGGATATTCCGACACATAGGAAATAGTTAACTATAACTTGGTCTAGCCTAGAGTTAGGTAAAGTGTGTTTCTTTACTATGTACATTTGTAACTTATAATCTGACAGTCACGATATATAGTGATATGATGGTTCATTCTCTCCTCGGTATTAACGACACTTGATCTATGGGTTAGCACCCGATTGGTCCATGATCTCTATTTAAAGAGAATGGAGCGTCATTTTTCTAGTGACCATTTATGAGATAAGTTTATGCAAATTTTCTTTCTTTATATTAATAAATTTCCTGAAGTTGTCGCATTGGCTCAGGTCGTGGATTGTTTCCCTCTTTGAGGGTTTTAACCACGTCAAATATTGGTGTACTAATCTGTGATAAGTTTGTGAGTGATGACCTTTGGTGTTTGATCTAAGGAACTTACCCTGTAAATTCCTACATGGTATCAGAATTGTTTTGAGGGCTGCATCCGTTGCCAATCCAAATCCGAAGTCGGTTTGACTGCATGCGACTGTCATTTTCCAGATCTACTATTTCTGACCACTTTCGGGCTAGGAGAACTACTCTGTTGTGTCTGGAGCCTCTGTTACAGTGAGGAACCCCTTTCGTTTCATGCGTAAAGTTTTTCGGATGCCCAAGTTATGTCATTTTAGATCTGGAGGTATAAAGTACTTTTTTTGCAGTTATATTTATTTATCCTTATGTTTATTTCGGTTTATAGTTTTTTTTATTACCAGATCTATACCCTCTTCTTTGTGTATGCTCTTTGCTTTGTGTTGTGTGCGATCTGGCAAACTAGAAACAGAATGACGGGATTTTTCTATTACGTATATTCTTCCCCGTGACATTGTGCGATCTCGGGAAATCAGAAATAGCAAGAAAAATATATAGTTACCTGGAAAACTAACCAAAATTCTAACATTCTGCCGTAAGGCTTGTTTTTTTTTGCGCGCGCGGTTTTTTTTTGCAGGAAAAAAACACGCAACCCAAAAAAATAAATAAATAAAAATAAAAATTCCTCCTTTCAAACAATTACAGAATTATTTTACTAGCTCACTTGGTGTAAATTTATTTTATGAGAATAGAGGTATTGGGTTCACGTCTCTTTATCAACCTTCTTTTTCTAAAAAGTATTTTGTGAAGTTACTTTTTCTTAAAAAGCTTTTTGGCAAATTACCTTTTTTTTAAAAAGGGGTTTTATTTTAAAAGAACATATTACTTATGTTTTAAAGTTACTTTATGTAATAGTGTTTCTCACCCATTATAAATAAATAAAAGTGAGTCAATTATATTAAGTTTGGAAAATGGAGGAATTTTTTTTTAAAGTACAACTTCATCATCGATTTCCAACCTATCACATGATACTCAGTACTACTCCAACTTTTCTTCAAAAAGGCATAACTTCTTCATTCGGAAGCCATTTTATTTAACTGGCCTAATTTTTCGATATCTTTTCATTGGAGCAGTTAGTTTCCATATTGTCAGCTTCAGTTTTTAAAAATGGAAAGTGCATTCTGGGTTATTCTTAACGGCATCAATTATTTCCAATGGCTATCCTACATGGTAGACTTACTTAGAAGTAAAGGGATTTATAGAATAGCCTTAGGACAAGAATCTAAACCTATCGATGCAGATAAAATGGCTAAATGGGAAAATAAATAAGATCAAGTACGAGGGTTGATAGGAATGTCCATTGCTCAAGATCTTAGATTTCATATCCAAGAAATGGACTCCCCTATTGAAGAAATATTGTTTTTGGTATTAAAAATGAAATCAGAGCCCATCAGCTTGAAAACGAGTTGCTTTCTTTGGACCCCAATAATTTCTCCTCTACTGAAGATTTTTTGTCCAAATTCGAGACCCTTAGACTTCTTTTAGAAGGTTGTAAGGTCAAAAAGGAAGATGGTAGTCTTATCTATTCCATTCTTTCTAAGCCAGGCCTTGCATACTCTGTATTTTTTCCCCTACCCACCTTCCATTCCACTAGAGAAGCCCTCATTTCTCAAGGAACAGCCTACAAGTCACCCAATTTTAATGCCTTTTGCAATTCTTTGATAAGAGACCAAGAAAAATTCTTACACCTTGGTCTTATTATTACTGGAAACTCTTCTAAGAAAGCCTTAGCAGTCCAGCAGCAACCATATCCAAAGAATCCTAAGAAGCAGCATCCTAAAAAGAATGGTCCTAAACCAAACAAGGGTCTTAAGCAATTTCAGCTGCAAACTGAAAAAGAAACTCAACAAGTTGATAAGGCAAATAAAAACAAAGGGAAGAAGACAGATATACATTGCAAATTTTGTAATCGTGATGGACACGTAGAGTCAAAATGTTTTAAGAAGATAGAAGCCTTAGAAGCAGCAATGAAGAAGCACAACATTCATTTGGAGAAGTCTTCAACTTCATCTTTGGGGATGGCACTTTCTGCATGTGGTTTTCAAGCATCAAGATCTAGTTATGCATTGAATGTATCTACTTCTTCTCGTTCTCATGAGTGGCTCATTGATTATGGAGCCTCTTACCACATGGCCAAAAATAAAGCCATGTTTTCTTCTTTAAATGATTGTAACACCAAAAATATTCACGTTTGTGATGATATATGTCTTAGTGTTGTAGGTTCTGGAACTATTCATCTAGATAAACGTCATTTTAATGATGTATTATGTGTTCCTACCTCGTCATACAACCTTCTATCTGTTTATCAGATAACTCATTTAGGTGAAGGGAAAACTGTAGAATTCTCACCTCATGATGTTGTCATTAAGGACATAAGAGATCTTAGACATATTTTAGCTACTGGGATTGCTGATGATTCCACAAGGTTGTATATGTTTGACAACTATGGGTCATCATGTCTTCCCTCCGTTTTTGTTTCTCATAATGATGAAGTGAGCAAACATTGGCATGAGTGATTTGGTCACTTAAACTATCACTCTCTTCAAACTCTATATAAATAAAATATGGTGACAGGTCTTCCTATGGTATCTTGTTGAGATAGTGTTTGTTCTAGTTGTGTACTCGGAAAATATCAACGGGATATTTTTGACAAATGTGCCTCTTGGCACACTTCATCCCCTTTGCATATTGTGCACAGTGATTTATGTGGTCCACTTCCAGTTGTTTCTTCCTCTGGCTACAAGTACTTCTTAACTTTAATTGATGATTTTTCCAAACGCACTTGGGTATACTTCTTAAAACTCAAGAGTGAATTTTTTAATATGTTCTTGGCCTTTAAGGCCTTTGTTGAGAAACAATCTAGACATCAAATTCTTAAGTTGAGATCTGGTAATGGAGGGGAATTGTTAACAACAAATTGATCAACTTTTGCACTATGCATGGCATTCAATTATAATATATTGTTTCATATACTTGACACAACAAAATGGTGTAGCTGAAAGGAAGAATCGCACTCTAAAATAAATGGCTAATTTTATGCTTCAATCTAAAGGACTTAGTCTTAATTTTTTTTTAAGGAATATAACTCCAAAAGAAGCCTGGAGCTCAACAAAACCAGATGTAAGTCACTTTCGTGTTTTTGGAAGTGAAGCTTGGGCCCATATTCAAGATGCAAAACATAAAGCCTTAGAACCTAAGAGTGAAAAATGTGTTTTTTTTGGATATTCTGAAGATGTCAAAGGATATAGACTTCTTCAACCAAAATCCAAAAATGTAATCATTAGAAGAGATGTAAAATTTGATGAAAATATATCAGCCTGCGAACCTAGCTCGGAGGGTGTGCAACCTTTGGCCTACGAGCTTGATTCGGCATATGTGCCACCTCTCTCCATCTCTTCTATTTTTGACAGCATTCCTTCTAGATTGAATGATGAAAACGAGGATGAAAATCCTCTTCCACCTCCTCAAGATATTCCTTTAGCTCCACAGCTTCCAAGATGGGTCTGCTCTACTCGGGATGCAACAGGTTCTCTGCAGGTGACCCTGTAGATCAACGTTGTACATGTTCTTAGTTCGAAAGAGCCTCTTCCTTATTGGCTCAAGTTCTAGAAAACCATGATTGAGACACCTTTGAATAAGATTCAGGTCATCCATATTGGGATGAAGCTATGAATGAAGAACATCGTTCCTTATTGGAAAATGATACTTGGGATCTTGTTCCTCTTCCAAAGGGAAGAAAACTTGTTAGATGCAAATGGGTTTACAAAACAAAGTTTGGACCAAATGGAAAAGTGGATAGACATAAAGCTCGTCTTGTTGCTAAGGGATTTTCACAAGTTGAAGGCATTGAATATACTAAAACCTTCTCCCCTATTGTAAAAATGAATTATATCCACCTTGTTCTTTCCCTTGCTACCTCCTTTAAATGGGAAGTCCATCAGATGGATGTTAAATCCACCTTCTTACATGGATATTTGCATGAATAAATCTACATGGAAAAACCCCCTGGCTTTATCCAAAATGAATCTAGCCTTGTTTGTCACCTTAGGAAGTCTCTATATGGTCTCAAATAAGCTCCTCGGACTCGATATGCCAAAATGGATAGATTTATCTTAAATAATGGATTTTCTAGGTGTCATTCTGGCAACACTGTCTACACCAAGAAAGTGGGTAAGTCCTTCATCATCCTTGTTCTTTATGTTGATGATATTATCCTTATTGGTAGTGATCCCAAACATATAAACCATGTGAAGTCTAGCGTCAAAAAGAATTTTGAAATGACAGACTTAGGGCACTTGCATTATTTCCTTGGTCTTCAATTCTTTCAATCCAAAGACGGTATTACCCTTTCTCAGTCCAAGTATGCCTGTGATATTCTACGCCACTTTCACATGGAAGACTATAATCCAGCCCCTTCTCCCTTTCAGTATGCAGTAAATATTTTAGTCACTTGTACTACCCCTGAAGTTGATGCTACCTTATACCATCAACTTGTTGGTAAAATTTTGTATCTAACCCATACCTATCCTGACCTTTCCTCTATCGTTGGTCTTGTTACTCGGTTTATGCACCAACCTCATGAAAGTAACTAGAAAGAAGCTACAAAAATACTTCGATATATTCAAGGTACAGTTCAATTTGGGATTCATTACAGTGCAGGAGCATCTCCATTGTTGATTAGTTCACTGATTCTGATTGGGTTGGTGACCTTGATGATCGAAAGTCTACTACAGGATATGTATTCATTCTTGGTTCAGGACCTGTTACATGGTCTTGTAAGAAACAAAGTGACATCTCTCTTTCTTCGGCAGAAGAAGAGTATCGTGGTGCAGTTGAAGCCAACAAGGAAGCCATGTGGCTTCGTCAGATCTTGTTTGAATTTGGTCTTCATCAGCAACATCCAACTACACTTTGGTGTGATAATCAGAGTTCCATTCAACTATGCAAAGATCCAGTTCAACATCAACATATGAAACACATTGAGTTTCATATACACTTCATTATAACGCTCATTCATGATCGTATTCTTGAAGTGCAATATTGTTCAACCAATGATCAAGTTGTCGATATATTTACAAAGGCTCTCACAGAAGCAGAGTTTACCAAACTTAGATCTATGCTTGGACTTCAGGAAAGTTATCAATAAGTGAGGATAGGCTCTAATGCCTCCTTCCTTCTCCTATTGTGTCAGCTTTGTAAATCCTTCAATCCTATCCCAATTTATTCTTAAAGGGGGATTTTAGGATATTTTGACACATAGGAAATAGTCTCCTTTTGTGTCACCCTTGTAAATCCTTTAATCCTATCCCAAGTTGTTCTTAAGGGGGGATGTTAGGATATTCCAACACATAGGAAATAGTTAAGTATATCTTGGTCTAGCGTAGAGTTAGGTAAAGTGTGTTTCTTTACTATGTATATTTGTAACTTATAATCAGACGGTCATGATATGTGGTGATCTGACGGTTTACTCTCTCCTCCGTATTACCGACACTTGATCCGTGGCTTAACACCCGATTGGTCCATGATCTCTATTTAAAGAGCATGGAGGGTCATTTTCATGTAACCATTTATGAGAGAAGCTTATGTAAATTTTATTTTTTTATATTAAAAAATTTCCTGAAGTGGCCATGTTGGCTCAGGCCATGGACTCTTTCCCTTTTCGAGGGTTTTAACCATGTCAAATATTGGTGTACTGATTTGTGATCTGTTTGTGAGTGGTGACCTTTAGTGTTTGATCTAAGGAACTTACCCTGTAAATTCCTACAAAATGTCCATGTGCCTTTACAACTTGTTATGTTTGTTAGCCCTCTCAATGAGCTGTTGAAATATGACCTCCCTTGTTATTGGGCTTCTTCTCTTCCTTCATAGGTGCTCTACGAGGCATAAACCCTAGTGGTGCAAAACAGGGGATGGTGGGAAAGGAGTAGGATGGAGGGTTTAGGAGAGGGAAAAGGGGATGGGAAAAATTTTTGAGGTAGAGAAGGGTGTTAGGAAGGCATGGGAGGTGGAAAGGGGGGTAAGGCAGGTAGGAGTAGACCTAGGGAATTTAATTACATGTGTAGGTCTAGGAGGCTGCCAAAAATGCAGCATAGGGTAGTGATGATGGTGTAGGGACTAGGTTTTGAGTGTAGAAGCTTAGGGATGGTGTGTGAGAGAGTGTAAGGGGTTTAGGGAGTGTAGTGGAGTGTGGGGAAAATGAATATTTGTATGTGATAAAAATAGGGTTTTTCCAGTTGAAAGCAACCAAACTCTCAGTAATCCAAAAACTAGTTTGAAAACCCTAAAAGAGGGAATCCACTCTTTGATGAAGAAATTCACTTGAAGGAGAAGTAAGGAATGTTCACTTACTATTTTGGAAGCACCTAAACCTTTAGGAAATGGTGAATTGACCCTTATTTTTCTTTCTTATGACAAAATTTGGACATTTACGGTGGCGAAATGAAAGACACCTAGATACTGACCTAGGTGAAAACATGGTAACTAACTTAAGACTCTAGATGATAATGGTAGACATGACTCATGAAATTATGATGAACATGAGTGAATGGAGGGAGCAATGATGACCTAGAAAACAAACAATGATCAAATTTTATTTGAAAACTTATTTGAGACTATAAACTTTGACTATGAGACCCTAACATGACATGATAAGAGCCCATTGATCACTGGTGACAGGATGTAAAGACTTACACTAACACAGACCGTCAAAGTGAATTTGAACATTAGACTTAGAGACAAGAGCATGTTGTCAGACAAGTTTGGGTGTTGGGCATGTGCTTATGTAGGTTAAGGATTTTTATATGCGTTATGGCTATGAGTATTCATTTTATTTTATTGATGTTATGGTTACATACATTATAAATGATATTTGATTAGTGTGATTATATGTAAATATCTCAGATAGTCATGAATGATAGCATCATGTGGTTGCATGCATTGCTATTGTTGTTTTATGTTAGATAACTTATATGTTGTTGATGAGAATGTTATATAACTTGTTGTTGTTACATGTTACTTAACTTGATGATTAGGGTTACTACATTAATATTTGATGTTATTGTATCATGCTAATTTTGATTGGCCTATGCAGTTGGTTATGGTTATGGCATTCAGGTATGAGTCGACCTAATTATGATAGTGTGTTGTATTATGTCTAGACTAGTTGTGCATATTTTTACGAGATGAATTACCCCAGGGTCTAGGTTGATAACCCCAACAAAGAAAGAGGCATACAAAAACAAGAAGCAAGCAAATTAATAGTCCTAATTCTTAAACTAGTAAAATTAGGAGAAATGGCATTACCTGTAGGTCCTACATTTGAAGGCGATCCCGCAGGATTCTGTTGTGAAACCAGCTCCAAAAATAGAAGAAAAGAGATATCAATGCCTTAGAAATAAGCCACTTCGAGGGGGCAACCTCTAATACATTACATGAATGAATAATTCTTGGGTGATTCAAATTACAAAACCTCCTTTCTATATATAGGAGTCCATGGGGCCACAATGTAATCCTACCCGACCTAACAATAATAATTTAAGGGCACAATAATAAAAATATGGGGGTTACAAGGGTACAATAATAACAATAAGGGGGTTACACTAACGACAATAAGGGACTATACTAGTAATATAGGGAACTAACATGCCCCTCTCCTTCAAAAAAGTGTTTTCCTCAATGCTTGAGTAGCTCTAGGTGCTTCTATATAAAATTCTCATCCTCCCATGTAGAATCTTCAGTGGGTAAGTTCTTCCACTTGATGAGATAATCTGAAATTGATCGATTCCGTAGATGTCGAGTTCTTGTTTCCATGACCGCTTCAGGTTCCAATATGATTTTTCCTTCCTCATCAAGTTCTGGAAATATTGTTTGAACTGGAAGATTTTCACCTATAACCTTCTTTAAGCATGAAACATGGAAAACTGGATGTACTCGCGAAGAAGGAGGAAGCTCCAATTTGTATGCCATAGTACCAATCTTTTGCAACACCTTGTAAGGACCATAGTACTTTGGTGATAATTTATTATCCTTCTTAGCTTGCTTGAGGGACATTTGTTTGTATGGTTGTAGTCATAAAAATACCCAATCTCCTACATCAAAACTTCTCTCGCTGCGATGTTGATCTGCCTGTTGTTTCATTCGATTTTGTGCCAAATTCAGGTTATCCTTTAAGAGTTGGAGAACTTCTTGCTGATGCTCGATGTGATCTTTCACTGCTTGAACCTTCGAATTTTCTCTTAAAGATGATGTGATGGATGGTGGATGATATCCATAAAGTGCCATAAATGGGGTCATTTTTGCTGCAGTATGGAAGGAAGTATTATACCATCATTCAGCTAGAGGTAACCACTTGACCCATTGTGTTTGTTTATCAGATACAAAACAATGAAGATATCATTCCAAAAATTTATTTACTATCTCAGTTTGACCATCGGATTGAGGATGATAAGATGAGCTATGAACTAATTGAGTACCCAAACAAGAAAATAACTCCGTCCAAAAATTTCCAGTAAAAATGGGATCTCTGTCGCTGACAATAACCCTTGGGTTTCCATGTAGCTTTTGAATTGTGTCCATAAATGAGGGATGGTGGATGATATCCATAAAGTGCCATAAATGGGGTCATTTTTGCTGCAGTATGGAAGGAAGTATTATACCATCATTTAGCTAGAAGTAACCACTTGACCCATTGTGTTTTTTTATCAGATACAAAACAATGAAGATATCCTTCCAAAAATTTATTTACTATCTCAGTTTGACCATTGGATTGAGGATGATAAGATGAGCTATGAGATAATTGAGTACCCAAACAAGAAAATAACTCCGTCCAAAAATTTCTAGTAAAAATGGGATCTCTGTCGCTCACAATAACCCTTGGGTTTCCGTGTAGCTTTTTAATTGTGTCCATAAATGTAGTAGCAACTGTACTTGCTTTAAATGGATGAGATAATGCACAAAAGTGTGCATACTTGGTAAGTCTATCAACTACCACCATGATGACACTCTTTCCTTCGGACTTAGGTAAACCTGTGACAAAATCCATTGAAATCTCCTCCAAACGTTGACTTGGAATGGATAAAGGTTGTAGAAGACCCAAGGTCTTAATTGTCTCAACTTTATTCTGCTGGAAAACCAAACATTCCGCCACAAACTTTTGAATATCAGATTTAAGGCCATCCCAAAAAAATTCTTTCTTCACCCTGTGGTAAGTTTTTAAAAATCCTGAGTGTCCTCCTAAAGGAGAAGTGTGCAATTCCAAAAGAATCTTTTGTTTTAGTTTGGAATTCTTACAAAGATATAAGCGATCTTTGTACCATAAGGAATCATTTTTCCAACTAAATGTATCAAATGTAGTAGGATCTTGCTGCAAATTTTGAATGAGTGTCCACACTTCTTCATCCTTCTTCCATTCATCTCTTGCTTCGGTTATCCAATCTGGTTGGATAATAGAAATGGCACAAAACAATGCTTCCACCTCTTCATTCTTTCTTGAGAGTGCACATGCAACAAAATTTAAATTCCCTTTTTTGTATATTATTTCAAAGTCATAACCCAACATCTTTGTGACTCATTTTTGTTGCTCTTCTAAAGATAGTATTTGTTCCAAAAAGTTTTTAAGACTATCATGATCAATTTTTACCTTGAAGTTTCTTCCCATTAGGTAAGTTCTCCATTTCTTTAGTGCATGCAGTATTTCTAACATTTCCTTGTCATAAATAGGTTTTTGTAAATACTTTCCTTTGATTGGACGACTTTCAGAAGCAATGGGTCTTCCTTCTTGCATTAAAACAACACCAATTCCATTTCCTGAGGCATCACATTCCACAATAAAGGTTTTTGTGAAGTCTGGCATAGCTAAGACTGGTGCTAGGCACATTACCTCTTTAAGATGTTCAAAGGCCTTAGTTGCTTCAGGAGTCCATGAAAATGCATCTTTCTTCAATAATGTTGTTAGAGGTGCTGCTATTCTCCCATAATTCTTAACAAACTTTCGATAATACCATGTTAACCCGAGAAATCCTCGCAACTGCTTTATGGTTGTGGGGACTTTCCATTCCTTAATGGCTTTAATTTTGTTAGGGTCTACCTTAACACCCTCGTGAGATACAATATGACCCAGATGTTCCACCTCTTGTACTCCAAAGAAACATTTGGATGTTTTTGCATATAATTGTTTCTCCTGCAATAGTTTGAGCACCTTGTCAACATGTTGAACATGATCCTTCCAAGACCTGTTGTAGATTAGTATATCATCAAAAAATACTAGCACAAGTTTTCTAAGGAAGGGTTTGAAAATGGAATTCATCAACCCTTGAAATGTAGAAGGTGCATTGGTAAGGCCAAAAGGCATGACCAAAAATTCATAATGACCCTCATGAGTTCGAAATCTTGTTTTTGGAATATCTTCAGTCTTCATTCTAATTTGATGATATCCTGAACGAAGATCCAACTTGGTAAAATAAATTGCTCCATGTAATTCATCCAATAATTCATCAATCACAGGAATGGGAAATTTGTCTTTAATGGTGAGCTTATTGAGCTCCCTATAATCCGGACATATTCGCCATGATCCATCCTTCTTGTGTACCAATACTACAGGAGCAGAGAAAGAACTTTGACTAGGTTGAATTATACCCGCCTCTAACATTTCTGCAATCATACGTTCAATTTCACTCTTTTGGACATAAGGATATCTATAAGGCCCGATGTTTGGAGGAAAACTTCCTGGAATCAAATGAATAGCATGATCATGATCACGAATAGGCAGGAGTCCTTTTGGAGTTTCAAAAACCTTGGAATGATTGTCCAAGACTTTTTGGAGATCTACAAAAATAAATGATTTTGATGTTGGAACTTCTAGTGAGCATAATTGTGCAATTATGCCTCGTTGTTATTTCTTTAGAAGCTTTGTCATGACATTAGAGATTATTATCTTTCCCGGCTTCCCTGCAATACCCCGTAATTCGACTTCATTTCCTTCTGAAAAAAAATTCAAGAAAAGTTCTTGAAAATTAAAAGCTACCGTCCCTAAAGATTGTAACCATTGTACTCCTAGTACAACATCAACACCTCCCATAGGAATGGAAATCATTTGACTATTCAATAAATATCCCCCCATGGTTAGCTTGATATTATGGCATTTTCCAGAGAAATTTATAGTTCCTCCATTTGCAACCATCACTTGACATTTTGGTGCTGGGTACAGGAAACAATTCAATTCCTTGGCTACCTTACAATGAATAAAATTATGGGTACTACCTGAATCAATCAACACTATTACATTTTTCTTCTTGATACATCCTTCTATATTGAGAGTTTGAGGAGTGGTAATTCCTGCCAATGAATTACACGATATGGTCAGACTCATTTCTTCCTCTTCTTGGGTTGGTTCCTGGTGTATATCCTCTTCTTGTTTATTTTCTTCTTCCTCTTCACAATCTATGTAAAATAATTTCTTCTCAGCACACTTATGAATTTTAGTGTATTTGCTATCACAACTGTAGCAAAGCCCTTTTTCTCTTTTTTCTTCCAATTTTTGTGGTGTCAATGTTGTAGGTTGTGGAAATCTAGGAGTAGAAACAATTCCCTCTTTATAGAAGTGAGTGGTAGGCTTCCTTGTCGCCATAATTTTACATTCAATTTTTCTTGCCAACCTGAATGCCTTCTCCAATGAATCAAGTTCCAAAACGCGAACTTCATTTTGGATGCTATCCTTTAAAGTACATATGAAGAGATCAATCCTGTGTTCCTCTGGAATATTATTTACCCTTATATTCAATTTTTGGAAGTCCTCAATGTGCTCCCCCATTAAACCCTTTTGTTTGATATTTATAAATTGGATAAATAAGGTGTTTCTCTTTGTATCCTCATAATGTGCTATCATTTCCTCCGTAAAAATTGACCAAGTGATAAATTTTTTACGGGAGCAAAGCCATCGATACCATACAAATGTATTTTGCTCTAAATGTAAAGTTGCAATGCATACCTTTTGTGTGTTTTTCACATTATGGAGATCAAAATGTTGCTCCATCTGTAGTATCCATGTTACAGGATCCTTTCCATCAAAATTCCTCATATCCATTTTTGGAATATGGTGGTTCTTCCCGCCAACATTAGATTTTATGAAATCACGATTAACATTTATTTTGTTCTCATCATGAGTTTCCTCTACTATTTTTTCACCATTAGGAAACATTTCTTGTATCAAATTTGTTAAACCTTCCATGTATGATTTTAGATCATTCTTCATGTTTTCCATTTTCTCATCGATCTTAGCTTCCATGCCATCTATCTTAGATTCCATGCCATCCATCTTATATTCCATGCCAACTTTCATGCCATCTATCCTAGATTCCATTCCATTCTTCAAACCATCCATCTTAGATTCCACGCCTTTCTTCAAACTATCCATCTTAGTTTCCACACCTTTCTTTGAAACTTCCATGTCATTTTTTGTTGCTCTTTGCGAGAGCGAAATTTGTTGCACTTGCTCTTGTAATTTTGATATGTCATGTTGCCATTCTTCGTCTTCATGAGTCATAGTAGAGCTTTCTAAAGGCTTAATGGGTGTTGAATTCTTTTTAGGGGCCATTTAATAATCCAATACTGATATCTATTCTACAATATGCCCTTGGAATCAATTCAACTTGATTCTTCAAACAAGACTTATGTAATTCGGAAAAAAAAAAAAAAAACACACCTTTTACTTTCTTTTGAGGAGCTCGATATTGAAATTGAATTATCTATATAATTTATAATCCTCAATATCTAAAATTCAGCTCTGTAGTAGTCATATTAAGCTTCTTTCAAATGCCATAGGTTTGATCTAAATTGGATTCTTCAAGGAAAAGTTATGTCCAATCTCCCACAATGACCCAATTTTGGACTAGTTCAGTAGAGCGAACTTGTACGACTTTCCACGTGTCACTGTTTCCTCCTTTGGCTCTGAAATTCATAGACCAAAAACTACAATCCATGTACTTGTGACCACTTTTTACATCATTCCAATCCGATGTTCAGAGAGAGAGAGATATGAAGCTTTTCCCACAATCACCTCTTTGAGATGAAATTCAGAAGCCTCAAAAAGCCCTAACTTCCACAGATCATATCTCCAAAAATATTACGAGACAATATCTAAAATTTTGTGATGATGTTCCTCAGGATTGCGGCTTCGCACTCTAAAAATTTCAGCTTCCAAACCTTCGTAGAAAAAAATTTATTACGAAAATACCACGATGACCTGTTTAGGTTAAATTCAGGAGCCTGCAAAATGACTTAACTTGCACATATCATATCTCCGAAAATATTGTGAACCAAACTCTTAAATTTTGCGATGATGTTCCTTAGGATTTTGGCTTTGCACTCTAAAAATTTCAGATTCTGAACCTTTGTAGGAAAAAGTTATAGCGAAAATGCCACGATGACCTGTTTGGAGCAGCGAAACCCTAGAATCTCAAAGCTCTGATACCAAATGTTGTGAAACCAACTCCAAAAATAGAAGAAAAGAGATATCAACGACTTAGAAATAAGCCACTTTGAGGAGGCAACCTCCAATACATTACATGAATGAATAATTCTTGGATGATTCAAATTTCAAAACCTCCTTTCTATATATAGGAGTCCATGGGGCCACAATTTAATCCTAGGGGGGCCATAATGTAATCCTAGCTGACCTAACAATAATAATTTAAGGGCACAATAATAACAATATGGGGGTTACAAGGGTACAATAATAACAATAAGGGGGTTACACTAACAACAATAAGGGACTACACTAGTAATATAGGGACCTAACAAATTCAAACCCTCTACTTTTCCACATGCTTTAGAACCCGCAACTCATTTAAGAGAAGCACATAGACTAGTAGTAATTGAAAGCATGTTCTAGATGTCAGTGGTTAGATCACATAAGCTTATAAATAAAATGACATGAAATCAATTATAACAAGATCATAACATTTATAAAAGCACTAAAGATGATGAGATCATGAATAGAACAAAGCTTCTTTATTGATGTATATAAAAGTATGTGGAGGAATACCACCTGATTTAGCCACAACTCCAATCGAAACTATCCTCTGGATCCGTCCAACCCAAGCCTCAACAATCTTCTTCCATTAGCATACACAATGATGTCACATAAGAGAGGTGAACATCTAAAATAGGGAAACAAGGGTTTCCACAGCCTGAGAAGTGCAGGAGGGGTAGGGATAATCAGACTTAATAAGGGACTAAATGGCTATAGACATTTTTTATGGTGACTTGATATTTTTGTGATAGAAATTATTTTGAACATATCAATAGCTATCTCTCTCTCCCCTTTAGGCCTTCCCATGAGGTGTATTTATACTTCCTCAAAATTGTTTTTCTTCAGTTGGGAAACAATTTTCCCACAGGTTCCTGTAGGCAGGTTATCAGTGTAACCTGTAAACCCCACCCATAAAATAGGGAATTTTATATTTTTTTCATATTTTAAATTACATACCTGAGTTGGGTATAACTAGATCTGCGTGTGCATGTGTTTTTGAGAGGGAAAAGTCACGTATGGAATTTAAAATAATGTTTTTTAGGTAAAGGACCAAGTCTGAAGGGAAAGGGTCGCCCAAAGCCATAACATAGAGCATCAAGTATATAGAGGTGAGAAATGATGCTATAACTGATGCCCCCTAATATATGAGGTCAGAAGGGATACATGATGGCCGAAATGTATTATGTGTATTAGAAGAATCTTGCGAGGACTTAAGAGGACTTCACCAGATTTCAGCTTGCCAAAAGCCAATGGAAGAGATGAGAAAGAAAGCTCATGTCTGAGGCAGGCATACCCATGCTCAGTGAAAGTAAAGCATGTTCGCATATCAAGTATGGAGCGGATCCAATATATGTGAAAGTACAATAGAAACTGCAAAGTATATAGTGGATCATTTGATCAAAGCCTCAAGAAGTACATATCAAGGTCATGTCATAGTATCACATATAGAAGAATTGATCAATGATGTTGATAAAGATACTTGATCACTGAAGTCGCAAAACTGAATCTCCAAGTACCGAATAATAAGTAGTGGATTAATGGTATTGCACGTAAGTCGGGTGCTAACATATAAGATGCCGCTCTGAACTGAAACATATAAGGTGGATGGTGTCCCTGGCAGAAAACTGAATGAGTTGTCAAATGAACCAAAGCATGCTGATGCAAACCCGAGGTCTTTGCCAATCACCATGGTAAATTTCTATACTATGGGAGTAAATGAGTTGAAGTCGACCATGTGAGAAATCGTTTGATTACTAGTCATTGATGTATACCGTTAACAAACACGAGACAACTCACCAATAATGATGATGAGAGTCAAGGTACCCTAGTACAATATAATAAGTGCAAATGAATGAGTTGAAATCGAACACTTGATAGAATCTACCAATCAGGAGACATTGATGTACTCTAATTGTCGATAGTGAAGGAGTATTCCACTAATGACTGCAAACTCTAAGGTACTGAAAAAAGGACTCTAGACCTTGTTCCCAGAGCAATGAGTCAAATTTGATGGGAAAATATTTTCTAGAAGGAAGGCATTAAGGCATCCCACATCAATTCAGTGTGAGTGTAATTCGGAGGCCAAATTTTGGAAGGAATCAAAAAAAGAAAGATGAAGTAACCATCCCGAAGCACATTTCCGGCATAAAAAAAATGTAGCTAGTGCACAACAGAAACCCTCTGAACCAACCAATAATTAAGGATGACACAAAGGCGAGGAATCCACCAATAGGGTCAAATGGAAACCAAGGTACTACACAAATCCCAATGTGTGATAATGAAATCTGAAGTCGAACACAAGGGAAACCACTCAGTCAAATACCCATGATGTTGGTCAAATG
Source organism: Pinus albicaulis (assembly GCA_034641835.2). Classification (NCBI taxonomy): domain Eukaryota; kingdom Viridiplantae; phylum Streptophyta; class Pinopsida; order Pinales; family Pinaceae; genus Pinus; species Pinus albicaulis. The sequence continues at coordinate 1,979,853,643 of CM076578.1, forward strand.
CTGAGCACAAGGTCACCTATAAATCATGGAAATAGGGCCAGGGTGCGGTTATAGGTGTACTCTCAGAGCAATTTTTCGAAGTCAATAAGAGCAAACCCGCAAGCAAGAAGTCAATGGAGACCTTCTTAACTAGCACGAGAAAAGGACCAAATAGTTGATGTGATAGAACATAACTCTCACAGACCAGGGATGGCCGACTGAAAAATGAGTCAAGAGGCACTACAGAAAGGCTGACTGAGGTTTAATTCCCTTGGAAAAAATCAAAACTCAAATGTGACTATATGGCAGCATATGATAACTTTGTATAAGCTTGTCATGCAGGAGGCATGAAAAAACCCTCCATATTATTGGAAGAGATAACCAACTAGGGGAGTACTGACTCAATAACAAGTTTATGGCTCTCCTAACTCAATCTAAAACCCATCCCAATGAAGAAAATACTTTTATTTTTGTTCTTTGTTCAAGGGTGAGACAACTGAATTTAATTGCCATCAAATATGGAAGTAATGTCCCATTCCCGCTCTTTCTTGGAATTTTATTTTTTTGTCTTTTTCATATTGAAAGCCTGAAAAAGAATAAAATAATTCCTATAGTACAATGGATAGAACGAGTGTCAAGAAACAGATGCACTAGTTCCTGGGATAGGAACAATATTATGCTCAAGGAAAGGTGGCAAAACTAGTACATGACACTCAGGGGAATGTTCTTTCCACGAGAAAAGGGTGTCAATTTGGAGATGCTAAGTGATTGCAAGGCTGATTTTGTAGAAAGACATGGTCAAAAATTTGGCTTATACACAATTCCCGCCAAGTGCCTGTGGCTGTAGTGGAGGATCTTCCAAAAGCTATTCAAAGACGTGTGGATGGTGTACCATCGGATTGGGTGCGACTATTCTGACGTGTGGAAACTGCCATAGTCTTCTTCCGATATGCTCATCTAGGGCAGGGCCCTCAGACATAGATTTTAGGATCATGGTGACTTGATATTTTTGTGATAGACATGATCGGGCATAAGCCCTAATTTTGTAGGACATTGTTGTCCAGTTTTGTATATTTTTGAACATATTACTTTGATCTATATACAAGATATTTCATGATGTGACTCTCTCATATATACAATTATTATTGATGATTTTTGATGTTTTTAATGTGATGAATCAATTATATGTCAATCTATTGCTTGATTAGCTAATGAATCAACAAATTTATTTTATAATCGTGGAATATGGATATATGTAATGAAATTAAATGATCTTTGTAATAAACGCACTCTCATAAATAGGCGATACCAATAAGGCTCCCTGACATGATATATGTTATTCAATTGAGACACCCCCAGTTGTGAGTAAAAGTACACTACTAACGAACCAACACCACGAGATATTTATTCAGATAGTAGATTGACCACAACAGTATATTCTGCAACATTATTCGAAGCATGAAGAATACATATGCCCCTTGAGACTAACAACTGACTGGATGGATACTAAATTACCCAAGTTGCAGAAGCCAAATTCTGGGTATATCAACTAGCACCATCGGTAACGCCTAAATGAATCATATCATCCATATATACATGCTAAGGTAGATAAAAAATATCAACGTCATAACGAAAATGATAGACATATATGCACAAAAAATACAATATGTATAAACCAAAGAAAATGTTAGGCAGAAGCCTAGGCATAATAATTCTTAAGTTAGAGCCCAATTCTGGGCTCCGCCAACTCATTTCCATTAAAATCAACCAAATCATAAGCTCCTTTTTTTAGGACTCTTTTAATGATGAAAGGACTGTACCACATGGATTTAAAATCACATTCCCCCAAGGCATCCTTGTCTTGATCATAGACCAGGACAAGGTCGCCCTCAAATAAAACCCTAGGTCACATAGTCTCATCATATTGAACCTTCACCCTTTTCTTATGAGCCTCAATAATCTTGGATGCATCTCGATGCTACTCATCAAGACGTTCCAGATAAACGAGGTGTTCTTCAAGACTTGTAGTGTTTGGAATAATTTCAAAAAATAGCTTAAGCTAAGGAATCCCACATTCCATAGGGAATATTTATTCCAATCTGTAAACTAGTTGAAAAGGAGTGAAACCGGTTTTAGTCTTTACTGGCATCCAGTATGCCCAAAGTGCAGGATACAACATGACGTGCCAATTGGATTTGGATTTATTGATCATCCTTTGCAGGATAACCTTCAAGGATTTATTCACGGCTTCTAGTTGCTCATTGGCCTGAGGATAATAAGGAGATGAATGCTCCTACCAGAAACCTAGCTTGAGAGCCAATTCAACCATCATGGAGTTTTGAAAATGACTGCCATGGTCAGTGAAAATCTCTTTAGGAACACCAAAGCGAGAAATGACTTGGTTGAAAAGAAACAGGGTTGTTATTTCACCATCGTTTGAAAAACTAGGCATAGCCTCGACTCATGACCCTTTGCCAAAGGCGGGTTATAAGTTGTAAAATATATTCCCCACTTTGTGAACGAACTGACGGTAATAACAAGAAAGAGTGGAGCTGGATGAGCACACATCTTCCGAGTATAAACTTCACAAGGATGACATTTTTTGATCGCTTCAACACAATCTTTGAAAATCGAAGGCCAAAAATATTCAGCACAAAGACTTTTTTGGGCTGTAGAAAGCCCAGCTAAATGAACACCACAAGCTCCACTATGGCAATCGTTCAACACAGCCTCAACTTATTCTAGGGTTAGGCAACGTCTAAGGATTGAATCAACCCCACGATGATATAACGTGTCACCAATGATAAGATAACTTGTCTCTAAGTGACGCAATTTTCTATGCTCATCCTTCGAAAAAGTGAGGGGAAACTTCGAAGTCTGAAGATATACAATAATATCCCTATACCAAGGATCTTATGAAGAAATAATGAAAATATGTTCATCAGGGAATGAGTCCTCATAAACAATTTCTTCTCCATAAGGAAACTCAGAGATTAATTCTACTAATATCAATGATTTCTTGGATTTAGCAGACAAGAACTCGAGATTGAATTCTTGTAAATTAACAATCCATCTATTATATTTTCCCCCAATCACTCGCCTACTGAGAATGAATTGAAATGGATTGACAACTTCAAAAACATAAGTTTTGCGAATCAGAATATAATTCCTAAGTCACTGGGCAGCATGGGATGCTGCCAAAGCTAACTTATCGATCGAAGATTATCGAAATTCAAGACCTACCAAGCCCCAACTTAGATAATAAATCACATGATCATAGAGAGCATCGTCCTCCTGAACCAAAACCATCCCTATGGTTGATTCTACCATGATGAGATACAAAATGAAATATATGCTATAATTAGGTGGGGTCAATAAAGGAGAAGATGTTAATGCCTTTTTTAAAGCATCAAACGAGCGTAATTGAAGACTCTGAAGTTGAAAAATAGTAGAAGGGGGAGGCAACTGAAGTATTTCCTCTACGTTGAAAGGATCTACATGAATCCCTTTAGTAGACACAATGAATCCCAACAACTGACTGGATGTGACTGTGAAAACACACTTATTCAGATTCAAGCGGATTTTATAATGGCGACATCTTTTGAAAATTTGTCGAAGATGATGAGGATGGTCAATTCTCTTTCGAGAACGAGCAACTAAATCATCCAAATAAGCTTCGATGATATGCTTGATATCATGGAAAGCATAAGACATGGCCAGCTAGAAAGTGGCTCCAACATTTTCAAGACCAAAAGGCATCTTCTTATATGAAAAAGTACCCTAGGAGAAAATAAAATCAGTCTTATGTTGATCTTCAAGATGGATAGTAATTTGATTATAACCCGAGAAACCTTCCATGAAGGAGAAAATATCATTCCCCACACATTGATCAAGAATCTGATCAATAAAGGGTGTGGGGTAATTATCTTTAGGACATGCCTTATTCAAATATCTGAAGTCTATGCACACACAGTTTGTTCCTTGTTTCTTGTCCATAGGGATGGGATTCGAAATCCATTCAGTCAAAGGATTGGGGTATATAAAACCCGCCTTAAGAAATTTCTCAACTTCGGCCTTGATAGCTACAGCTTTCCTAGGATTGATTGGTCGAAGTTTTTTCCGTATAGGCTTAGCATTCTCATAATTCTTGATTTCATGCTGGACAATAGATGGATCAATTCCAAGAATTTCCTCATAATCCCAAGTGAACACAACACATAATTATTTAAAAATATTGGTATAGACTTGATTTCTTCAGGGGAACACTCAGCTCTGATGAAAACATTCTCTATGACATTGGGATCCCTGGAAATGTTCACCAGAATCATTTCCGAAAAGATAGCCATATTAACTTCAGTAAAAATCTATGCTGGAGCCAAAGGGTTTAAAATCGGGTGAACATGACCAGTGGACATAGGGCAGACAAACTTGACTCAAATTTATGCAAATCTGGTAGAAAATATGATCGATGATGCAAATCGTCCCACATTTTCCACACCTATCATTGCTTCTAGGATTGCCTCCTCAAATGGTAACACAATATCAAGGAAATCCAAATAAGAAGTCGAGTTAAGGGTCTAAGCTGAAGCCACATCAGAATCTGCAGAGTTAACAATAGATTGATAAGAAATTTCTGCTGTAGATATAGGATATGTCATTCCACCCACTTACCCATATTTTAATGTGGTGGTAGAAGAGGGTAAGGGCCACAGATCCGAAAAATAATGAGTTTGGAATAACTCTCTTCGAGTAGGAGCCTTGGAGGATGAAATAACATTGATATGAACAACACGAGGTGGAAGATCAAAAGTACCCATCAATGAAGCATACATACTGACTCCTAGATTTTCCACAGGTTGCTTGGAATTCTTCTCTAAGGGAACAGTAGAATCATAGGATGCATTGGAATCTATCGGAGAATAATCCGTCTGATCAACAATAACGATTTTCCCTTCATGGGGAAAACATAGGATGTGAAATAATGATGAAACAATGACATCCATCTCATAAATCCAATTTCGTCCCAATAGAAATTTATAGTCCAAATTGGCATCAACTATTTCTACTTCGATATTGACTACTTTTCCCCCAACGCATATGGGAAAGGCAGGAAAAATGCCATGTGGCCTATGAGAATGACCATCAAATGTAGTCAACGGAGTAGGTGAAGGAATGGCTTGAGGAGATCCAATAAATTTCCTAAATGAGATAGACATGACACATGTGGAATCTCCTTCATCAACTACAATTAGAAAAATATTGATCTTTCGATATGTAGATTTGATCTGAAAATCCATATGATGAGGAAGCCTCTTCTTAAGATTTGACATATCGAATGTGATCATAAGAGAATTCTTTGGATCTACCGCCACGATCGTAGTGAGAAAAACACACCTTTGTGTTGGGCACGACTGGATTACCTCCAACGTATACATAACATAAGGACTCTGAGCCAAATATTCTATAATGGAGTAGTTCTGGGTTTCCTTGGCATTAGGGTTAATTATCGAACGTTTAGCATAACCTTTCGGCATGTGAGGTATAAGATCAACTGCGGGCCTCTCAATATGGAGTAGCTAGGAAGTATCAGGAGTGGCCTTAGCCTTAGAATATTCCGATTCACCATAGTCACGTGATCATGTGGCGACATCAACGTGAGCACTCATCATGTATACATTTGAAGGATTTCCCCCCTATGGGATCTCTAGTATTTTCATTCGCGCCAACAAGGATTTTCTGCCCTTGGGGAAAAGGGTTAGTCAAGACAACCTGGGAACTAGAAGAACCCTGCTCGGCCAACAAGCATTGATCATCTTGAATCTTAGGGAAGAGATGAGTGAGATGGTCTCCAATGCACAATTTTCAAGGAAACTTGAATTTATTTTTCGACTCTCTCTTACCCTTTTCAAAATTATTGTTGGATTTATTCGCATTATCCTTCCCATCCTTATCCTTATTCTTATTTCATCCCTTCTTCTTCCCATCGGATTGTTGATTTCCTTTCAGGTTAGAGGATTGGAAAACATTAATCGTTAGAGGCTAGGCACGCGTAGACATTGACGGTGTAGCCTAAATATAAGGAGTAGTTTGTAAAGACAACTGCTACAATTGATTCAAAAGGTTAGCTATATTACTATCGATCGAACCAACAAGCTCGTCACCATGGGGACCTGGCTTCATCTTGGATAAATATATCTTGGAATGAGGAGCAGCTGGCAAAATCTTATTAAGGATCCCAGATTGAGAATAGATAAGTTCCAAATGTTGGACTTTAAAGATAACCTGCTCCTCTTTGAATACCCTAGAAAGAGATACGTCCTTTGAGATTTCTAGCTGTAAATATTTGAGGAACCATTCGAGAAGGAATTCATTGGGAATATAGGCTTTAATGATCCTCTTCCTTCTCCTATGTTCTTGAATATGGTCAGAAATGCGAGTTGCCTTATCTTGCTGGAATTTGGCCAAAAGCTCAGCTCCAACATCATAATGAATGGGAAACTGAAAATGATTCAAGAACATAGTAGCCAATTTTCCAAACTAACCAAAGGTGTTCCTAGTCAACTCGATGTACCATTTAGTAGCATTTCCAGTCAAGGTGCATTGGAATAATCTAAACCTAATTGAATCATCAATAAGGGAGTTAGATGAGCACCATAAGTGGAAATTAGTGACATGGTCAGCTTGATTCTCACCAGTCTTCCCTTCGAATTTTGGAATATCGGATGGAAGATTGGTAGGAACCGGAGGCCAAGCCAGGCTATATCGGATAGGATCATTAGTCAACTTTGATAGATCTGGAAAATTTAGGGTTTCCAGGAATAGTAAAGTGGATGACCTTGAGAATTCCATCCACCATGGGAAGGATTCCCAACATTTTGATAACAATATCCTAGATTTGTTGAGACACCAGGCTGCCAAGGAATGTTCGTAGAAGAAGCTTGACCATAAGGAAAACCTTGTGGTCTAGAGAAATTTGGAGTCACATTCTTCTCTTTTTGAAGGGTTACCATAAACAGGAATTTTCCCCCCAATCAAAGTATTAAAAGAATATGATACCCCTTAGTAAGTATTCCATGCAATAACGAAAGGAGAAAAACCCTAAGAGGTACCTATGGAGGAGAAAGCTACCTACGGAGGAGAAAGGTATTCCTTGGGAAACCTTCATTTCCAATGAGGTGTTTACTTCTCCACAAGCCCATCAGCAGCAAGATGTCCCTTCCTCTTCTCATCCTCCCATTCCTCCATCCACTCAAATTCCCTCACCTCATGATGACTCTTCCACCTCACCATCCACTCACATTCCTTCACATCATGATGATCCTCCTCCTTCATCACCTATTCACAATCCCTCACCATCATCTCATGGTACTAGTGCATCAAAAAATGAATAAGGAAATGAGGCAGAAAAGAGTTATGAAGAAGAAAGAATTAAGGGAGATGGAAATGAGGAGTCAAACAATGAGAAATCAATTAGTGCAGAAAACAGTGAGGCAAGTGGCAATGAGGAAGAAAGCAATAAGGCAAATATTAGTGAAGATGATGGAAATGAGGCAGAAAAAAATAAGGATGATGGCAGTAGGTAAAAATGCCATGAGAGCTGTGATGATACCAATGATAATGACAGTCATGATGGCAGCAATGATGGAAGTGAAACAAGTGGCAAAAAGATGGTGAAAATTGAACCTTTTCCTTTAACCTAACGAAGGGAAATAAGCATGTGTTTGATGCCCTTAAGAGGCAAGGGGCCATGCCTTCTACATCAACCATGAAGCTTGATAAAGGTAAGGAAAAGGTCATTGATGGAGAAGAAGAAGACAAGCATGAGCCTGAACAAGAATTTCAACTTATTCATGTTGACAGTGATGATGAAAATGAGGAGAGGATCACTAGCATGCTGCTCAAAAGAAAAGATGCCCAAATTAAGGATTTTCAAACCAATCTAGGTAGGGCTAAGAATGTAATCCATTATTTTGAGTTTGAAGACAAGCAACTAGAGGCACAGAAGGCTATCTATGAGACCAGAGCTATCGGAGCTCAAAAATAGGCTGTAAAGACAAAGGAAAAGCTAGATGAGGTCTTCGACACTCATGATGACACTGAAGAAGAGGAAGAGTAGCTTCTTAGGAGGAGGCCAAGGAAAATTGGCTTGAATAAAGCTTTATCCAAGGAGAAGGAGCAAGAGCCAACATTGGAAGAGTAGCTCACTCCAAGTGAGCTGCTTGCCATGGAAATAGAATATGATCAGGAACCTTGGATAGAGAGGGAAAATGTGTACTTGGAGGGTGAGTTGGAGAAGACCAAGAGGGACCTTGAACTCCAAAAGAAGATGGCAAGGCATTATGCCTTAAGAAACAAGATTGCAAGGGCCAAGCTCAAAAGAGCCCTTGCAAAGATTCAAGCCCTAAAGGAGGAAAAAGGAAAATAAAAGCTTGAAATCCTTGTTGATGCATCCCTACAAGCATCCCATACATGATCAGCAAGGCAAATCCCAATTTTGGAAACTTTTTGATTTTTTTTGAGTTTTTGGAAATTTTCATTGTTTTAAAGGGCCAAGCGCATAGCGTCACTAGTGCTGCACTTTTTTTTGGGGCATCCATTGGAGGAAAAATTGATATTTTCAGAATACTTGGGCCAAGGACATCACTCACAGAAAGTTTTAGCTCATTTGGAGCAAAACTGGTACTCCAAAGGTGCCAAAAACATGCAAAAAATCAACTTTCTGCCCTATTTTCAGAGTTGGCATTGTGCCCTGAGTAGTCTTTGGATAATGCGTTTTTGAGTAGGTAAATGGGATCCGAATTGAAAACTAAATGTATATTTGAAAATTAGACTAGATAGGCTTTCCAATGAGCTATCATGGAGCACATTTGGACACCGGGAAGGCCTCCAAATATCAGCTGCAAGAACATTTATTTTTCTTGTTTTAGCGCTGCGCCCTTGAACCTCAGTGCTGTGCCCTTGCCAAAAATTCAACAAAACACATTTGTAGATATTTTGAAAGTTATGGAGAAGCCTCAAAGTCAATTTTTTGCCAAAATTAGTTGAGGAGTTATTATTAGCATTTATTTTTTCATTTATTAAGTTAGGATATTTGTGCCTTGGGCCTTGCATGGTCTCATAGGACAAATTTGGCATTTATGAGTAGTTAATGAAATTTGAAAACCATAGCTAGGGTTTTGTTCCTTCTTTGCAAGTTAAATACTGCATTGAGACCTCATTGTACATGTTGATTGATTGTTAAACTCAATACATAGACTTGGAGTTGAGGAGAAATTGGCTTTGAAGTGTTATGAATGCTTTGATTTGGATGAAAATGGAGCACACACACTTGCAGGATTCATGATCATGGCTAATGGTGATGTCTTTCTAAATTAGTGTTTGTTTTCTTATGTTTTCATTTTGTTTCATCTTTCTTATGCAATAGAACAAAAAGTTTAGGTTAAGAAATGTTGTTTAGAGGCAGCTTAGCTCTATCTGCTTTCTATTGCTTGTATGTTTTACTATGCCAGGTCAGTTTAGAGAATTCTTAGGTGATCTCTAATCCCACTAAGTTTTTTTATCTCAAAAATGATTTAATGGAGCCCATGTCAAAGAATTTTATGGTTAGCCCTGCCTTTGGTATAACTTAAAACATTGTTTTTGAGGTCTTTTCTTTGAAGTATTGCTAAATAGGGTTTGACTGAAGAGGTTTATGGTTTGCCCTACCCTTTTGTCCATCTTAAATAGTTGCTTTGAAGTTCTTTTTAGTATGATTAAGGAATTTAAGGATTTTCCTTCTCTTTGATCATTACTATATGTTATCTTGAATTTTTTCTTTGCCTGAAGGTGAAATAACTAGAGAAATTACAAGTTATTGCTCTTTATGTTTTGCTGGATTGTTGTCTTAATGTCTACTTGCTAGGGTTTGGTCAAAGAAGCTTATGGTATGCCCTGTCTTTGTTTATTTCTTTATGCATAGTGTTCTTAAAAGACTTTTCTTGTTATAGTACATGTTAAAGGATTCTTAACTTCCTTTAAACATACTAATATCACAATTTATTGTTCACTTCACTCACATAAGCTTTAAGGATCCATTTGTCTTTGTTATACTTGCCCTCCAAAACACCCTTGACCTGTTGTTGTACCTTTTAATACCTTTTGCAGACCCCATAGCCCAATGTTCTAAACCTCTCCTACTCTATCTGTTCTGCTTGACAAGCAACCCAACCAAACAAAACAAATAAATAAACCCTAATCACTATAACTAGCCTAAAATCAAAACCCTAAAATCAATCAAGTTGACATCTTTCATACAAATATAAAGAGATCCCTCTCTGAGTCTAGGAAGGCTAGGTCCTAAGACTCCAAAAATTGGTTTGATGTTACCCTTGTACATTTGGTCTTGCTAATCTGACAAATTATGGGGACCTAACAGGAGTGAAATCTGCAATAATGTTTTCTAATGCGTAATCATTCGATGACAGTGTTCCTATATACTTTCATAGATGGAGTGGCTAAGATATACCCGAGAGTAATAGAGAATTGTCCTATATACTTTTGTACATGGAACACAATATCACACCCGGGATGCAACACAAGCAGTTAGCTATAACTCTTACGTTTTACGATGCTCGACAATGCCTCTAGCATAGACCTATAAATGTTTACGTTAAGTTCCAAATGCTCCTTAGGTTAATTGAGGTAAATTTTAATGTTTATCTTCAACTAAGTTTCAATTTTAGGGCTCAGAGCGATGTCGCCTGAATGCCTAAGATGAAACTATATGAGAAAAAATAATTCCATTCGATGAAAGATAAATTAAAAAGGTATGATATTTCAAATAATGATGCATCAAACAAATAATGTAGCAAGCACAATGCCGTTAACTAGATTTTCTCTATTCACTTTTCAAAAATGCAATTCTCAAAAGTAAAAAAACGCATTTCACTTTCTATCCCAAATGCAACTTTTGAAAAATAAAAATATTTTCACATTTACTAAGATGCACTTATATGAACTTTCACTTTCCATTCGTTATGAATGATATAATGCACTTAAATGCACTTCTTTAGTTTTCAATTACCAAAAAATGTGATCTATTTTCAATAATGAATTCCAAAAAACAACTTTTCCATGCAAGTAATATAATGCACTTAACAAAAATAATTTTTTTGAGATGAAAACTAACTAAATGAAAAAGTCAATTTGTTATGAATCCAAAAGAACCACTACCGTTCCATTGACATAAATTCAGTATTTTTCCAATCATACAAGCAATAAACAAATATTTCAATCGGCTAAAAACGTGAAAGACTCAAAAATAAATATCAATTTACCACCTCAAGTGTGGGACAAAATTTCGCATTCCACCAAGAAACTGAAAGCAATCAATCAAAAATTGATAAAGAAAAAACCGAGAAAAACACTTAAGGATCAAAACACACTAGGGTTTCCAACTGAGACTCTAAAAATCTCCACATTCAAAGACCAATGTGGGAAGCTAGTTGACACTAGTGGTTTACAACATGACTGTTTTAGATAAAATATGCGTTGGTAGCACGACTATAACTGATAAAAAACACGTCGATGGAGATAAATAGGGGAAAAACAAGCAAATATCAAGAAGAAACTCTAGATTTGATTCCTTAGGATACCTTCAAAGCAAAGTACAGACTCAAAATAAATCCAAACAAAAAGGGTCATTCAACGGTTGGCCAGATTAAATGAGAAGGAAAAGTACAAAAGGAGGACTAAAAAGGATACATATTCCCTAATGGAGTTGCCATTTTGCTATCTAGGAAATCCCTTTTACAAATAGAAGTGACCCCTCTAGGCGAATGAGTGGTTCTAGTAACAAATGAGACAATTCTCCTAGCTTAAATCAGAATGACATGAGAGAGGAAGATGGCCTACCTCGCTCTTATGCGGTTACTTGTCGATTTTAATCCCGATCTCCTTACTTCCAAGCTCACTTATTGCTATTAATTTACGTAAAAATACCCGCAATAGAGATATAATAACGACACACAAAGAAAACATAGTATATTTCATTCTAATGTAAACCATGTGACAGATCAAGGAGCATCATACTAAGCAAGTAATTATCGACAATCTTATGCAATTAAAACATGCTTTGTATTATTGATAAATTAAAGAGGGAAGCATACAACTGGTACATTCATCTTCGCTCTGTATTACCCAAAACATGGCAGCGCACTGCAAAGCCCAAAACTACCTGAACCTGTCAACTCTGCTTTTTAAATTTTAGTCGGAAGATTGTCCAAACACTATCAGCACTCACTGTCAGCACTTGTCAAAATAATTTCATGAGAACGACAACACTCTGAGCAATATCTTGTTTGAAAATTTTCAAAAAGAATCCCGAGATGGTACCGCAATCACTAGATATCCCAGTAGGAATGGGTAAAGAAGGAAATTTATTTTCCAGCAATTGTATTTAAAAACTCCAAAATAAAAACATAATTGCAAATATATAAAATAATCTTTCTGACTGATACACTATCTGGTGGGATCCTTCTCTTCAAACCTTGATAACAGTTCCTTATTTTTTTTTCGACATCACATTGACTGGGCTATCAAAGGATAAAAAGTTGAAATTCAAGATTTCCTTGCCATTATCACTTGATGCGCCCAGATTTCCTGACTCGGATCTTGTGGGTCTAATGAACGTTTCTTTCAATTTTCCAGTGGTTCTCATGAGTGAAAATAACAATTAAGGTTTGCATGAAACACGAGCATTTATCGGTTTCTGATTCCAGGTCGTCCAAGAAAATGTTTGCAGATCAAGCCACAACAGTTTTGAAATTAAAGGCGTTGGCATTTACAAGCGGATGTTTCTTTAATGCTTTGTATGACAACACATAATCTATTGAGGACAACAACGCAGTGAAGCTTTGGCCCTCTGCTGTTCTTGATGCTCTTTTTGGTCATAAGGGAAACCCACAGACAATATCAGCTTCAAACAACATTCAACCCATTTAACAATACCCGCAGATTCAATGCACAAATGTGGGTCCTCAACAGGGGCAACTTCTCACCAGCATCCACCCTTAGGAGCATAAACATTCATGGCCACAAAGCTAGTGGCTCATCTTCTCGAACCAGTGCTTTGATACCACTGAAAGACACACAACACACAAATTGGAAACAAACTCAACAATATATTAATGAATGTCTCCAAGGAATGATGTACAATGTGTACACAAATAAATACATCAAGAAACTATTGAATCAGTTCTCGAGGTTTCTTGGACTCTAATAACCGATTACCTAACACAAACTAACCCAAGGATTAGTTGTCTAACAAAGCCAAGAATAGGCTTATCAGGAATGGGCTTGCAACCAAGGTAGACAAATCCAAGAAGAAATTGAAGGAAAGTAAGAACAAAGAAAATAAAATTCGTGGAGTCAAGCAGACTAAGGCTGGAGATGTAGCTAGACAGAAAAAAATGATAGGTTTTTTAAGTTAATGAGATGAACATCACTGCTTCTTGCGCAAATCAGGTGACCATTGCTCGAGGAAGCATCAATTTTTCCTAGAAACATGAAATGGAGTGTTGGAATGAATTTTATGTGGACAATGAAGCTGGTGTCGACACTAAAGTTGAGGATGTCCATATGTAATTCTACTACAAAATTTGCATGTTCTATACACATAGAATCTTATTATTTGGACAGATGTCATAAGAAGAAAATCTGCTTGTCATAGAATCGCTTCACACCTCCACGCGCTATTAAAATGTTGTCGAAGCTTCAAAATAATCGTGGAAATTAGATTGGATATGAATTTAACCGGGGTAGCCATCACCCTCCAAATTTATCCTTTTGAATTAATAATTATCTGCTAAATATAAAACAAGTTGAATTTTCTCGGTTCATGTCTATTATTAGCATCCAATATATAGTTTTATACGGAATCCCGTCATAGATACAAAGACAACCCATCACGGATCACAATCCAGTAATAATCAGAAACATTATAGTATCGGGCTCTTGGAAATGGCCTGTAGGTAGGTATATCTATGTATACAATAATTATTAATTAATATGTATCATTGAGCAGTGGCAAGGCTTTGGATCTCTAGTTCTACCACTAAGTTTGTGAAGCAAACAAACAAAACAACGATACCTATATTTTCCTTTAGAAACGTTGCTCGATGAGAACACAATATCACATATATCTGTTTTCGAGATTTTTTTCATGTTTGGACGAAATTACAGGGATTCCACTGGTGTAAAAATCTGTTTTGGCCATTCGCATTTTGTTCCCGAACCTACTACCTCCTTGGTTTGTAGTATATATATTTATTTACATTTTTATGTATATTGTATGTGAATGAGATCTATGTATTTTTATTTATAACTTATTTGCCATAGTTTTATAATGATTTGGGTATTTAGACATGTCGATTATTCATTTGATTTGTATATTGTATATTGCATGTTAAAGTGTGTTTGTTTTATTTATTTAAAATTTAAATATTTATGTTATTTATTTAACACTGTAATATTAACTAAATTTTTCTTTTTTAAATGTGCTAGTTAATTTAGATTTATGCAAGTGTTTTTTATTTTTTAATTATGTTTTTATTTTTATATTAATTTGGTTTTTTAAATATATTTTCAATAATATTATATATAATATAAATATCTTCATCTGTATTTTTAAATAATTTTTTTAAAATTGAAAATAGAATTTTCTCAATTCTTTTTCAAAATATTCTTTTATAAAATAATTATATTTGCCCTTTTACGGACAATATTCTTTTATATAATATTTATGTTTGCACTTATACGGACAATACCTAGTTTAACAATATCTTCACGAATTTGGCAGGGATAGAGACTATTTAGACAGTTAAGGTTCTCCTCGTACACAACTCATAATTCCAATGGACATAAAACAATATGTGTATTCTGGGAGAACAATGTAGAGGATTGATCTAGTTCTAGAAGGAAGAACAATGTAGAGGACTGATCCAGTTCTAGAAGGAAGATCAGATTCAATGTCATCAGCAATTCTGTTTATTGAAGAATTGAAAGGGAACTTTCATGTTAGCAGAAGTGCTCAATAGTTTCTAACTTTGGCTTCCAGCGTTTGCTTACATTCAATCTCAGCTGCGTAATTATTTTTGGCAGTTCTCGATAGTGTTCCAAATTTTAGAATTTGATAAAATAAAATTCAAAAAATCAGGTAATTGAAGTGTTTGAATTGTGTTTTTTGATAATGAAAATAGATTCAGCAGTATCAAAAATTCTAAAGGTACTACTGAATCTTTACCAGATTTTTTCAAAATCTTTGCCGAATTCTTTGCCGAATTCTAGACCATTTGGTGACTTTTTAACTACGGCAATGAGCTACTCAT
Source organism: Pinus albicaulis (assembly GCA_034641835.2). Taxonomy (NCBI): domain Eukaryota; kingdom Viridiplantae; phylum Streptophyta; class Pinopsida; order Pinales; family Pinaceae; genus Pinus; species Pinus albicaulis. The sequence continues at coordinate 1,979,868,987 of CM076578.1, forward strand.
CGTAGACCATTATCGCCGTCGATTTCGGAATTGGTTTCGGGTCAGTTCGTTGAATAAAGGTGGGGAAATATTTATGTCTGAATTGACCGTTCGAAATCCGCGCCGGTGAAGGCGTGCCATCTAGAATCCGGCCAATGACTCCCACCTTCACCATTCCATAACCGTTCTTCAGTTAAGAAGCCGACGGTGTATTGAGAAGTCGGTTACTTCGAGGTAATGGTTTTTGACTCTCAGTGTCCAGCCCGGACTTGGTAGCATGGAAGGTTCTGAGTCCGTTGGTGGTGATATAATAAGTTGAGAGCCTTCCGTGTAAAAATTAATAAGTTGAGACTCGAGAAGCCGACGGTGATTTTTCAAGTTATCAAATTCGTTAAGTGTTTGCCGTCGAATTCGAAAATGTTTCCTAAACTACTTGTCGGCCACTTAACTTCCCTTATGGGGATGAATACTATGGAAGTTTAATAAGTGATTTAATACATATATAAAATAAAAGTTGAATAATGTATTTTTAATTTTGTTGTTTAGAGGTATTTGGAAATAAATAAATTTGTATATATTAATGAGATTTTTTTTTGAAATCGGTTAAATCTAAGTTGGGGTAGTTTCAATGTTGGATAGAATAATAATCTCCCCACTCATAACATAAACATATACTATTCATCATTTGAAATTTGGTGATTAAGAATAGGCAAAATTGTCTACATGCATTAAAAAATGTTGCTTTTGTAACCTTCTAAAAATTCAAGATTTTTACACCTTATTGTTGTACATCACTAGCGTCATTTACTACAAAAAAAATAAAAAGGAAAGGAAATAATAGAAGGAATTGTTAGAAGGAGAGATTGGTTTCCATAGACTAATCTCGACTTCATCATCAAATTTATACAACCTGACAAAGCCAGTTGGGAGGGCGAGGACCTCCTTTGAGTGGTTGTTCACTTCCTCATTTAACTCTGCTAGAATATGATAGATGGACATGTGTTTAAATGTGGCCACAACAATACGAATGTCGACCAGGGGGGAAGGGGGGAGGAGAGGGAGGGCAGTTGAGACCAATGTTGGAGACTTCTACCTTGTGATTTTCCCAATCAATGAATAATTTGGAATTCCCCAAAACTTGTAATTTTGATAAACCTTTCTTCTTTGCTAATTCCAAGAGGAACCAAAGTGTTACAAATTCTACTTTATTGTTCGACCCCCTATCTGGAGCATAACAACCATACATGAAGTGTGAGTGACTAAAGTAAAAAACCACCCTAACACTGTAGCAATGGGAATATCTCTAGATCCCTAAAAATATCCCCATGGGGTGTCATAATCTAATACTGACATGATCATATTTTGATTTTGCTACTTATTTAGATTTGTTTCTTATTTATATTTCCAAGCCTAAAGCGCCCCCCTTAGTGGCACAAACCTCTTCCTGCTCACTACACAACCCACATTGATTCAGACCAAAACCATGCTCACTTTACTATATTGTCCCAATTGAATATAGTCATTGAACCCCTAATACTACATGAGAGACTGGAGAATCCATAAGAAAAAAATTATCTGTAACTGCTTATTTCACCATTTTTAGAATCATATTAAGGACTATTTTAATGCATGGTAGAAATTTTTTCTCTTTCTTCCCAAGAATCGGTAACTATAAATCCTCCAAATTATATAGTTATAAATCCTCTTCTAGCTACAAATTCTGCATCAATGAAGTCGTGGGAGGCCCCACCATCAATCAAAACAATCACCTTTTTTCCTTGTATGGTTCCCTTGACCTGAAGGGTGTGTTATCTTGGGACCCCTGTAAGAGAAGCAATAATTCCTTCGTGGGGCTCCTCCTGTACTGCCCCCATACCTTGTGATTCTCCCTGATCAGTCTTTGGCTCCTCTTCTTCATCTTCTCTCTCAGAAAATAATTCAATATAGTGAACCTTTCCCTTAGTACATCGATGCCCTGATGCCCAAGTTTCTTGACAAGAGAAGCATAACCTTTTCCTCTTGAGATCTCTCTTGGTTTCATCATCCAACTTGCTCTTCCCTGACGATTCCCTTTGCTGCTGCTTGACTTCCTTTCCTTTTTCATGAATAGTTGGTTTGGGCAAGAACTTTTCCTTTGGTGCTGCATCTTGCATATCCATTTCCTTGCTTATAGAATCTTTCAAGGTCACGAGTTGGTAGGCTCTGACCTAACCACATAGGAGATATGAAAACCCTTCTATGAATAATATGACCATCTGATCCATTGAAAGGTTAGTGACCATCACTGAAAGTCTCTAAAAGTCAACGATATAAGATTCAACACTTCCTGTCTTCTGGATTTGGGTTATCTATCGGAAGTACAATTCAGGGTCCAATGTTGGAGACTTCTACCTTGTGATTTTCCCAATCAATGAATAATTTGGAATGCCCCAAAAATTGTAATTTGGATAAACCTTTCTTCTTTGCTAATTCCAAAAGGAACCAAAGTGTTGCAAATTATACTTTATTGTCAGACCTCCTATTCGGAGCATAAAAACCATACATGTAGTGTGAGTGACTAAAGTATAAAAACACCCTAACAATTTAGCAAGGGGAATGTCTCTGACTGGATCCATGAAAATATCGCCATGGGGTGTTATAGTCTAATAATGACTTGATAAAAATTTTCTACTTATTTAGATTTGTTTCCTATTTATATTTCCAAGCCTAAAGTGGCCACCTTAGTGGCACAAACCTCCATAGGCATGAAAGTGTTATGAAAAATAGAGAGATCCTTAGCTCTCCATATGAAAGAGGTTGATAAACAGGGTGAACCATTAAAGGAGAGCATAAGCTTATCTTCTCGCCAGGCACACAATGAATCATAAAGAGCACTTACCAATCCAAATCACCTTAGGCTTGAAAAAGTTCGATGAATCTAGCCAAGAGGCAGATCATCTCTCATGTAACAGGTCTATTAACGGAGAGAAATTCGAATTTGTAAAGGGTTGGAGACTTTTTGCAACAAACTGCTGCCTTATGTATTTTGACTCATATAAGTAATAGAGGTGGTTTTCTTCTTGACAGACCTGAGATTCTCATGGGGTTTTTAATGTTTCATTGATCTACATCTTATGCTTTACTACTTGCATTAGATTTCATTGCTATTACTTAGAATTCATAACTCTATGCTTTAACTTCCTTTAGTAACGAAATGAATATGTTTTCCTATGTGTTATGAGTGAATTTCCTTTGAGCCATTAGTAGTATATTTCATTTTTAGAACTCAGAATTCATAACTCTATGCTCTGACTTCCTTTAGTAATGAAATGACTGTGTTTTCCTATGTTTTATGAGTGAATTTCCTTTTTTTAAAACCCCTATCTGCCTCAGCTTCCATGTCAAGAAACCTTGCCATTGAAACTCCTGATTGTTGACTCCATAAGCCCAATGGTTGCAAGCCTGCATTCTTTTCAACCTACATACACAAAAATCAATTTACTTTCCAAATAGAGTTATCCATCTAGTTCTATCATTATCTAATATCATAAACCCCTTTGAGAGAGCCCTCTCAGATTGAAGAGGCTAAGCTTCAGTCAAAAGCTGGTAAACAGTTAAATAGAGTTATCTGATCAATAACCAATCAAGTGCAATTTTGTGATAACACCACCTTTCCAAGAAAACTATGCTGAAAGTTCTCAACAAAATGATGAATACCAGGCCACCTAGATAAACTTGATGGGAATAAGTTATGAAAATAATATTTTTCTTACCGAAGAAGAATAGGAATTATACATGTTACAACAATTATAGTTAGAATCCGGAGAGTCCTTTCACTATAAACAATGCTATGAATCTGTTGTCTATGAAGTTCATAAACAATATGGCCTTAGAAGTAAGAAGAACATAGAAGCTCCTACTAAGAAAACAGTCCAAACCGAGACTAAGAAAACAATAGAGGCTCTTGTAACCAAAGCTCTACAAATTCTCCCTATAGAAACCCATAATACTTCAAGCCCAAAGATTGTAGACATAACATCTACTGCCACTCAAACATTAATGGCTGCTAAAATTTCAACTGCTACTCAAACTGTTCCAGAAAAGAAAATTGAACGTAAAATAGTGGAAACATAAACTGAAATACCAATTGTTGATAAAAATGACAAAAATACACAAACTACAATTGGTAAAGATGAAATCATTTAGTTAGGAAAAACTCAAGTACCATTCAATATTCAAGTTGGGATAGCCAAATTGAAAATACCAGTTCCTTTAACAAAGCTGGTGAAAAATAATTCATACAAAGCCCAAATCACTAAAACATCGAGTATAGGTGAAGGAGAAGATGTTGTTAACCTCAATGATGATCAACCTAAGTTATTATTTGGTCCTGAAGTTAATGATAAATATCAACAAGGAGGTGTCCCTCCATTCTACATTAGCTTGAACATTCATGATAAAATCTTACACAATGCATTGTTGATTCTGGAGCATCTCATAACTTAATGCCTAAGGCAGTAATGGAAAAACTGAATTTAGACGTCACTAGACCATATAAATACATGTTTTCCTTTGATTCTATTCAAGTTAAATGTCTTGGCCTGATAAAAGACCTGTGTGTAACTCTAGTCCAGTGCCCAACAAAGAGTATTGTTATGGATATTGTAGTTGCTGATATCCCTCCAAAATATGGAATGTTTTTATCTCGCTCATGGGGAGAAAAATTACAGGGATAAATGCAATTAGATATGGAATATGCTACCATTTATGTATTTGGTCAGCGGAGAAATCTTTATAGATAAACCTTGATGAAATATATGGTTAGTAGTGCAGAAAAACCACAGAATTATCCTATTTATTCCCTGCATTATGATATGGACTCTTTTATCATATACAATTCAAACACTGGTAAAGATAAAATCACGGTTGTAGAACAAAAACACAAAGAAATCGATAGTGACAATATAACTCATGAGTCTATGTGGAATTTAGATTTCGATGGTTCTGTAAATAGATTAGGAGTAGGAGCTGGAGTATGGATTTACAACTTAGAGAATGATCATTCAGAAGGACATGCTTTAAGGTTAAATTTTAAATGCACTAATAACATGGAAGAATACAAAGCATTAGTGTTAGGACATCAAATTGTAAGAAAAATTGGAGCCAAAAGAGCTTCTGTCATGGGAGACTCAGAACTTATCATAAAACAAATCAAAGGAGAGTATCTTGTGAATAATCCTAGACTTAGCCAAAACAGAGAAACCATTCTAGGCTTGATAAATTGTTTTCTTGAAACTAACTTTCATGTTATTCCAAGAAAGAAAAATATGCAGGAACATAGTTTGGCTACTTTTGCCAGCACATGCAGGTTATCTTTTCAGCCAGATCATCAGTACACTACTGAGGTAAGACATAGGCCAATCATACCTGATAAATTGAAGTATTGGCATATCTTTTCACAAGACTCACAAATTTATAATTTCATGAATTCTGAGGGAGAGTTTCAAAACTTTAATATAGATACTGGTTTACATTAGATTATACCATAAATGACGAGACAGATGTAAATGATGTAGATAAAATAGAACCAACTAAATCCACTAAAGTAGAAATAGAAAAATTAGAAACAATAAAAATAGAGGAATTAACCAATGGTGAATCAGAAATTTTAAATCTTAAATAAAATATTTTACCTAAGGGATCAACCCCATTAGAATATCTTTTTGACTCAAATGATGTAGCTAGAAAACCCAAAATGGAGCCTTTAAGGTCAGATATAGAAGAATGTAACATAGGAACAGAAGAAACCCAAGCTTATCAAAATATCCAAAGCATTACCTCTAGCTAAAAAGTTGAAGTACATTAGTTTGTTTAAAGAATTTCAATATGTCTTTGCCTGGAGTTATGAAGACCTCAAGTCTTATGATACCAACATTATCCAACATAAAATACCAATCAAAGAAAATCAGAAGCCCTTTAAAAAAAATCTTAGAAGAATTAACCCTGTTCTTATGCCATTGATAGAAAAAGAAGTTAAAAGGATGTATGAGGCACAAATCATAACACCCATTAGATATTATGATTGGGTCTCTAATTTAGTCCCCACTAGAAAGAAAACAGGGGAAATCAGACTTTGTGTTGATTTCCGAAACTTTAACAAAGTTTCACTGAAAGATAACTATCCTCTCCCCAAAATGGACCACATTCTATAGAGGGTAGTAGGGTCATCCATAATATCATTACTTGATGTATTTTCTAGATACAACCAAATCCTAGTCCAAGCTGAAGATCAAGCAAAGACTGCATTTACCACTCCTTGGGGAACTTTCATGTATTTAAAAATGCCCTTTGGACCAATGAATGCTAGAGCTACATTCCAAAGAGCTATGGATATAGCTTTTGCAAAAGAAATTGATGACTTTTTAGTCATTTATCTAGATGATATCACAATATTTTCCAAAATAGATAATGAACATCTAGATCATTTGAGAAGAGTTTTCATGAAATGTAGAAAATTTGGCATTTCCTTTAATCCTAAAAAGACACTTTTTGGATTAGAAGAAGGTAAACTGCTGGGACACATAATTTCAAAATAAGGTATTAGAATTGATCCAACTAGAATAGAAGCAATTTTAAACATCAGTCATCCTAGGAACATCAAAGAATTACAAGCATTTCTAGCCAAAATAAATTTTCTTAGAAGACTCATCCCTAACTTAGCAAAACTAATTAGGAACTTAAACAACATGTTAAAGAAAGATTCAACACTTAAGTGGACAGTAGAGGCTATGCAATCTTTTGAAGAAGTAAAAGAATCACTTACTAAAACACCTATCCTCATAAGTCCTAACTTTAGAAAAGATTTCATATTTTTTTCATTTGCTTCAAAACACACCATTGCAGCAGTCTTGTTGCAAAAGAATGATGAAGGTCTTGAACAACCCATTGCTTTTTTCAGTAAAAACTCAAGATATGCAACACTAAATTACAATATTATGGAAAAACAAGCACTTGCTTTAGTGAAATCTATAAAATATTTCAGAGCGTACATTTTATACTCCCACATAATTGCATATGTTCCAAATTCAGTTGTAAAGGACATTCTAACTCATATTGGGCCTGATGGAAAAAGAGGTAAATGGATTGCCACAATACTGGAATATGACATTGAAATTAAACCTACAAAATTAATCAAAGGCCAAGGTTTAGCCAAAATCATGGCTAAATCGAATTTTCAGGTCTTAGATATAAATTTCATATCTTCCCTAGATGATCAAGAAGAGATGGCGACTCCACAAATCAGTGAAGCTTTCATAGATTCACCCTGGTATGCAGAAATCATATTTGTTTTAATCAACCTACAAGCTCCTTCTGGTTTATCTAGAACTGAAAGTAGATTTTTCAAAATGCAAGTAATGAAATATTGTATCATAGATAATGCTTTATTTTGGAAATATCATGGTGGTGTCCTATTGCACTGTTTATTAAAAGATGAAGCTGACAAAGTAATGCAGGAGTTTCATGCAGGAGATTGTGGAGGACACCTCTACTGGAAAACAACTACTAATAAAATTTTGAGGGCAGGTTTTTACTAGCCTTCTCTTTTTGCAGATGTCAGAAAGTATGTGACCTCCTGTCACAAATGTCAGATATTTGAAGGGAAGAAGAAACTCTTACCATTACCCCTCAAACCTATCTATGTAGAAATTCCATTTCAAAAATGGGGTTTAGACTTCATTACTGAAATTCACCCACCCTCCTCAGCCTAACATAAATGGATATTGACAGCTACTGATTATTTTACCAAGTGGATAGAAGCCATCCCCTCTAGACAAGCTACAAACTCTGCCATTATCTCATTTCTTGAAAACAACATCCTTTCTAGATTTGGATGCCCACAAAAGCTCATTACTGATAATGTTGTTGCCTTCAAATCCAAGAAAATAGTAGAATTTTGTAACAAATACCATATCAACCTAGGCCATTCCACTGCCTATTACCCTCAAGGTAATGGACTAGCAAAATATTCCAACAAAAGCCTAGTTAATATCATCAAAAATATGTTAGAAGATAACAAGAAAACCTGGAATAAAAGGTTGGGTAATGCCTTATGGGTAGACAGACTAACTACTAAAAAATCTATTGGTACATCTCCCTATCAATTGGTATATGGGATGGATGTTGTTTTTCCATCCTCATTGGGAGTGCCATTGATGAAAATGATTCAAGAGCTGGATGTAGAACCAAATGAAATCTAAAGGAGGATAAATCAAACAATTCATTTGCAGCAAACCATGGAAGATATTTATATCAAATCACAAGTGATTCAAGACAAAATCAAAAAGATATTTGATAAGAAAAATAAAGCAGATGTTTTTTCATAGGTGATCAAGTACTCAAAAGGGATTACAGAAGAGAAGAAAAGGGAAAGCATGGAAAATTGGACTTTCTTTGGAAAGGCCCTGATTTGAATGTGATCAAATAAAGTGCTTAAGCAGTTTGATTAGTTTTTCCTTTAAAATTGATTGTTATCTGAAGTATGCTTTAATGATAAATGACATAAACCAACAGCATAAATGAATTAAATAACAACAATAATCAGAGAGAAGAAGAGGCAAACAATTTGATGACGGAGTTCGTCCCTCCTAGACTACATCTCCGGGTCTGCTTTTAAGTGGTTGTCCGTTTTTATTAGGATTGATCTTGAATAATATTTACACTGAAATGTAATAGAAATATTGTGCTCACAAGCACTTCTAAACCCTATAAACATAAATTACTCTTCCTCGCCTTTCCGACGTCTGTCTCCATGCTCAATTCCGACCATTGACGGCTGAGAAATGCTGCAAACAAAATCGCCTTTAACCTTCTAAAACTGCACTCCAAAAGCACTATGTATTCCACAAACCAAAGATGATCTTCAAAGAAGAAATTTCATGGCTTTAATAGGCTGCATCAAACATTGGCTAGCCAAAAATATCCATTGGTTGAGCAAATTTGGTGATAAAGCTCTCGAATCCATTCATTGATGAACCTAGGGATAATGTGCCAAAAACTTAGCGCTGGAATAAATTAAAAAAAACCCATTTTAAACATTATAATATAAATTTAGCCCTGATGGCTAACTAACTGGGTGGAGGTCCTTGCTTGCCGCATGTGATCAGGCGGGCGGGCGCGACGGCTATGGTTTTCCTCCGCCGGTCACGGTGGTCTAGTGCGGTTCAACCCGACAGTTAACAACTTATCACATGACGCGGCATATTAAGCGGTCACAACAAATGTAAACTTTGACTCTGCTGTGGTTTTAACCTATTCCTATGTTACAACAAAACTCCAACACAGTTTTGCTGGCATCTAGCGGTTATGGTTTAAAACTTTAACGCTGTGGGTTTTTAATATAAGGTTTTATTATATTATTTCAAAACTTATAACCTGAACCCTTATACCATAGTTTTAAACCAACCCAATCATCCGAACCTTTTGAATAAGGGTTATACCATAGCTTTTATGACGTGGTTTGAATATTGCACTAAGGATTTTTAGACATAGGTTTATATGAACCTTTTACCATAGTTTAGCATTTATGAATAGGACTGGGTTTTGACACCATAGGTTTAGGTGAAGGTTTTTTTTTTGAAATATGGTTTAAGACTTAGGCCATCACTTAGAATAAGGATAGGTTTATGATTAGGTCTTAGGTCATGTGTATAGGTTTTTAGCCTTAGGTGTTAGGGTTTTAGATCTAGGTTAGCTTTTAAACCATAGATCTTTACATGATAAGGTATTTCACCATAATTTTAACCCACATTACACCTATTCATTACACATGATGACCATAACACTAAAAGACCTTTCACTAGTGAAACTGAACCATGATACTGAAGACAGAACTGGACGTTGACTGCTGAAGTTGACTTGGAACTCCGTTGACCTGTACTGATCAAGATCCTCCTGGATCAATCCTCTCCACTTGAAAAGATTTTGGACCACAAAAGCTTAATTTTAAACTGACAATAAGTGAGAATACAACTCTCTCACATTCATCTTGACTTTGATGACATACAACCATACCTGCTCGTTGACCTGAAACTGATGCTTATCATGGCATAATTGGAACCTGTCTTGACTCAATGCTTCTCGTGGCGGAGAAGAATGTAAGGCTTGATTGTAAGCTTGCTGCACATAAGTTACAAATTCATCCCACATCTTAGGATGTATACTGCAGATACCTTGAAGAATATGTATCCCGGTCCTGGTCACTATTTCTATCTATCCTTGAACCAAATCCATGCCGCCCCATGGTTGCAAAGGAACTAGAAGTGGCATGTGCAAACCAATATTTCGATTGCATGACCTGCTTGTCGAACACATTACACATCCATTTATGTACTTCACAATTGTTTCATACATATGAGGCCAATAACAATACATTTTACTTTGTGTCATAGTATTGCTTACGCCTGCAATCTGAGAAAAATAAATTTCCTGCAAAACCTGCACTTTTTCTATCTGAGCATTATGAGTTAGAGATTCAAAATTTTCTTCGAAGTAATCATCAGTATTATATTGTTCTACATAACTTTCATAAACTAATGAAATTTTATACAGTACTACTGAAGCATTCAAAGACAACATATCAACTACTTTACTTGTTACACTTTCCCTATCCTTCATTACTAAGTGATAATGCTGAAGAAATCCAATCCAACTGTAGTGAGATTGTTGCATCTTAGTATATGACTGAAATTATTGAAGCAGCTGATAATCTATGTGAATCACTGTTTCCATTGCATAACCTTTAACATTTGTTTTAACTTCATATGGCTATTGATTATTTATCAATAATGTGAAATTTTTTTGCTTAATTGAATCAACTTTAACATTGACACTTATTCCCCATGCCCTGTTTTGCTTATGAGCCAAAATTATGGGTGAACTGTATGGAGTTAAATTGTGTCGCATGAATTCCATCCCTGAAATTTGTTGCTTTTTATTTCTTTACACTCTACAACTGACTTGTGACACATTCCATTATTAGAGGCATCAAACATCAACTGCATCTAATGTGATATTTTCTTTTTATGAAGTAGATTTTTTGATTATTTAACTAGATCTTGAAATGAATCTACCTTTTTAACCAAATTACCTTCATACTGAATTTCACAACCTGAACAAGTATCAATAAGATCCTTATGTTTCTCTTTTATCGACATGAGTATGTATCTCCTACTTGAACTTATTAAGCGCTTCATCTGATTAGCATTAATTAAATTCAAGTGATCTTTGTTTTTATGTGCCCGAACGATATAATTAATTCCATCTTTCTTGAGATGATACACATGTTCTTTACTATAAAATACTGCATCACGGTCATAGAGATAAGGGCTACCTAAGACAATTCCACAAATTTCTAACGGTATCATATCTAGCTCCACTTCATTGATATAGTTAGCTGTAATTGCAAATTTTAACCGACACTATTTGGTAACATGAATTTGACTTTGTTCCTTTAAGCACCCTAAAGGATATGGCTTTGGATGATTATGTTTTTTTAAACCCAATTGTTTAACCAATGACTCATAAATCAAATTTTCCTGTGATCCCGTATCGAACAATGTATCTATCTTAGTATGCTTTGAAGTTACCCTTATATGAAATAACTCGATTCTTTTATCTTCATTCTGTTGTTTAATGTTTGAAGAAGCAGAAGTACTAGCATCATAAATTTTACCTGTTGTAACCATAGCAGTGATTTTACCTTCATCACCTGAATCGGATCCCAAGTCCAAGCCTTGCTGGACTGTTTTTTCTACCTTCTTTTCACCCTTCTTCTATTGAAACTTCTTCGGCTTCAGTTCTGGATGAAGTTTCCAACACCTAGCTTCATCATGACCGATCATTTGGCAATGTGTACACGTAGGTCTATCTTCTTCCTTTTGAGCTGTGGCAGTCTTCCTTCCCTTTTACTTTCCCTTCTTTTTGTTGTCTTTAGTTTCCATCTGATTGGATGTCTTTGGTGTAAACTTGAACGGTCTACCACCTGACTCGACATGAATTTCTTGAACAAAAACTTCATCAAAATCATTAGGATTGAAAATTAATAATGTATGCTGCAAATATGAGTGCAAACTGCCAATATACTTCAACACAATTTCTTTTGTTTCCAAATAAATACCGAGTGATAATGCCTTCTTTCTGAATTCCTGTGTGAACTCTTGAACACTCTGTCCCTTACCTTGTCGCAAGCATTTCCAATCAATTACAGCTTTCTATGTATGACCCAATGAATAGAATTGTTTCTTTAGAGCTTTGATAAACTTAGTCCATTAGGTGATAACTTTTCCTTTACGCTTTAAATCTATCTGTGTCCTACTCTCCCACTAGATCAAAGCAACACCCCCCATTCTAAGAGTAGCTAATTAGATCTTTGTCTTATCATTAGTAATATCTTGAATACGACAATAGACTTCTAATTGTTTTACCCAATTATCTAGTTTCTCAGGGTTTATTTCACCATCATACACAGGTAATTTGAACTTAACATCAAGTTTCAAAAGTGGATTCTTATATTTCTTTTATTTTTCTGATTCAGAACTAGAAGTAGAAGAGGAAGAAGAAGATGATGGAGATGATGGAGGAGAAGGAGTTTTGTCTACCTTGCCTTTATCCTTGTCCTTCTTTGATGCCTTTGACGATGAGGCTGCATCCCTTGTCTTCTTGTCTTCATATAATTCTGCCAACATTTGCTGCATGTTTAGAAACATCTGCTGAATTTGATTCTCATCCATGGGTTTCTTTTTAGTAGCTTCAGGAGTCTCAACGGTCTCAGTCCCTGTCATCATTGATTGATGATCGAATTTCCGCCTTTCGATCTCTGGATCGAATTCCTCAAGCTCACCTTTTTCCACGTTGCAATCCCAACCTGGTTAACATCCACTGACAAACAAACTACAAGCACAACCTGCTCTAATACCAAAAATGATCTGAATGTGATCGAATAAAGTGCTTACGCAGTTTGATTAGTTTGTCCTTTAGAATTGACTGTTAACTGAAGTACGCTTTAATGATAAATGGAATAAACCAACAACATAAATGAATTAAATAACAACAATAATAACAGAGAAGAAGATGCAAACAATTTGATGACGGAGTTCGTCCCTCCTAGACTACATCTCCGGGTCCGCTTTTAAGCAGGCGTCCATTTTTATTAGGATTGATCTTGAAGAATATTTACACTGAAATGGAATAGAAATACTATGCTTGTAGGCACTTCTGAACCCTATAAATAGAAAATACTCTTCCTTGCCTTTCCGATGACTGTCTCCATGCTCAATTACGACCACCGACGGCTGAGAAATGCTGCAAACAAAATCGCTTCTAACCTTCTGAAACTGCACTCCAAAAGCCCTATGTCTTCCAAAAACCAAAGATGATCTTCAAAGAAGAAATTTCATGGTTGTAATTGGCTACATCGAACCTTGGCTAGCCAAAAATATCCATTGGTTGAGAAAATTTGGTGATAAAGCTCTCGAATCCCCTCATTCATGAACCTAGGGATAATGTGCCAAAAAATTAGCACTGAAATAAATTAAAAAAACCCATTTTAAACATTATAATATAAATTTAGCCCTGATGGCTAACTAACCGGGCGAAGGTCCTTTCCTGCCACATGTGATCAGGAGGGCAGGCGCGACGGCTACGGTTTTCCTCTGGCAGTCACGGTGGCTCTGGCGCGGTTCAAACCGACAGTTAACAACTTATCACATGACGTGACATATTACGCGGTCACAACATTTGTCAACCTTTGACTCCACCGTGGTTTTAACCTGTTCACATGTTACAAAAAAACTCCGACACGGTTTTGCTGGCAGCTAGCGGTTACGGTTTAAAACTTTAACGCTGTGGGTTTTTAATATAAGGTTTTATAATATTATTTCAAAACTTATAACTTGAACCCTTATACCATAGTTTTAAACCAACCCAATCATCCGAACCTTTTAAATAAGGTTTATACCATAGCTTTTATATTGTGGTTTGAATATTGCACTAGGGATTTTTAGACTTAGGTTTATATAAAACTTTTACCATAGTTTAGCATTTATGAATAGGACTAGGTTTTGACACCATAGGTTTAGGTGAAGGATTTTTTTTGAAATATGGTTTAAGACTTAGGCCATCACTTAGGATAAGGATAGGTTTATGATTAGGTCTTAGGTCATGTGTATAGTTTTTTAGCCTTATGTATTAGGGTTTTAGATCTAGGTTAGCTTTTAAACCATAGATCTTTACATGATAAGGTATTTCACCATAATTTTAACCCACATTACACCTTTTCATTACAAAAGACGACCATAACACTAAAAGACCTTTCACTAGCGAAACTGAAACATGATACTGAAGACTGAACTGGACGTCGACTGCTGAAGTTGACTTGGAACTCCGTTGACCTGTACTAATCAAGATCCTCCTAGATCAGGCTCACACATCATTTATTGTTACAGAGGTAACAATGCATTTTTCTTGAAAGAGATAGATGGAACAAATCTACCAAGTGGACTAGTCAATGGTAGAATGTTGAAGCACTACTTTTATCTAGATTAACCATTAGTTCATTTGTTTTACTTTGTTCATTATAAATACCATTTCAAAGTTTAGATTGGATTGGATGATTATCTTCTAAAGTTGAAGCCCGAAGAGAAGGCCCTAAGATTCGAAAGATATAACATCATATGTTTGAATAAAGGAGATCACAGATAGCAGTTTCAAGGCAATAAAAGTCAAAGTTCCAAGGCCACTGATCAGAAAGTTCTTGACATCTCACTAGGAGATGTCATCCCCAAGTGGAGCCACTGTTAGGGTCCTATAATAATAGGGATCATAATTTTGAATTGACTATGTTAAGTCTTTTAATATTGTACATACTTTTGCTTTCTACAAATGTTTTCCCATATTAAAAAATGAAAAGAGGGTATGTCCTAAAAGAAATATCAAAGGACCAAAATAAAAGAAGATCAAAAAAGAATATAAAGTATGAACCCCAAAAAAATAAACAAAAATAGATCCTGAAAGTGTTGCATATTCAAATGCCGCTACTATTAGTTTACTTTATGCAAATAAAAATTGTGTGCAGCTTGTCCAAAGTGCCACAATTCATGATGATAATATAGTTTAATCTTGATATATTCATGCCTTTAAATTTCATGTCATGATAGTTAGAGAAAAAATATATGACCAAACCGTTTAATATTAGCAGATCAGTAGTTAGGTAGAGAATAAAAATGAGCTCATCAGTTTAATCAGAGTCATTGGAGGATATAAGGTTAGAAATATGTTAGTTTGCTTATCAAAAGAAAATAAAAGGGTCAGAAAGCTCAAATTCACCTAATAAAGGAAGTAAAAAATGTTAGGGTAAATAAAGGGTAGGCATAAGAATTTTTACAAGTCATGGAAAGCATCAATTGGTTCATCTCATATCACTAATATCTTTATAAACACATTCCCCTTGCTAAAATCCTTATTTCCACTCTTGGAAGTCATTTCCCCTTGTAAAAATTCCCTTTCCCCTTATTCTAACCCTTTTCCATTTTTAAAACCCCTTTTCCCTTCCTAAAAAACCCTTTTCCCTTCTTAAAACCCCTTTTCCCTTCCTAAAAAACCCTTTTCCCTTCTTAAAACCCATTTTCCCTTCCTAAAAAACCCATTTCCCTTCCTAAAAACCCATTTCCCTTTACTAACTCCGCATTATTAAACTAAAACTTGCAAACCCCACTTTTTGCATAGTTTTAACGCACTAATATGTATCCGTCCCCACTCCATATAAACCCCTCTCGCTATCATATTTTCCCGACCACCCTTTATTTTTATTTTTAAACCTATAGTTTTATATTACATAAACCTCTCGCTATCATTATAAAATCCCACATATATATCCGTCACCCACTTTATATAAAAATCCTTCCACTTTAATATATTTCCTAACCCCCACTATATTAAACCTCGATCCCTTTTTAACTTGTTCACATATTTTCCCTAACACCTTTATATTTATCCCATCACATAAATAATCCTTGGGTCCCACCTATGAGAACCCCCAACTCATCCATCTGCCCAATCCTATCCTATCAGATCTAACGGCCAATATGCATTTTCGCACCCCCGACATTCAAAAGTTGAAATCTGGAGGGGTGTGAAATGGGTGGTTTCACACCCCCTCTCCCCTTCCATGCAACAGTCCCATATTATATTGCACCCCCAGTCCCAAAACCGCCAAACCATTCTTCGCGGTGCGATAATCCACTAATCCGCTTCCGTGCTATGCGATAAAACCACTGATGTTTTAAAATCAAACCCCCGTGCCATTGCGATAAATCAAAGGTTAAAAGTAATAAAGCCCGCCCAAAACCATTCTTTAACTATTTTTGTTATTTGAGAAAATTAAACCAAAAGAACCAATTCCGTTTGAGATTTGAAGCCTTTGCAGACTAATAAATCCCCTGCTACTGCCTGAACCTTCTGCACGACCAAATTCAACCATTTTCCAAGTAATCCTAAAGTGCCCAACACCATCATGGAAGCTTATTAATTAATAATTGATAAATTAAACGAATTGATGGCCTCCCAGAGCATTATATCCATAAATCCTCTGCAACCACCTGTGGTAGATGTTGACCACACCCCTCTGACTGATAAAGACTTCAAAATCAATGATACAATCACTGATTTCAACCTTTTAGAGCTCCACTACTAGAGCCATGACAAATTCATTGACCAGGCAGATGATATCCATCCGTGGGATTCAAATTTTCGTAAATACATATTCCCCCAGACCTTTCAAGTCCCTGAAATTATTAGACACTACCATATCAACTACCTTCCCAATGAAAGAGCTCTAATTACCCCAAACCAAGAAATATTATTCACAATTACCACTCAATCCATCAATCAGATGTTACAGATTCAACCAAAACTTGATGAAGTACCATTATCCATTGAAATCCTTAATAAAGTCTAGCTGAAGCTAGACTTCCCAAAAAGATTCCAAATATTCCAAACATTCCTCCCTCCATCAGTAGAAACCCCTAAAAGTAATCCTCCATATTCAAATTCCATATTTTCAGAGAGAACAAGATAGATTTTTACAATGTTGCATTTATTTTAGGGTATTTTATTGATGAACATGTAGATGCATCTATCCTAGGTTTCTTATCCATATTTTGCTCAGGTCAACCTCCAACTTCAACATTAAATTTTTCCCAATACCTGTCAGATGCAATCCATGATCAACTGGTCAAATTACCAGAGGAAGGAGTATTTAAATAATCCTCAGTTTTGTTCCATTTGTTCTTATATTTCCAATCAGAAATGGTTGCAGTTATCCTCCAAAAACTAGACACAGAGGGTAACCCCCAATCTGCACTCTTTCAGACATCCTTGATCAGAAAGGATTCCACAAAATTCAGCTATAAAGACTTCATTGATTCATTTTTTTTATCCAGTTGTTAATATGCTAAGTAGTAGCATTTAACCTAGAGTCAGTGAAGAAATAAAAAAGGTGTTACAATTGTTAGATCAAAGTAAAACATGAGACTAGTATTTATACCAGAATCATACAAAAATTAGGGTGTATAGAAGCCAACTTACTCCATAAAAACTTCCCAAATGCCTCCCAATGAGGTTATTTGCATTAGAATACATCAGATAAATCCTAAATTCAGATGAAGTCAATTTCCTTTCAATAAAGAAGAAAACTCAATTCAATATTAAGAACCAGTTAGGGAATTTTATTTGCAATAATAGGAATGCTTGTAAGCAAGAAGCAAAGTGTTTAAAATATTTTAAGTTCAGTAGTAGTTTCAAATGGCAATATGATCCCTTGGGAGTCATAATTAAGTTAAGAGTCAAATTCAAATTGACCCCTTTTATTCATAAGTCAAAGCCTGAGGTTGAAAACTATTCCAACCAGTCAGACTGGTTGGAAAATACTTTATAAGAGGTGAAGAAGAAAGTTGATACTAGTTCGATCTTGCTTACTCCAACCCCACAATACAGGAATTGAAAGAGGGACAGAGAGGAAGGCTCTTATTCTGCAGAGACTACTTCTGATACCATATTAAAGCTAATGTACAGGAAAAAGGCAAAACTAAATCCAGTGATTGAACATGAAGAGATAGTTGATACAGTTTAAGTCAATGATACAGAGATAATGCACCTCCAACAGTTTTAGAAGAAACACACCCACCATCAACCTCCAGTGCACAAATTATTTAGAAAAAGCATAGTGCAGAGGTTTCATCATCAAGTAAACCAGTGGATAAAGAGCAAGACATAATGGAAAAATACAAAGAAAACAAAATCAAGAATGAAGCATTGAAAGCTGTAACTTATTTCCAATGTTGGAAACAAACTCCTAGTGACCAAAACATATTGCTTTCAGCTTTTGATTACAAAACTAGAAAGATGCAAATGACATTTTTGTAGCCAACAGTGCAGGCTCCAAAATCATCAGCAGATTACAAGAAAACAACCTTTGAAGTTCTTTCTAAAGATGTGCATCCCATAGATTAGATTGAGTTTCATAAAAAAGCTGGATAAATGATCTATTCCACTATGACACACAAGGCTTTAAGTGTACAAAAACTATAGAACTCTCTAGAAAATATCAGGACATAGTTAAAACTAAATAAATTCTCTTCACAAGAAAAGGATAATAGGATAAAATCACTTGAAGAATTGATCATGGAGGTTGGATATAATCGAAAGTATATCAAAGAAACATAAGAGATTATTAAGACGAAGAATGCAGATATAGCTTCCTTGAAGAAACAACTGAAGTTACCTACAACAGAACATCCACAAACTAAAGAAGTTTTGGAAAATGAAAATCAGAAGGATGAAATGATGAATCTCATCATTCAGTTGATAACTTAACTGAAAGAGATGGAAACTGAAATGGACAAATTAGTGCAGGAAAAGAAAGGCAACATGGAATTAGTTCCTGTTACTGCTATTCCTATAGCTTCAATATCAACTCCATTACCTACAACAGTTCCAATAACAACAGAAGTTCCAGCAACTACACCAACTACTACACTAGCAACAACATCAGCCCATCCCACTGATGAGGAAAGTAAATTTATTAAGGCAATGTAGGATATGTCAATTCAAAATACTGAGATCAATAGGCTCAAAGAACAAGTGAAAAATTTGAAAGATGAAAATAAATTGCCTCAAGTAATGCTTAAGGCTAAAACACATAAATCCAAGAGATTGAATGACAGGATCCAAAAGCTAGAAAAGGAATTGACATTATCAGAGCCTTTAGCCCAAGCAAAGAAACAATTGTGGGCCAATATTATTAACTCTGTTAATGATATTTGGCCTTATATACAAGTTATATTTGAGCAGAATGATTTGATAAAAGAAGCAAGTAATGCAATTCAGAAAGTCAAAGAAGAGCTTGGAAAGAAACCAGAGGAAGCCATTGAGATAATATAGTTTCTTAATCTAAAAACAAGCATGAATTAGAAGAACTTGGGATAAGTGACAGAATATAAACTATCTTAGAGGTGAAAAAAGTGATTTCCAAAAGAAATATGATGACAAAGCTTGAAGATAAGTGTCAAACTATGGAGCTTGCAGTGAACAGATTCATGAACAAATTTGATGTTTTGAGATGAAATGGTCTGCCTAATCCATTAGTAATTAATGATATACTAATGAGGCATGAATATTATGATAAAAAGATCAGGGAAGTGGCTAAAGAAAATTCCAACAATTCCTCATTGGAAGGAATTCCTACAGGCAAAGTAGTCGTTCAAATTTTTGAAAATCTCTTTTACCTCCAGCATGAGGTAAATCATATTTTTGTATAACAACCTACATTTACCAAGTATACTGAGGCAGATGAGATTTACAGGAGGATGGTAAAAATCAAACTTCTAGATGAAGAAGCCTAGGAAAAATGGTGTGATTTACTGTGATAGGTACAAGTAAAAATAGGTAAAAGAGAGACAAGGTAAAAGAGAAAACAGAGCAGTCAGGTAAAAGAAAATTCACAGAGTTAAAGAGAAGACAGATAAAGACAGATGAAGATAGTTTAAAGAGAATTCGTAGGTTAGAGCTGAAGATAGATGAGATATAGCTAGCGTAAAAGATACAACCAACATGAGAGATAAGACATCATAAGAGAAACAAACAACAAATCAAATAAACATGGAAAAATTGCATTTAGTTAAATAGGTGTCTCTATCTTCTTGCATGAAGATATTTTGTTTTCCTTGAATAAATCCTAAATCAGTTGATAGGATATTTTGTAATAAGTTGTATAAATACGTCATCAATTCGAAGTATTGAGTGTGGATTCTTGAATATTTCTATTGTTGAATTGATCTACTACTTGAAGGTTTATTGTACCATTTCCAAGTTGATAGATAGGACAAGTAATAAAGGAATTTCTTTACAGGATTCATGTGTTGAGCTACTTCAGTGAAGTATAAGTCAATTTTTCATGTTATTTTATTAAGTATTCCACAAACTTGCATGTTTTCCAAATTTGAATGTTATAATTGGAATTTTATTGCATAATTTGTTTAAATACACTTTTCTTTAAACTATTATACATTTTAATGTTTTCCTTTGATATCTGGCTTTGAGAATCCTTAATTTCTCTCTAATCTCGATTGAACTCTTTCACCTTCCTTCATCATCTGGTTTAAGGAATCCTTAACTGCTCCTTGATCCCAATTGAAAATCACTTCACCATTCAACCTTTAAGATCTGATTTTGGCTCAGCTACCTTGCCCTGTAACACTTCCTTTAGAACTTGATTCTATTATTTTTTCTTGATACATTGACTCCATAGCCCAATGGAAAGTAAAAAAACACCTATCCATCTAAATCAGTAATTCCACCAACAAATCAAAATCAAACCAAATCATTCATACATAACTAGCCTAAAATAAATTAAAGTAATCAAGTTAAATAATTAAGAGGGAGTTATGTATGAGCATTAGGAAGGCTAGATCCTAATCTCCAAAAGTGGTTGATAGTTACCTTTGATATTTCTTTTGACACAACATAACAACCCTAGGGAAATTTCGGAGAGATAACATGAAGAAAGGCATGGAAGATAAGATGAATATCATGGAAGCTAAGATGGATGTCATTGAATCTAATATGGATGACATTGATGAAAAAATGAAAGACAACATGGAAGATATGAAGAATGATCTAAATGTAGACATGGAAGGTTTGAAGGAATGTTTGACAAATTTTATACAAGAAATGATTCCTAATTGAGAAAATATAGTAGAGGAAACTCATGATGAGAAAAAAATAAATGTTAATCGTGATTTAATGAACTCTAATCTTCGATGGAAGACCCACCATATTCCAAAGATGGATATGAGGAAGTTTTATGGCAAGGATCTCGTAACATGGATACTACATATAGAGCAATATTTTGATATCCATAATGTGAAAAACATGGAAAAGGTACGCATTTCAACTTTACATTTAGAAAAAGATGCATTTGTATAGTATCGATGGCTTTTCTCTCATAAAAAACTTGTCACTTGGTCAATTTTTATGAAGGAAATGATAACACATTATGAGGATACAAAGAGAAACACCTTCTTTAGCCAATTAATAAATCTCAACCAAAAGGGTTCAATGGGGGATTACATTTAGGACTTCCAAAAATTGAATATAAGGGTAGCCGATACTCCAGAGGAACACATGATTGATGTCCTCATAGGGACTTTAAAGGATAACATCCAACATGAGGTTTGCCTTTAGGAACCTGATTCATTGGAGAAGGCATTCAGGTTGGCAAGAAAAACTGAATGTAAAATTATGGCGACAAGGAAGCCTACCACTCACATCTATAAAGATGTAAGTATTGCTACTCCTAGACTTCCACAATCTACATGGTTGATAACACAACAATTGGAAGAAAAAATATCAAAAGGGATTTGCTACAATTTTGATAGCAAGTACACTAAAGGTCATAAGTGTGTTGAGAAGAAATTATTTTACATAGATTGTGAAGAGGAGGAAGAAAATGAACAAGAAACTTCAAAAGAAGAGGATATAGATGAGGAACCAACCCTAGAGAAAGAAGAAATGAGTCCGACCATATCCTGTAATGCATTGGCAGGAATTAAAAATACTCAAAATCTCAATATATAAGGAAATATCAAGGAGAAAAAAGTAATAGTCTTGATTCACTCGGGTAGTACCCATAATTTTATTCATTGTAAGGTAGACAAGGAATTGAATTTCTTCCTATACTCGACACCGGAATGTCAAGTGATGGTTGCAAATGGAGGAACTATAAATTGCTCTAGAAAATTCCATAATATCAAGCCAACCATGGGGGAATATGTATTGAATAGTCCAATTATTTCCATTCCAATGGTAGGTGTTGCTGTTGTACTAGGAGTACAATGGTTACAATCTTTGGGGATAGTAGCTTTTACTTTTCAAGAATTTTTCTTGAGAATTTTTTCAGAAGGAAAAGAAGTTGAATTATAGGTTATTGCAGGGAATTAGAGAAATATAATAAGATCTAATGTCATGAAAAAACCTCTGAAAAAAAAACAATGAGGCATACTTGCACAATTATGCTCACTAGAAGTTCCAACATCAAAATCATCTATTTCTCCAGATCTCCAAAATTTCTTGGAAAATCATTCCAGGGTGTTTAAAATTCCCAAAGGACTCCTACCTATTTTTTATCATGATCATGCTACTCATTTGATTCCAGGAAGTGTTCCTCCAAACATAAGGCCTCACAGATATTATTATGTCCAAAACAGAAAAATTCAACGTATGATTGCAGAAATGTTAGAGGCTGGTATAATTCAATCGAGACAAGGTTCTTTATCCGATCTAGTAGTATTGGTGCACAAGAAGGATGGATCATGGTGGATGTGTTTGGATTGTAGGGAGCTCAATAAGCTCAGTATTAAAGATAAATTTCCCATTCCCGTGATTGATGAATTATTGGACGAATTACATGGAGCAATTTATTTTACCAAGTTGGATCTTCGTTCAGGATATCATAAAATTAGAATGAAGGCTGAAGATATTCCGAAAACAACATTTCGAACTCATGAAGGTCATTATGAATTTTTGGTCATGCATTTTGGCCTTACCAATGCACCTTCTACATTTCAAGGGTTGATGAATTCCATTTTCAAACCCATCCTTAGAAAAATTTTGTTAGTATTTTTTGATGATATACTAATTTATAGCAGGTCTTGGAAGGATCATGTTCAACATGTTGATAGTGTGCTCAAACTATTGGAGGAGAAACAATTATATGAAAAAACCTCCAAAATTTTCTTTGGAGTACAAGAGGTGGAATATATGGGTCATATTGTATCTCAAAAGGGTGTTAAGGTAGACCCTAAAAAAATTAAAGCCATTACGGCATGGAAAGTCCCCACAACCATAAAACAGTTGCAAGGATTTCTCGGGTAAACAGGGTATTATCACAAGTTTTTCAAGAATTATGGGAGAATAGCAGTAGCTCTAAAAACATTATTGAAGAAAGATGCATTTTCGTGGACTCTTGAAGCAATTAAGGCCTTTGAACATCTTAAAGAGACAATATGCCTAGCACTGGTCTTAGCTATTCCAGACTTCACAAAAACCTTTATTGTGGAATGTGATGTCTCAGGAAATGGAATTGGTGTTGTTTTAATGCAATAAGGAAGACACATTGATTTTGAATGTCATCTAATCAAAGGAAAGTATTTACAGAAAGCTATTTATGAGAAGTAAATGTTGGCAATACTACATGCACTAAAGAAATGGCGACCTTACCTAATTGGAAGACACTTCAAGGTAAAACTGACCATGATAGCAGTAAATAATATTTGGAACAAAGACTATCTTCAGAAGAGTAGCAAAAATGGGTCACAAAGATGTTGGGTTATGACATTAAAATCACCTACAAAGAAGGGAAGTTAAATGTCGTTGCAGGTGCACTCTCAAGAAAGGATGAAGAGGTGGTAGCATTGCTTTGTGTCATTTCTATTATCCAACCAGATTGGATAATTGGAGCAAGGGATGAACGGAAAAAGGATGAAGAGGTGTGGACATTCATTCAAAAGTTGCAACAAGATACTACTGCATTTGATACATTTAGTTGGAAAAATGATTCCTTATGGTACAAAGATCGCTTATATCTTTGTAATAATTCCCAACTGAAACAAAATATTCTTTTGGAATTGCACACTTCTCCCTTAGGAGTACAATTAATATTTTTAAAAACTTACTACAGGGTGAAGAAAGATTTTTTTTGGGATGGCCTTAAATCTTATATTCAAAAGTTTGTGGTGAAATGTTTGGTTTGCTAGCAAAATAAAGTTGAGACAATTAAGACCTCGGTTCTTCTACAACCTTTATCCATTCCAAGTCAACGTTGGGAGGATATTTCAATGGATTTTATCACATGTTTACCTAATTATGAAGGAAAGAGTGTCATCATGGTGGTAGTTGATAGAATTACCAAGTATGCACACTTTTGTGCATTATCTCATCCATTTAAAGCAAGTACAGTTGCTACTGCATTTATGGAAACAATTCAAAAGCTACATAGAAACCCAAAGATTATTGTAAGTGATAAAGATCCCACTTTTACTGGAAATTTTTGGATGGAATTATTTTCTTGTTTGGGTACTCAACTATCTCATAGCTCATCTTATCATCGTCAATCTGATGGGAAAACTGAGATAGTGAACAAATTTTTGGAAGGATATCTTCGTTGTTTTGTATCTGATAAGAAAAAAAATTGGGTCAAGTGGTTACCTCATGCTGAATGGTGGTATAACACTTCCATCCATACTGCAACAAAAATGACCCCATTTATGGAACTTTATGGATATCATCCACCATCCATCATGCCATATTTAAGAGAAAATTCTAAGGTTCAAGTAGTGGAAGATCACATCGAGCATTAAAAACAAGTTCTCCAACTCTTAAAGGATAACCTAAATTTGGCACAAAATCGAATGAAACAACAGGCAGATCAACATCGCATCAAGATCATTTTTGATGTAGGAGACTGGGTATTTTTACAGCTACAACCATACAAACGAATGTCCCTCAGGCAAGCTAAGAGGGATAATATATTATCGCCAAAGTACTATGGTCCTTATAAGGTGTTGCAAAATATTGGTATTATGGCATACAAATTGGAGCTTCGTACTTCTTCTCGAGTGTATCCAATTTTCCATGTTTCATGCTTAAAGAAGGTTATAGGTGACAAAATTCTAGTTTAAACAATATTTCAAAAACTTGACGAGGAAGTAAAAATCATATTGGAACCTAAAGCAATCGCAGAAATAAGAACTCGACAACTACGGAATCGATCAATTTCATAGTATCTCTTCAAGTGGAAGAACTTACCCACTGGAGATTCTACATGGGAGGATGAGAATTTTATACAGAAGCAACCAAACCTAATCAAGTGTTGAGGACAACAATTTTTTGAAGGAGAGGGGCATGTTAGGTCCCTATATTACTAGTGTAGTCCCTTATTGTTGTTACTATAGCCCCCTTATTGTTATTGTTGTATCCCTGAAACCCCCATATTGTTATTATTGTGCATAAATTGATCTTTTTTGTTATGAAATAAACTCCAAAAATAGAATAAAAGAGATATCTACGCCTTAGAAATCAACCACTTCGAGGGGGAAACCTCCTTTACATTACATAAATGAACAATTCTTGGATGATACAAATGACAAAACCTCCTTTCTATATATAGGAGTCCATGGGGTCACAATATAATCCTAGACATTCTAACAATTCATTTCTATTGATTCATTTTCCTATTTTCTAAGCTCACAGTCCATCCATGAATTCTCATCTGCCTATCACTACTAAAACATGAGTCCAAAACCATTTTCCCTTTGCAAATTTTACACTTTCCTCCTTCACTTACATTCATTCCTAACCAATGAACAAAGTCATTCAACTCACTTAATAAATGAAAATATTTCATCTATGGTTCTCTAAATCATTGTTTCATACTCATATTAGATGATTAGGGATTCATTAAGGCCCTCCTTTTAGTAAGACTTGACCCATCGACTTCATCACATTATTTGGGTTTGAGACTAGAGTTATTTTTAGTACCTTGAGACTTGCATGCCTTAATGGAAAGTTTTGTCACCATTGAACAATTGGAATAAAACAATGTCCCCTATTTGTTGGATCTTATAGGTGACTCGACTTCAACTCATTTATTCTTACCTAGAAATATGCACTTGGGTATCTTGACTCTCATTAACATTAATGGTGAGTAGTATCGCGTTAGTTAACGACATTCATTAATGGTAGGTAATTGAACAATTTCATTCTATGTACGACATAAGAAAAAATTATTCACATAGATAAGAATTATTCCATGATGCGGATATGAATGAAGACTATAATATTTTAGAAGCTTGTAGCAATGTTCCAATAAGTGAGATTCAGTTTCTGAGTTCACCAGTAGTAGCATTAGTTCCAACAATAAGAATTCACACAAATTCTAGTTTCAGATTTCATCCATTATTCATACAACCAAGAGATGAAGAAACATATCAGATTATTTCACTTCACATTCCATGATCCAACAATAACAACCAATATCTCACAGATGCATAACTTATCGAACTTTCAAATTTTCAGGCAGGTGAAGGTATTGTGTTTTCTAATCTTTAATCATTAATTCCTTGAACAAGTATTTGGAAAATTTCTCATGTGACATTTATTTCTCCATTTTCAAAAGAAAAAAACACCTTTAGTTTGAGGGAGGATATTAATCATCACTTTTCATTTCCATATTCCATAGCCTCATACATTCTTGACTAACATACTTCTCTCAACTAAATGTTGTTGTTTCTATTTTTGGTTCTCTAAAGATGGATATTTTTTGTACAAGATTCAAATTATGAGAAAATATTGGTCAATATGTATATGAATAGGTCTTCATTTTGAATAAATTCTTAATTATTATTTGTTGCAGCAAGAAGAAGAATAAAATAAAAGTGTTGTTACATAAGAACTAACATTTAAATAGTTATGATTGTCACTCAAGGATCAATCATAAAAGTTGCCACTTAGACATCTTTCAGATAAAGAAGATTTTTCAAAAGATGTAAGTCTTAAAGAGTATCTCAAAGTCACAAAATAACTTAATATTCCAGTCTAAAAAATACTACAATCTAAGACAATCAATTCAAAGTTGCATGAGGACATGCAACATCTTCAGTTGGGGGGAATGTTGGGTTTTCAAAATATCATTAATTTCACCATTTTTTCTTTCACTTTGCTTCAAAATTTACCATATTTCGTAGCCCCATAACCATGCACTAAGAACATATTAATAATTAAATATGGGTTTAGACAGATTATTTTCCAATACATTTATTTTTGTATTTTGAGAGAATTTATGGTTAAATATTAGAAAAATAACATGTACTCACTTATATATAAAAAGTTGGATGAGTTTTGTGATGTGTGTAGGCACATTTGAATATTTCAGGACAATCATATTTTGCCTCTAAGTATAAAATTCGATTTTCCTCTTCAAACTCTTGAATATTTGAGGAAGATTTGAGATCATTGGTCAAACACATTTCTTGGAGAAAGATTATGTAACTTTGCATAAGTTGATCCTATTAAAGGAAAGAGACATTTTTGAGAGGATATGAAGATATGCTAATTGCTAGATGTCAGCACATGGTTGTAACCACATGAGATATTTGCGGATCTACATTTATGAGTTAGCTTATGCTTCAATATAAAAATTTTGATGTTAAGGATTGACACTATGCTTATGATTGATGTAATGAATACCATTGTAGTTGACTTTGATATGGTTGGTGTTTTATCAAGATTTTTCTCAACTTTCCACCTCTCATGTACTTTGGGATGACCACCTAATGAGTTTTTGGTGTATTCTAATGTTTTATATTTTTAGCTTCTTTATTTTCATTTTAACTCTTTTGATTAGATGCATTGTTTACATTCTTTCACACTCATTCCATTTATGTTATTTTGTAGGTTAAGAATTATTTCTCTCATTTCATAGATTTATTGGTTTTCAATTTTTTTGATAGATATGTTGAAATTCATCAAGAAAATGTGTGTGTCTAATTTATTTTTCCCTTAAATAAATTGGACAATAAATTGTAATTTCATCTCATACCAACTTGTATCGCTTAACTAAGTCATAAAGACTGAGTTAGCTCAACAATTTCGAGTTGAGGATCAAAGGTGAGGAATGTAGAGTGATTATATTATTTTTGGGGTCCAGCTACAGTGAATGCACTAGTTTGGTGTGAGTGTAACTAGTTAACTCAATTAATTGAGTTAAAATCAATTTAACTAGTTCTAATTGAGTGACGGGGTAGTGAGAGGTTCAGTGAACTAAATTAGATTGAATTCACAAGTAGTGATCAATCAGATAACTGATGATTCGCTAGTAATAGCTACATGCATGTCAGTTTTGATGAGGACTCAGTTGAGACAGAGGTTAAAGGGAAGATAACTATCAGTTGTATTATTAGAAAATTGTCTCGGTGGAGTTATAAAGTCAGAGGAAGGCCATGATGGATTGCGCAATCAAGGAAGGTTGGACTTCTTATTTAATAGGGATTTTTTTTTCTAGGAATTGTGTGAGCAAGGTAGGCTGGAGGAAGGCAAGGAATTGACTAAGTGTTTGTCCAATTTTTCTAGATCAGTGTGAGATGATTAGTAGAGTGTAGGACATTCTTGTGAGCAAGAATGCATTATATTGTTTCATGATTCCTACGATTATTATACAATAGAGATAGATAGGTTGTAGGTTTTAACCCTGAACAGAAATTATATACACACGAATCTTATAACAGAAAATAAAGAATAGCGAGAGCATAAAACATAAAACATATAAACATAGAGATTTTCCCCTGGATCCCAAATCGAGATGACCAGTTTGATTTTTCATTATATTCCTTTTAGTGTTACAACACATATATATACATGCCGAAGCATACATGAACCCTAATTCATTAACCCTGAATTAGAACATAACCGTAGTTCCCTTGACCGAATCTACAAAAATATCAGGGGCCGAAAACCATCGTACCCAAAAACCATGGGTGCGTGCTTAGTCGTGGAAAGAATATAACACATACCCAACATTATCCCAATTGTTGTTTTCTTTCCGCAGGGGGCCACAGAAGAGCTTAGTCATTGGCCCAATTCTTCAACACCCATTGTTTCTCTACACCAAGAGAACTTCTGAGTGCTCACAGACTTCGTCAATGCATCCGCAACATTCTTCAAAGTGTCCACCTTTACCAACAACACCCTTTTAGCCTCAACCATATCTCTAACAAAGTGATATTGAACATCAATGTGCTTTGTCTTTGAATGATAAGCAGGGTTCTTAGCCAAGAAAATTGCACTTTGGCTATCACAGTCTATCCTTATAGCTCTCTGTACCAACCCCATACTTGAACACAATCTCTGAAACCAAACTGCTTCCTTGCTTGCATTAGTGGCTGCTATGTATTCTGTCTCTATAGTTGAAAGAGCCACTACAAACTGTCTTTTACTCATCCAATTGACTACACCTCCAAATAGGCTAAACACATACCCACTTGTAGATCTTCTTTGGTCCAGATCTCCAGCCCAATCTGCATCAACAAAACCACGAATGTCCAACATTCTTTCCAATCCTGGTCTTCCCTGGTAGCACAAGCCATAATCACTAGTGCCACGTAAATATCTGAAAACCCGCTTCACTGCTTTTCAATTCTCCTTCCCTGGGTTTGACATAAACCTGCTCAATACTCCCACTGCATGTGCAATGTCTGGTCTAGTACAAACCATTGCAGACATCAGGCTACCCACTACACTTGCATATGGAACATGGGACATATCCTCCTCTTCTTCTTGTGTCTTGGGACACTGTTCAATAAATATATTTACACCTATAGGAATAGGAACATTCACCGGTTTACTATCCTGCACATTGAACCTCTGCAATATAGTCTCGACATACTTCCTCTGGTTTAACCAGAGCTTCCTCTTTGCCCGATCTCTCTTAATTTCCATGCCCAAAATATAGTTTGCAGCACCCAGATCCTTCATGTCGAATTTGGAGAACAGTTGGGTCTTCAAATCTTAGATAATTTCTTTGTCATTTCCAATCAACAACATATCATCCACATACAAGACCAAATAAATAACACGGTCACCAATTAATTTAAAATAAACACGGTGATCCTCCTTGCTTCTAGTGAAGCCAAGTCCCCGTATATAGGTATCAAATTTCTGATACCACATCCTTGGTGACTGTTTTAACCCATACAGAGACTTCTTCAACCTGCACACGAGTTCTTTCTTACCCTTCACCATAAAGCCTTCAGGTTGCTTCATGTAGATCTCCTCTTCTAGATCCCCGTGAAGAAATGTTGTCTTCACATCCATCTGTTCTATCTCAAAATCAAATGCAACAGCAATAGATAAAATTAATCTAATAGAAGTAACTTTGGCAACAGGAGAAAAAATATCACCAAAATCAATTCCCGACACCTGGGAATAACCTTTTACTACCAATCGAGCTTTGTATTTCTCTACCTTGCCTTCAATATTCATCTTTCTTTTAAACACCCATTTTCTCCTGATGGGCTTCCTTCTAGCCAGCAACTCCACCAGATCCCATGCCTCATTTTTGTGCAAGGATGCCATTTCATCAACCATGGCCTCCTTCCAGAGTTTTCCATCCTCTAAATCTACTACCTCCCTGACGATTCTGGGATCATCATCAGTTATAGTTAAGGAAAAATTTGAACGGAAATTAGATGGACTATACCTTTCTGGTTGTCTTCTTTCTCGAGCTGATCTTCTCACAGCTGGAGTTTGTGGCTCTTCCCCTTCTGAGTCTTCTTCTGTTGTAGAGTCTGATTCATCCTCCTTTAGCTCAAACTCTATCTTCTCAGGTTCCTTTGGTATGAATTCATGTTTAACAACATCTTTCACCTCTCTAAACACCACATCTTGGCTATACACAACCTTCCTTGTTTCCGGGTTCCAAAGCTTTTAACCTTTTAAACCATCCTTATACCCAATAAAGATGCACCTTTCAGATTTATTATCCAACTTGGTCCTTTTATGCTTTGGAACATGTACATATGCATCACATCCAAATACCCTTAGATGTGAAAGAGAGGGTTTCTTACCAGTCCATACCTCATGTGGAGTCTTATCCTCCAACACTGATGAAGGTGATCTGTTAACTAGATAGTATGCAATCTCCACTGCCTCTGCCCAGAATTCTTGTCCTAACCCGGTACCATTGAGCATGCTTCTTGCCTTTTCCATCAGTGTTCTGTTCATTCTTTCTGCAACTCCATTTTGCTGAGGTGTGTATGGAGTAGTCTTATGTCGTGCTATACCACACTTCTTACAGAACTCTTCAAATTCCTTCTTGCAGAACTCCCCACCATTATCTGTCCTCGGCGCCTTTATCTTCTTCTCTGTCTAGTTTTCCACCAGAGCCTTAAATTCTTTAAATTTTTCAAAGACTTCAGATTTCTTCCTCAAGAAATATATCCATGTATTCCTTGAGAAGTCATCTATGAATGAAACATAGTACACAGACTTTCCCAGTGATGGAACTGACACAGGCCCAAACACATCACTGTGCACAAGTTCTAATGTCTTGTTTGCCCTCTTAGCACCAGAAGGAAAACTCACCCGATTCTGCTTCCCATATACACAATGTTCACAGAAATCGAAATCCAGAGAACAATTAGACATACCTTCTACCATACCATCTCTATGTAGTATCCAAAGGCCCTTCTCTCCAATATGTCCAAGCCTTTGATGCCATAGCATGGTCTTTTCTCCAGAGACAGCTAGACTTTCCGTCCCACTTTCAGGAACTACAGAACTGTTACACCCATCAATAAAAGTGCTACCTTGTAGCTTGTACAGAGTTCCAGTCCGAACTCCCCGCATTAATACCAGTGCTCCCCGAACCATCTTGCAGGCATCTTTCTCGAACACTGTTTTTACACCTGCATCATCCATCTTGCTTACAGAAATCAGATTTCTGGCCAATGCAGGAATATGCAGAACACTAGGAAGTTTTCTAATCCTTCCACCTTGCAGCTTCAGCTTGACCTTTCCACGTCCGATTATTCTGGCCTTCCTATCATCCTCTAGGAAGACATCACCACCATCATATTTCTCATACTCACAGAACCACTCCCTATGGGGAGTGAAGTGAAAGGATGCACCTGAGTCAATCAACCATGACTCATGATCTACATGTGTATTTGAAGAAGAAGCCAAATACACATACCCACCTTCATCCGAGGTGGTTTTTGCCTCTGCAGAAGGAGCATCATCAGATCCCTTTCCTTTCTCAGGAGCTTTAGATCTGCACTCCTTTTTGTAGTGCCCTTCCTTTCCGCATTTCCAACATACCTTTACAAACTTTCCAGGAGATTTAGATCTCCCTCTAGATTTGGATCTCCCACTCGAAACCTTATTCTTGTTTCTGTTTTGGGACCTTCCTCGTACAGATAAGGCATCTCCATTCTGTCCCTCCATATTTCTCCGTCTCATTTCCTCCGAAAACAAGGCTGAGATAATGTAATCAAAATTCAAGGTAGTTGTAGTGCTATCTATTGCAATAACTAGACTGTCCCATGAGTTTGGTAGAGAACGCAACAAACTGATGCACTTATCTTCATCTGAGATTTTAATATCAACAGATGACAGCTGATTTACCACAGTATTGAAGGCGTTCAGATGCTCTGTCACTGAGTCTCCATCCTTCATCCTCACGTTATACAACTTTTTCCGCAGGAACAAACTATTCACTAGAGACTTAGATTGGTACAAAGTCCCAAGTTTTTCCCACAAATTCTTCGCCGTAGCTTCCTAGATACATTCAACAATACTGAATCTGAGACACACAACAGTATTGTGCTTTTAGCCTTCCGATCCAGTTTCTTCCAGTCTTCATCTGACATTGCCATTAGTTTAGTAGCTGGATCTACCACGATCCATTGATCTTTATCCACCAGCAAATCCTCCATCTTGAGCTTCCATAACTCAAAATTTTTACCATTAAATTTCTCGATCTCTATCTTCCCGCCGCTTGCCATCTTCTTTCATCACAAGAATCGATCCCGCAGATCTCCCACTGAACAGGGTCTACTTCAGGCCCGAGAAAAAAAACCCTTAGCAGCAAAGGCATCCCCTTGAAGTCGAAACAACTCCGATACCAAATGTAGGTTTTAACCCTGAACATAAATTATCTACACATGAATCTTATAACAGAAAATAAAAAATAGCGAGAGCATAAAACATAAAACAGATAAACACAAAGATTTTCCCCTGGATCCCAAATCGGGACGACCAATTTGATTTTTCATTATATTCCTTTTAGTGTTACAACACATATATATACATGTCGAAGCATACATGAACCCTAATCCATTAACCTTGGATTAGAACATAACCGTAGTTCCCTTGACCGGATCTACAAAAATAGAAGGGGCCGAAAACCATCGTACCCCAAAACCATGTGAAAAACCATGCACAAAACCATGGGTGCATTCTTAGTCGTGGAAAGAATATAACACATACCCAACATAGGTTTTGAGATGTTTCTTTCCTCAGGAAAATCTTGTGTTGTGTGATTGATTCACTTCCTTCTCTTACTTGAATGTGATTGAGTGATTGTGTTTTATATTCCGCAAATATGCTAGAAGGATTCAATATCTTCTTTTAGTACATTACATGATTAGATTGAATCCATTGGTATAATTTTTACATGGTATCAAAGCACCAGGAATCACAATAGAAGAGAAGAAATTGAGTCTGTGTTGAACATGATTCAAATTTGCAGATTCACCCTTTGGACCTTGCAACTGACCAAGATGTCTTTCACTAGCTTGAGAATAGAATATGCACTCAAGGGAAATTCGAACTATATTGCATGAAAGGACAAGATGGAGGTAGTATTGGAGGATAATAGGCTAAAGGATTTCGTTGAAATTAATATTCCTGAACCCGCTCAGGCAGATGCTACACATCATGAAGCATGGAAGACGAATGTTGCAAAGGCGTGGAGGATCTTATTAGATGGAGTTTGAGATCATATTGTCTCAAGTCTCCATGGAAATGAAACTCCATATGCTATGTGGAAGGTCTTGACATATATGTTTCAAAGTAGCAGTGACCACAGGAAATTGACACTTAAGGACAAGCTCAAGAAAATCAAAATGGAGAAGGATGAAACAATCCATAAATACTTAACCAAGTTCACTCAATGTATGGATGAGCTTGGAAGTGTTGGGATTACTGTGGTTGATGATTACTTGGTGAGCCTAACACTTCTAGGGCTTCCCAAGAGTTGGCATAGTTACCAGGACTCTTTGAATGGGAGGGATCAGTTACTAAAGTGGGAGAGAATATGGTCATGTTTGGTATAAGGAGAGTTTCAGTGAAATACCAGGGATGGATCCTCATCCAAGACTGATGATGAGGAAAATTGTGCCTTAGCTAGAAAGACAAAGAAGGGGCAAGGGAAGAAGTTCCATTCCAAATCTGACACCAACAAAGAAGGCAAAAAGAAAGACATGTCAAAGGTGAAATAATTCAATGGTCATGATCATGGACACCATGCCACAAATTATCCACAAAAGAAGAAGAACAACAAGAAGGCTCTGGGAGCTGTAGCGGGTGAAACTTTGGCCTCACAGTTTGAGTTGGAATTCTCTCTCATCGCATGCATGGTGTCAATTATGATGGGATCTATGTGGTACTTGGATAGTTGAGCATATTTCCATATGAATGACAACAAATAACTCTTTAGTATCTTGGAGGAGAAGGATCTTCAGATGGACATCGAGATGGGTGATGATGGGAGGTATAACGCTATCGGAATTAGTATGGTTACATTCTAGAGAGATTCAGGTAAAACTTTCATATTAAAATATGTCATGCATGTACCAGGTTTGAAAAATAATTTAGTATTAGTTTCTATGTTGGAGGATCTTAGATCTGATGTGGTTTTCAGTGAAGGAAAGGCGTTACTTCGTCACAAAGCCACAGGATATGTAAAGAAGATTCAGGTTCGTTTGAAGAACCTTTGAAAACTTGATGTAGATAGCTGCGTAACATTGAGCAGTAAAGCAGATGAGGAGGTGAGCTAGGATACCAGTGAGTTATGACATAGGAAATTGGGTCATCTAAACCATAGTGCTTTGAGGACCATGCAACATATTTCTACATGGCTTCCAAAGGGTACACTTGCTTAGAGAGACACATGCAAGGGTTGTTTTGAGGTATACAAGGTATCTTTTTAACACCTATTTATCTCACATTAATTATCAATCCAGGAACGACTTCTTATTTCAAGAGTGTACTCTGTCTGAGGCTGCAATTCAAGCTAAGAGTAATGCCTTGTAATATGTAGTACAATGTTCTAAATACAAGAGTAAATGGATGCTTGGAAAATAAATCTAACTACAATAACATAAACTCAAATGCTCTGAAATCCAATGATTCACTTAGTAAACATCAATCAAGGATACAATAGCGATATCTCATTCCTCTAGAAATTGATGCAATTGAAACCAATCTAAGAACAAGATAATCAATCTGAGAACGTGGGAGCAATAACCAATATTCTCTACAGTTGATGATCTTGCTTTAAAGAAATTAAAAGGAAATAGAAATTGAAATAAAGCTGCTAATAAAAGTAAACTAGAAAAACTCTTAAAAACCAAAATATTTGTAATTAATCAACTAAAATGAACAGTAGCTCTAGAATTGAACAGAAATGTAAATGAACAACAAACTGTAATCAGAGGAGTTGAACAACAAATCCTATTTAATAAATCCGAACAGAAAACTCTTAACTAATGGAATCAAATAAAAAATCCTATTGAATAGCAAACTGTAATGAATATCAGTCAAACAGAACAACAAGTGGAATGAAACCATAATGGAAATAGAATAGCGAAGCTCTGTTAAGATATAATAAGATAAATTATATAGAATTAAGATTCTTGTTAAATAATAAAAGAACATCAATGCGATTCGTTAATATAACACACTAAAATAAGTAATGAACAATAAACCAGTTAACTTGCAAACCGTAATGAAAACAAATACAAACTGTCATACACAATAATTAAAAGATAAGGATACAAACAGTAAATAGATCCACCAGGGTCGGGCCCTTTGCCGCTGGTGGAGCACCGCTGGGCTACTGCAGAATTAAGAAATGGAATGAAAACGAGCTCTTGTATTAATCAAACATAAAATAACGTTTACAGCAATCGTACTCTATTTTAATTAACAAGAGTCGATGAACAAATCTGAAAATTACAACAAGAAATCTTCCTTTTCATGGCAATACATGCTTTCCTTTTATAATCAGAAATAGGAGAAATTAAATAGTAAATATGATCCCTCATAACAATATTGGATTGTCCCCAACAACTTGATCAGCAAGAAAAGATATTTCCATCAATCTTTCAATAGGACCAAGTCGAATTTGGATTTGCAGCTGAGATAATTTGGAAGACTGCTGCAACAGTAAATCTAAGAACATCGTGCTCAAAGAACCTTCTATTTCTCTCAATACATGCCGAATTTGGGAAAACTTTTATTTTTAAGTTAATTCGGTCCGTTTTGGACAAAACCCATGTTCTGGATTTTCCAGATTTTTCTCCATTTTCCCAGAATATCAACCGCAAAACTATCACTTCTTATTCCAGCGAATTTCTGAGTTGGAATATTGAATGATGTGCTGGAGATCAAATATGCAATCTAGCAAATATCTTGGAGGCTAAAAAGGTGAGTGTTGTTACAAAATATATTAATAAACCATCATTGATAAAATTATGCATAATAATCATCAATTTATTAGAAATAAAGGAGAAGAAATAATATTTATCCATAAGAGCATAAATAATTATAAAATGGATTTATATAATAAATTATGATAGATTACATGATAAAGAAGAGTAGAAATGGATGAAATAAGTGTTAAAAAGTGGTCATATTCGCGGCCCAACATACCCCCAAACTGAATATATTGCATGTTCTCATGCAATCCATAACTGAATATATTGCATGTCATCATGCAACCCAAAGACAAAACCCATGTGTTAACCAAGCAAAAAAAAATAAAATTGTTCATCCCAACTCATGAAATGGATGGAACAAATGAATTTTTCCTCAAATAATGAATATTCAATTTTAGCAATCTTGATGAAGGCGTAACAATTTTTACAGTTGACATTCAACTATATGTATATGAAGTTGCAGAAAAATGTGACATAAGTAACAACAAACTTCATTAACCATTTTCTCAAAAATCAGATCGTTTTGATGCACGGATCATGAGATAAACAAAATGGTTGTAGGTGATAGTACACAATTTTCGAAATTTTATGAACTAATTTAGCGTGAAATTATCTGGGTTTGTGTATTTTAATGATACCTCCTTGTTATCCAGAAATCACAAGAATTCAGTTCATAGTTTTAAAGATATATGCAAATCAATTTCTGCACTGTATAAAAATGAAATTGTATGCCTTAAATGAGAAAAAAAGTAGAAAACATCCATCATGTGTAGCAATTCCTCTCCCAAAATGAAGAATTAGCATGTCTTCATGCAATGCTAGAAAACAAAGAGAGGTGGTTGCTACAATCTGTTGAAATCTATGCTTGGTGTAAAACAATATTGAATAAGGGAAGTGTTGAGAATGAATAAGAATATCAATGGATGATAAAGAATATTACTGATGTGGTCATAAGAAAGAAATGAAGGAAAACAACACTCCCCCAAACTGAAAGATGAGATGTCTCTGAAAAATGGGAAGTGGTAAAGATGTAGAATGAATGATGATAAATAATGCTCAATGGATTTTCATGAAATTCTCCTAAATTCGTAATAAATCAGAAAATTATGCTATTTTATCTCAAGTGTTACCTCCGAAAAAATGTGGAATGACATGTAGGGACTGGCATTTGTTGAAGCTGATGTAGGCTGAGCGGATACTGAAAGTGATGCAAAAGGTGGAAACCATGCAAGAACATCATGTTTGAAGAATTGTGCTCGTTCGCGAGTTGCACGAGCCTTTGCTGTTAGTTGCAATAGAATTCCCCCCCATATTTGTTGTTCTCCTGTAAACAAATCATGATTCTGCATGTAATTTTCTTGAATCCACAATGTTAATTTTGAAGAGCAACAGATAAGATGTATTCCAAAAGTTCAATTAGAAAAAATTCTGTAGAAATGTAGTATGAATATTGTGGCAAATCAGCAAAATAGAAGAGCAGCGTACTGCACAACAATTGTACAGCTTGGAAAGGCATACATACTTATGATATATCAAAAAATTATCACATTACTAAAATTAATGCATATTTTGAAATCGTGAGTAGATACGGAAATGTTTATGTAATGATTCGAAAATAAGGGAAAATGACAACTGATGTGAAAAAAGTACTTATGCGGTCATTATCCACATAAACCATTATGATTGATTTATAAATAAATTTCATACATAAGAGGTTCTAAACAAAGGGTTTAGGAGTATACTCTCATTTGATATTAGATAAAGATATAAGAAAAATGGTTTATCATTACTATTGATTTGTGAAAAATATGACTCCAATACCATCAGCAGAGCTCTGTTTCCCACAGGTGTCTATAACCTTGACAAAGTTGCTTTCTCACCCTTGGAACCATTATCTTTTATTTATGCCTAGGGAAGTGCTGTGTGATGTCATGATGGAGGCCACTGTGCTGGCTTGGGAACCAGATGAATCACAATGCCATTCACTAGGAAGGAGTGAAAGATGGACATGCCAACTCGTGATGAGACCTCCTATTCCAAAGACTTTTTATCTTTCTGAGTTGTCCATTAGATCATATCCCTGGTGTGGTGGCCATAATGAGAATCCCACTTCACTGCTCCCTTATGATCATGGTAGGATGGCTATTGATGAGACCCCCTATCCTCCATCTGCCATATCATAGAATTGTTAGTAATCATATAGAGATTTTTTTTCTTCTTTTTTTCATGTGGCACTTCCCTATTTATGTATAGAGGATGGCTCAACACTCCTTAAGAATAGGGATGGTGGAAGAAGTCTGAACATCTCAATAGAGAAAGTATGCCCTTATTCTTATTCAATAAACAAAAAACAAATATAGTTATGAGAATTTAGGGAAGAACCAACATGATAAAGATAATCAATCATATTAATTTTATTAAAAATAAAGACAGCAAAGTGATATAGATGGTTGTGTTCTTTCCTTTTTCTTATCACTACAAAACAATTTCTTAAAAATAACAATTTCTCTTAGTTTGCTGATTCCAATAACCTCTAATTTGTGTATCCTTGCATAAATTGTATGTTTGTCTTCAAAGAATCATGAAGAATTCAGAAAAGTCCTAGAAATGCTGTTCAAAAATAAGAAAAATGCACTCAAAAAGTGATGTTCCTTAGATGGAACAGAAAAAACAATCTGCAAAAATGTTGTTCCTTTCGAAAGGAACAACAAAAACAATCGGAAAAAATGTTGTTCCTTTCAAAAGGAACAACAAAAACAATTAGCGGAAATGTTGTTCCTTTGGAAAGGAACAACAAGAATAGTTGGCAAAAACATGTTGTTCCTTTTGAAAGGAACAACAAAACAAGCGGGAAAAATGTTGTTCCTTTGAAAAGGAACAACAAAAACATGCAGCAAAAGTGCTGTTCCTTTTGAAAGGAACAACAAAATTGTTGTTCTTTCGAAAATGAATAACAAAAATACTATTCCTTTTGAAAGAAACAACAAAAACAATCGACAGAAATGTTGTTCCCTTTGAAAGGAACAACAAAAATAAACACACAAACGCACTGATTCTTAAGAGGAACGGCTATTGTTCCTTAAGAGGAACAACAGTTAAGGGGAACAACATGAAAAATAATGGCACACAAAAAAGTGTTGTTCCCTATAGGGAACAAAAAAAAAAATGCACGTAGAAATTGCTGTAGGGAACAACAAAGGAAAAAAATAAAGGAAAGAACAAATCCATTGTCAAGCAAATCCAATCAACTTAGAAAAGAAAATTTATGTACAGGTCTAATGAAAAAGTAATTTTTTATAGAATTTGTGCTGCCGAAGAATTGCCTCCTAAAACTTGCATGGTGGGGTCCTTATTGTTCAATTTCCAATGGAGCAGAAACTACAATTTTAAGGGATCAACACCCGAAACACAAAAACATAAAATAAATCATAAAAAAAACAACACTTTATTAAAGTACAACAACTATGATTTTATTTCCTAAGAGAATATCAATCTGTTAATGAAAAAAATGATCTTTTTGAAAAATGTTTTGGCAGCAGTGGCATGAATCTTCAAATGAAAACCAATTCTTCATTTCTTCTTGTTATGAATATGTTAGGTAATGAACTGGATGAAATGCCCTTGTTTCACTAAAATTTCTTTCAAGAATCGCTTGTCCATAAATTGGTCTTTTTTGTTCTGCTAAGACCTGCAAAAAACGAGTGTCTACCTGCAATAAAACATTAAATCATGGAGAAAGAGAGGTGCATGACTCCCCTAATCCAAGAATTATGCAAAAAAAACTAACAAGTAGTCACTCTGTAGAACAATTCCACGGAAAAATTAAAATTGATTTATTACCTACGAGAGAGTAGTGGCCAATCATGCTAACCAACAGTGTTTCAATTATAATTTTTTATTTATTTTATTTATTTTTTATTTTATTTTTATTTTTATTTTTTTTTGTTCGATTTAAGTGATTCCAAAGCTAAATGAAAGCTAATTCAAAGATGTGTCTCCAATAGAAACATTTTTTAAAAATTCGATGTAATGGTATGTTAAATTTTCCTAGAACAACCTACATAATAGAATCATTTTGGATTTTCCAGCTCAGACTAATAGTTGTTATTTCAAGCATAAATTATTCGTTTGATGACGGATTAAGCTGATTAAAATTGGAAATGAAAGTAGATTCATTTATTTATCTCTAATAGAAACATATTTTCAAGAGAAGAAGAATTGATGGGTCAAATACGCTAGTGAACAGCCGAGAAAACAAAGTTTCAAGAGTGCTGATTTATGATAAACAGTCAGTGTTTTGGTCATGAATTCCTCATACGATATCGAAATCGAGTGATTCAAATTGAGTTGTAAAATATATTCATAGATGAATCTACCATAGAAATATGTTTTAAAAATATAGTCATTTAGGCCTCCAAAAACTAACTGTCCCAACTTTATTCCTGAGCTGCCTACTAGAATCCCTGTCAATGTTTTGGTTCTAACTTTTTCGTTTCAAATACAAATGGAGTAATTCAAATTGGGTTGTAAAGTAGACATCAAGAGATACTTAGGATAGAAACAAGTTTTAAAAATATTCACTTTTGGTCCCCCAAAACATGATTGTCCCAACTCTGTTTTCAAAAATTTCATCAAGCCCGCAAGCCAAAAAAATATGATATTCAAGCAATTTTTCCATATTGGTGATAAAAATGAATATGAGTGTTTTTAGAATTGTTATTTTAAATATAATGCATCTAAATACATAAATAAATTAAAATATTTATCACCGATGTTGATTTCCACAGCGTGTTGCAACAAAAACAACTATTTTTACAAAAATAAAAAAAATGTGTTTATTTTATTTCCTTATTTATTTTATTTTTTCACTAGCCTACTCTGATTTGGAAAATGAATATGATTACGTATAAGAGTATTTCCAGTGTAACCATTTTCGAAATAAGGCTTCAAGTATGTACATACCCAAATTTGAAAAATGCATATTAATAAAAATTAGGGTATGAGAAGCCAACTTCCCTTGAAAAGATGGTACCAAAAATTTTTGAAGCATGGAGTGATGCTGCAAACAAATGGAGTGAAACCAATCTTCAATGTATCCCTTACTTTCTTGATTTTCCATAGCTGTCATATCATAAAGTTCTTAAGTGTTTAAAACGGCTTGTTGATGCAGGCTAGAAGAAACCTCATTTTCTTTCATAACCTCTACAATTTTTGGATTTGATACATTCTGAATCTCAGTATAAGTTTTCTCCAATGGTGCATGTGAGATAGAATGGGTGGGAGGGTGGATAAATTTTTCAGTTCAACACTGTAAGTATGTTGTACTGGTTTATTATGGTGAGGGTGTGGAATGAGTTGAGTAGGAAATTGTGTAAGGAATGAAGCATTTTGATGATGTAGTTGATTGAGTTGAATGGATGATTTTGATAGGAAAGCAAGATGTTGTGGAAGAGCTGGAAGATGTGTTTGTGCTACAAGATGAGGAAGAGTAGTCATGAAATCATAATATGAATCATGCCAAACTTGTAGACAAGATTGGTGGTGGTTATATTGAGATTGGTATGGTTGCCCTAACATATGAGTATTCCATAATGGATTATGCAAGTAAGAGAATGGAGAGGAAGTGTTTTGAAACATACCTGTAGGCCACGATTTCCATGGTTTTGACCTTGTTGCAGCTTCCCCATCTCTTTGATATGATACTTCCATCCTAGATAAGGAAGAACAACTATCTATGGGATGCTCCTTTCGGTAATGAGGGAAAAACACTTCATCAAATTCTTGATTTTTCTGAACCTGCAAAACATTCAATTATGAATTTAGAGAGATAATAAAATCATATTTAAAATTTTCAAATAAAACATTGATTTCAGCTCTTATGTCTTTTGTTCTTGTAGTAAATTTGGAAAAGAAAGAAGAAACTTCTCTATAATTCTTACCAGCCTTGGAAATTCCTCTTGAATACCTTATGCACAATTCACAAACATCGTCATATGATAACTGAAAAACATCACCTTTTCCTATCAGATTTAAGAGTTCTAAAAATTCATCTTTGATTCCTTTAAGAAGGAGTGTTTTTAAGATCTCTTTTTCCAAATGTTTATGCTTTGATTTTTGAAGGTTATAATGAAATCGATCTACATAGTCCTCCAAACTTTCATCTTCCCCTTGTATCATACTGAAAATATCTTCATTGGATTTGCAATAGTCTTGGTACTTCTTCAAGAATATGTTCTTCATGTCCTCCCATGTTTGGATG
Organism: Pinus albicaulis; assembly: GCA_034641835.2. Lineage (NCBI taxonomy): Eukaryota > Viridiplantae > Streptophyta > Pinopsida > Pinales > Pinaceae > Pinus > Pinus albicaulis. The sequence goes on from CM076578.1 coordinate 1,979,912,088, forward strand.
CAGTTCCCACCTAGGCTCATGAACCATCGAAGAGCTGCTCCTTTTAGAGTAAGAGGAAACACTTTCAATCTTTCATCATTAGTACAATAATCATATCCTCTACAAAGTATTTCAAACTCAAATAAAAATGTATCTAGATCTTCATTTGTCAAACCATGAAAATTTGGTAGAGACAATGGGGGAATTATGTGCATTTGTGTCACTCCTCCTAGATCCTTGATAGGGAATTCAAAAGTTGCAATGTGAGCCATTTCTTACCATAATAGAAGATGTTCTTCATGTGTTTCTTTGAGGATCCTCCTTAAAATGTTCTTGTCAATTGGTTAGTGAAATGGGTGGTGCTTACATCACCACTCGAGTGGAATTACAAGATTTTTTTTCAAAAATTCTACCTCTAAAATTCAAAAAATTCAAGCATTCATTCCTACCTTAAGCTTTCACTCAATTCTGCTGTGAAGTAGGCCAGTGAACAAGTGTGTTCCTTGCTCGGTGCGCAACTTCTTACCTTCCGTATTTAATACCCAATTCTTCCCGAGCAGAAAAAATTAAATATGCATCACTCTTTCTAAATCGCATACACTCTCCCCGACAATGGCCCCAAGATGTTGAGGTATAAAAGGTATCTTTTTAACACCTATTTATCTCACATTAATTATCAATCCAGGAACGAATTTTTATTTCAAGAGTGTACTCTGTTTGAGGCTGCAATTTAAGATAAGAGTAATGCCTTGTAATATGTAGTACAATGTTCTAAATACAAGAGTAAATGGATGCTTGGAAAGAAATCTAACTACAATAACATAAACTCAAATGCTCTGAAATCCAATCATTCACTTAGTAAACATCAATCAAGGATACATTAGCGATAACTCATTCCTCTAGAAATTGATCCAATTGAAACCAATCTAAGAACAAGATAATCAATCTGAGAACATGGGAGCAATAAACAATATTCTCTACAGTTGATGATCTCGCTTTAAAGAAATTAAAAGGAAATAGAAATTGAACTGAAGCTGCTAATAAAAGTGAACTAGGAAAACTCTTTAAAACCAAACTCTTTGCAATTAATCAACTGAAATGAACAACAGCTCTAGAATTGAACAGAAATGTAAATGAACAACAAATTGTAATCAAAGGAGTTGAACAACAAATCCTATTTAATAAATCCGAACAACAAACTCTTAACTAATGGAATCAAATAACGAATCCTATTGAATAGCAAACTGTAATGAATATCAGTCAAACAGAACAACAAGTGGAATGAAACCATAATGGAAATATAACAACGAAGCTCTGTTAAGATATAACAAAATAAATTATATAGAATTAAGATTTTTGTTAAATAATAAAAGAACATCAACGCAATGAGTTAATATAACACACCGAAATAAGTAATGAATAATAAACTAGTTAACTTGCAAACCATAATGAAAACAAATACAAACTGTCATACACAATAATTAAAAGATAAGGATACAAACAACAGATAGATCCACCAGGGCCGGGCCCTTTGCCGCTGGTGGAGCACCGCTGGGCTACTGCAGAATTAAGAAATGGAACAACAACGAGCTATTGTATTAATCAAACATAAAATAACGTTTACAGCAATCATACTCTGTTTTAATTAACAAGAGTTGATGAACAATTCTGAAAATTACAACAGGAAATCTTTTTTTTCATGGCAATACATGCTCTCCTTTTATAATCAGAAAGAGGAGAAATTAAATAGTAAATATGATCCCTCATAACAATATTGGATTGTCCCGAACAACCTGATCAACAAGAAAAGATATTTCCATCAATCTTTCAACAGGAACAAGTCGAATTTGGATTTGCAGTTGAGATAATTTGGAAGACGACCACAACAGTAAATCAGATAAAATCATGCTCAAATAACCTTCTGTTTCTCTCAATACAGGTCGAATTTGGGCAAACCATTTCTAAAAAAGTTAATTCGGTCCGTTCTGGACAAAACCCATATTCCGGATTTTCTAGATTCTTCTCCATTTGCCCAGAATATCAACAGCAAAACTATCACTTCTTATTCCAACGAATTTCTAAGTTGGAATATTGAATGATGTGCTCGAGATCAAATCTGTAATCTAGCAAATATCTTGGAGGCTAAAATGGTGAGTACTGTTATAAAATATATTAATAAACCATCATTGATAAAATTATGCATAATAATCATCAATTTATTAGAAATAAAGGAGAAGAAATAATATTTATCCATAACAACATAAATAATTATAAAATGGATTTATATGATAAATTATGATAAATTACATGATAAAGAAGAGTAGAAATGGATGAAATAAGTGTTAAAAAGTGGTCATATTTGCGTCCCAACAGGTTTTACTATGGGGAAGTATATAAATGCCACATTTCATGAGAAGGATAACCGATCAACGACAATCCTTGAGAGAGTTCAGTCAAACATGTGTGGAAAATTCTCAACAACTTCCACAACAAAGCATAGGTATTATGTGATTTTTGTTGATGATTTTTATAGAAAGTGTTGGATTTTCTTCATGCAGAAGAAATATAAGACATTCTCCAAGTTTTTTCAGTTCAAAGCACTCGTAGAGAAAGATACAGGGAAGAGGGTGAAGGCTGTAAGGAGCGACAATGGTGGTGAGTATATCTCTAATGAATTCAAGAAATTTTGTGCCAAAGAAGGAATTCAAAGAGAATTGATTGCACCTCATAACCCATAATGAAATGGGGTTGCATAAAGAAAGAACAGAACAATTGTGGGAGCATCACGATCTATGATACATGATCAGGGCCTACTATTGCATCTGTGGGCAGAGGCATGCAACACAATGGTATTTTTGCAGAACTGTAGTCCTCATCAGATACTTGGCATGAGTACACCAGAGGAGGCGTTTTTAGGTAAGAAATCGAATGTTTCATATTTTCAAATTTTTGGCTCATCTGGCTATTGCCATGTGACCAAATATGTCATGAAGAAGCTAGAACCAACAATAGAGGTTGGGATATTTTTGGGGTACAAAGATACTTCCCACAACTATCGAGTGTATTTGAAAGCACACAGGATGACAATTGTCAGGAGAGATGTTAAATTTCATGAGCAGAAATCCATGCAATTGTCCCTTAAGAGGGAGATTGACTTGCATGGAGAAGAGGAACTCTTAGTTCCAAAGGATGAACCTCAAGATGTGGAGAAACCACATGCAAAGGAAAAAAGACTAGCAGAAACCACTCATGTAGAGCCATCCACTAGAAATGGTAGGAAGCGCACCAGAGAGGATGACAGATTGATGATAGATGTGGCAGAGAATGGAGGTGCACCTACATCACAGTGCAGGCAGAGAAGGTCCCAGACAAGTATACTGGATACATGGCTCTTATGAGTGAATTTATTGTGACAAAACCATCATCTTTTGAGGAAGCAATGCATCAACCTGTATGGGTTGATGCCATGGTTGTTCCAAGACCTGTGGGGAAGTCAGTGGTTGGATCCAGGTGGATCTATAAGGTGAAGTAAGCAGTAGATGGGAGTGTGGAGAAATAAAAGGCTAGATTTGTGGCCAGAGGATTCTCATAGGTAGAGAAGATTGACTATGAGGATACTTTTGCACTAGTTGCAAGGTACTCATCGATTAGATCCATCCTTGCACTCTTAGCACATATAAGATGGAAGATACATTAGATGGATGTAAATACAACCTTTCTTAATGGATTTATTGAGGAATAAGTGTACATTGAGTAGCCAGAAGGTTTTGATACCTTTGACAGGGATTCCCATGTGTGCTGACTTAAGAGAGCACTGTATGGGCTGAAGCAAGCACCTTGTGCTTAGTACACCAGGATCGACATCTATTTCATCAGTTTGGGCTTTACAAAGGGTGAAGAGGATGCAAACCTATATCATATTGTGGTTAATAGTAATCTTTTGATTATTTTACTTTATGTATATGATATGATACTAACAAGTGATGAGAAACTCATAACTTCTTTCATAGAGGAACTTGCAAGAGAGTTTGAGATGAAGGACATGTGGCTCTTGCACTATTTCCTTGTCTTGGATATATGGAAAAGACACGGGGAGCTATTTGTATCTCAAGGTAAGCATGCCAAGGATATTCTGAGGAAGTTCCAAATGGAGGGCAGCAAACCCATGGAGACTCCTCTTGTAGGAAATTGGAGGAAGGAAGATGCTACTTCAGGTGAGGTAGTGGATGCTACTGTTTACAGGCAGCTTGTGGTTTCACTTATGTATTTGGTGAACACACGACCAAAACTATGCTACGCAATTAACCAGCTTAGTCAAGTTATGTTAAAGCCTACCAAGCTCTTTTGGAAGGAAAATAATCATGTTTTTAGATATCATAGGGGCACTACAAAGTATGGATTATTATATAGATAGACAGAGGGAGTGAAGATTCAAGGCTTCACCAATGCAGATTGGGAAGGCAGTCCATGAGATAAGAATAACACATCAAGGGGCATCTTCAACATAGAATCAACAACAGTTTCTTGGTACAGCATGAAGCAGATATCAGTTGCACTTAGTTCAGCTGAGGCAGAGTATATGATAGCTATTCAGGCTGCATGCGAGGCCATCTGGATTAGGAAGATACTTGTTGGTTTGTTTGGTGATCAGATGGATCCGACAGTGATACATTGTGATAACCATAGTTGCATAAAACTCTTGGTTAATACAGTATTCCATGACAGGTCTAAGCATATTTATATCTGGTACCACCATCTCAGATATTGTGTTCAGATGTGCATTATGTTGTTTCAGTACATTCCCACGGAGGATCATGATGCAGACATCTTGACGAAGGTGCTGGCAAAGAGAAAATTTGAATACCAAAGAGGTAGGATCAAGGTAGTTGATAATTCTTTTCTTGTTGAGAGGGAGTGTTGAAATTCAACAAGAAAATGTGTATGTCTAATTTATTTTCTCGTTAAATAAATTGGGCAATAAATTGTAAGTTCATCTCATAAGAACTTGTATCATTAACTTAGTTAGAAAGACTGAGTTTGCTCCAAAATTTCGATTTGCGGGTCAAAGGTGAGGTATGTAGAGTGACTCTATTATTTTTGGGGTCCAGTTGTAGTCAATGCACTAGTGTGGTGTGAGTGTAATCCGCTAACTCAATTAATTTAGTTAAAATGAGTTTAACTAGTTCTAACTGAGTGATGAGCTAATGAGAGTTCCAGTGAATTAAATTAAATTTAATTCAAAGGTAGCGATCAATCAGATAATTGGTGATTCACTATTAATAGTTGCATGCATGTCAATTCTGATGAAGACCCAGTTGAGACAGAGCTTAAAGGGAAGATAACTATTAGTTGTATTATTAGTAAATTTCTCGAGGCAGTTATAAAGTTAGAGGAAGGTCATCATGGATTGCGTAATTAAGGAAGGTTGGAATTCCTATTTAATAGGGATTTATTTCTCTAGGAATTGCGTGAGAAAGGAAGGTTGGAGGAAGGCAAGGAATTGGCTAAGTGTTTGTCCAGTTTTTCCTAGATTAGTGTGAGACGATTTGTAGAGCGTAGGAGATTCTTGTGAGCAATAATGCATTGTAATATTTCATGATTCCTTGACTTATTATACAATAGAGATAGAGGGGTTTTGAGAAGTTTTTTTCCTCAGGAAAATCTGGTGGTCTGTGATTGATTTACTTCTTTCTCTTACCTGCATGTGATTGAGCGATCATGTTTTACATTCCGCAAATATAGTAGAAGGATTCAATATCTTGTTTTAGTACATTGCATGATCAGATTGAATCCATTGGTATAATTTCTACAAGTTAGTCATGAATGATACTAATTTTACAATGCACACATTAGTAATTTCAATTGATCTTAAATTTGATTTTAGAATAGGTTTCCTTTAAATTTCATAGTTTAAGAATTCGATACTTTCTTAGTATAGGATTTGTTAATTTCTAGATTAAATCTACTTTCAAGCCATTAGAATAGATTTAATTTTATGTTGGTAAAATATATTTACTTTCATGTCACTAGAATATATTTATTTTCATGTCAATAAAGTAAGTTTACTTTCATGTCAATTGTCATTTCAATTTCATAGATTCAAATATTGTTTTTCAAGTTTCAAATCTGAGTATTTTAAAAAATAAAGTGTGTGCATATTCATCTTAAACATTTTTCATGAATAAGTTCTATGTAATTTCAATAGGAAAATTTAATATTAAATTGAAATTTGATTCCTAATATATATTGTGCAAGTGTACTTTTCAAGTTCACGAACCCCGAGTTTGACAATTTAATGACAAGAAATTTAACTGACAATTAAATTACCCAACATCTATCATCAACAAAAATAATAAAATACCATACTCCAGCAAGAGATCTAGTTTTCTTAGGCCCATATACATCAATATGAATTAATTCAATTTCCCTCTATCTTTTTTATTTGTGTACAAGAAATTCCTCTCTATGCTACTTGCTAAGTACACATGCTTCACATTCAACATGATCATTCTTCATAACATGAAGATCTTCAACCATTGTGTTTTTTTAGGTAACATTAAAAATAATTGTGATTTAAATCCCCATACCTTTGGTGCCATAAATATATAGTTGACATTGTTGTAGATGCCAATACTTGATGGCCTATCTTGGTCTCATCTAGCTTATACAACCCTCCAAATATGGTACATGTGGCAATAACCTTGTAGTGATCTTGATTGTGTTTAACAACACACTGTTATTTAACAAATTCCACCTTCAAAACTTGTTCAAAAATAGTAGAAACATAAATTAAATTATTTTTGATACCATGAACATACATTACATTATGGATTTGTATCTCTTGTCCATTATGTAAATTCACACCTATTACTCCATAACATTGAACTTTAAGTGATTTTTTATCTCCTAAATAAACATATGTTCCATCAATTTTCTCATATTATTAATCAAACCAATCCCTATTACAAGACATATGGAGTGATGCACCAGAATCAATGAACCAAGCATTCACATCATCGGTTTCCATAAAAAATCTAAGATTTTTAAATTCATCTTTGCTTAAGGCGTTTGTGTCCACAAATTTTTCATTATGCATTTATCTCTTTGTTTAGACTCACTATATTTTATTTTATAGAAACATTTACAGTAATTCCTAGGTTTTCCACAATAATAACAATAATAATTTATCTTATCATGAGTTGGAAATTTAAATTGTTTCATATCTTTATGTTTTGCTTGAAACTTGCCTCCTTTGTTGTTGTCCCATGGCTTGCCTATGTATGGTTTTCTACCCTTGGTTACCAACACCAAATATTAACTACTAGAGCCAAAATTAAAGCTCTTCATACTCTATTCCTCTTGTAGAAAAAATCATGTCAATTCATCAAATGTATGGGGCTTCTCTCTAGCTGAAAGATTTGATACAAAAAAATGATAATCTTGCACTAAGTCATTTAATGCAATGGTGACCAAGTTAGAGACTTTTTCACCAATATCTCCTAACTTATCACATATGTCCTTGACACGGGAAATGAAATTGCTTATATTTTAATTTTGCTTCCATTTTTATAGGCAAAATCTTAGTCTTCAAAAAATAAGATATAGTTTTATTTTTTGTTTCATACAAACCCTGGAGCACATCCCACATTTCTTTTGATGTCTTGTAATCTCTAATATGAGGAATTATATTATTGTTTATGGACATACATAAAAACAACTTTGCTTTCATCTCTTGTTTCTCCCAATATAGAATAAATGACGCAGAATTGGATTTGGGCTCATCCCACTCACAAATTACTACAAATTATAGTCCTAAATAAATTTCAAAAACTTGAATTTTCAATTGACATAATTTTCTCCATCAAATTTAATAAATTCATTCAAATAAGAATTAACCAAAAAAATTTACATTTTTAAATGGCTCCAATAAAAAGTAAAAGATCTCAAATCAAATATTAAATACACCCAAATCAAAATGTCAAATATTTGCAATAATATAAGAAATACAGCAAATATGTAGCTTCATTCACTAATTCACAAAATCATACCAATTTGAATCTTCTTAATAAAAAAAACAAAAAAACAATCCATGAACTTTGAACAACTCAGCTTCACTCATTTTCTTATATCTCTTTTTTAACAATATACACAATAATAAAATATTGCCTCATATGAGGCCTCAGACTGCTACCCTCTAATCTCCACGGGCTCCGATTCCATATCAAAGATGAACTCTCAACACGAAAGCTTTAAGAGTGCATTCCAAGGATTGAAATTCATACACAAAGTGAGTCGGAGATTCTACAGTGACTATGTCGACTTCCATTTCTTTCGTACCTACATCGCTAACTATTAATTTCTACCAATAATACTTCATTGGCTATAGAACAATCATCATGTACTTTGTTGTCATGTGAATTGTCGTGATTATTTTGACAACAAAAACATGTAACTCTTATTCACTAGTACACTGAATTCTATGTAAAAAATAATGCATTAGATTTCATGAACAAGAAGCAGATCAAAGGGAAGTTAAATTAAAGCGAATAAATAATACATCCCATAAAAATGTAATTGAATTGTATTTTAAACTTTCCTCAAGAGAAACATCCAATAGTAATTTTAATTGAATTTCAACCTATATTGTCATATGTTAGTTTTTAACTAGTTAAAGAATTGTATTTTAAACTTTCCTCAAGAGAGGTTTCTCCAATAGTAATTTTAATTGAATTTCAACCTATTTTGTCATATGTTAGTTTTTAACTAGTTAAATGTAAGTTCGAAGATTATTTATAGGAGTTGTCTATCAATGTCACAACAGTAAGTTTTTGTTGGAATCTGGTATAACCAATTTCAAAAAATCAAATAATTGAAATGTGTGAATATTTTCTTTTATGGTGAAAATACATTCAACACCATCAAAAACTTCGTGAGTACCCAAAATCCTCAAATTTAACAACTATAATCTAAATTTTCAAAGATTTCTGTCTAAATTTTTCATATTCTTACCGAAATTTTTGAGTTATTATTTATATATTATCAATATAAATAAAATATCTTTGTCAAAATTTGTCAATATTAAATATTTTCATATTTTAAAAAATATTTATTCATTTTAAAAATATTTTTAAGTAAATTTTAATACTATTTTTAACTCATATCAATCTCATAATGAAAGATCAAGTGTTAACGTATGATATCAAAATACTTATAAATTGTTGACTACATCAAAACTTATGCCTAATCATGATTTTTTTAATGCTTAGTTGTTAGCACGATATTTTATGTTAGTGATACTAGTATGAAAGGAATTAAAGTGTAGTTCCTTATTGGGAAGATGCAAGGATTACTAATAAAATGTTGACCATATCACAACTTATGCCTAATCATTAATATGATATTCTTATGCCGAGGTGTTATCATGATATTTTATGTTAGTGATATTATTATGAAAGGAATTAATGTGTGTTTCGTTGTTGGCAACCTGTAAGGATTACTTACTAGAATTTTGTTTAATCGGTAATAAAGAGGAAATTTGACTAGTGTTAATTTTTATAGATATTATAAATTTGTTAAATTGTTTTCAAAATAAGAATATAGTTTAATTAGTAATTTGTTTTTTATTTTTTAAATATTTTTCGATCAAATTTTTTAAAATCCTAAATCTAAATTGGATAATTTATAAGATCAAAATTTTTTAACACAAAAAATTTATTTATACATTTTAAATAACAAAAAAATAATAATTTAACCTAAAATTATATCATCCAATTCAAAATAAAATACAATGTATTTAATAATTTAACTCTACTATTAATACATAACTATCTTAAAACAATATATATCAATAAAATTAACTTAATATATTTTATTAAAAATATAAAAATAAAATATTTTAAAAATATATCATAAACATAACTAGCATAACAATATTTCAAAAATATCACATCTTTTGAATACTATTGATAATGATGATGATGATGGTTAACGTTCACTAAGACTAATATTTAGTTTATTAGATCTAAAGAAAAGAGTTATTTAATTTGATTTAAGATTTTATTCCTATACTTATAAAGAAAAGAGTTATTTAATTTGATTTAAGATTTTATTCCTATACTTAAAAAACTTGAAGAAAAACCTCATTATAATCATATCACATCCTTGAAATATTTATTTCATATTAAATAAAAAATCAAAAATATATCAACCACCATCCCTCTTCCAGAATTTACAATTTTCCATCCCTATTTCACAATTAACAATTTGTATTTTATTGACACTGCACTCCACATTCATTATTTATACACCATAAAGCTAAAATATAACCATCCCTCTCCGATAATTTGCGATTTTACTTTTTATTAATAGCTTGCACTCCAAGTTCATTATTTCGTTGAAAGGTCAAGCAAAAACCTTACCCATTCAAGAGCTTTTAAGGTCAAGGTCGTCCACTAATAATACTTTCCAAATTTGAAAGTATGGGAACATAATATTGGAATTTTTGTTTATTTAATAATTTTTTAAAGAATGTTTAGGAATAATTTTAGATCACCTCTTTATTGAATAAACCATTAAAAAATTCCACAATTGGGCACGATATATAATTTATTTAAATAATAATGTGCGATTATAAAATGGTATAATGAGATTATAAAATGGTGTAGTCTAATTAATATATGAAATGATTTTTGGTTTAAATATTTTTTTTTCTTAATTTTTTTTAAAAATTTTTGTAGAGAATTTTAAAAATTATAAAGTTAAGTTGTTTAATATACAAAGATTAAGTGTTTTAGGAGATTTTTAGAGTTATAAATATATTTATGCTTCAAAAATGCATTTTAAACAATAAGAAATTATAATTTTACTAAAATGTATATTGTTAGATTTCTATCAAAAAAAACCATTTCATATATTAATTGGACTAAACCTCATAAAATATGTTGTGTTCATGCTTAATATTTTTATTCTTGATTTTATTACATTTTTTGACATTTTCCTTTAACATATGAAATAAATTTATAATTTTTTTATCATCCTAATTAATTATATGTTGTGAAATATCATGTTACAAATATTTATTATTTAAATTTATTTTAATGTAATATGCATATTACCAATTTTTTAAAATATTTATAATTTTATTAATAAAAACATAATTAAAATACAATAAATTAAATTAAATCGATTAATTTTTATTACTCTACATTTTTTATTGTCATTTTAATTGAGTCTACATTATGATTTTCTATAAAAAAAACATCTTAGTGCAACATCTCCCCATACTCAACTATAAAACCTCTAAGTATAATAATTATATTATTTATTTTTAATAAATTATATATATATATATATATATATATATATATATATATATATATATATATATATATATATATGAATGAGTATTTTTCCCAAAATTGGGAAGAATTTATTAAAATTGTAAATATGAGCTATGTAATGTATATGTTCTAAGTATTCATAAGTTTTTCAAAATAGTGAATTTAATTATACATTTAACAATGTGATTTAAATAATAAAAAATTACAATCTCATGAAGAATTGTATAGTTGAATTACTTATAGAAATTAAGCATTTAGAACAATTAGACTCCCACAACTATAAATTTTAATAGAGTCTAGGTACCTATATCTCATTTTGTAGATCCTAATGATTTCATTGAACCTTAATTATTTATTTGGATATGAAATTTAATTATAATTATTGAAAAATAACATCTACTTATATCATTCAAGCTAAATAATTTTGATATGAAGATTGATTTGGAAAACCCACCAATATCTAAGTGAAATGGTTATATTATGTATAAATTACTCCTAAAGAGTGAGCACGTCAATCGCAATGGGACTAAAACTTTGGTGGAAACAGTTAAATACAACTGGGTCGACTGGCAAGGGTTTACTTTGTGCTTTTATCATTTCTTGAGGTGCTTGGTCTCACTCTTGGCTTCATCGCTTGCTTAACATGTACCAGGTTCTTCGTAGGGTTTTAAAATTGTTGGAGTAGCTTCCACGGTACTTGCGCCATCCCACATGCTAGATTCAGTTGTTATGGCACCTTGGCCATTTAATTTAACTATTTTCTTTAATTTCGAGGCAACGCCCTGTTGACACAGTTGCATGCAACCTGGGATTGTTAATGTAATACTATGCTACTTTTTAATTGTTGGTTAAATTTTACGCTCCAGTTTTAAGAGGAAATCTCCTCCGGCAACAGAGTTTTCCTTTGATGTTTTGTGAATCTTGTTACGAAATTTTTCTGGGTTCTCTGCATTTCGAATGTTAGATCATTTAATATTTTTTTACTCTTATGAGAATATAGTGATAGAATGTTTTGTTTTCCGCTTGTTGTAAATGCATATGATGCCTTAGTTTTTCTTGCCATAAGCATTCGCATTAATTTTTCTAATGAACTTTCGTCGATGCTCGATTATGGTTCTTATTCGTACAACACTGTAGTCTTCTTTTCATCATTAATCTAGTATAAAGATTATTTCTGAAGTTGTTTACATTTATATTTGCTGTAGCGTTTCTGGGTTTCACTACACATACTATTTTGAGATTTTATCTGTGTAATTCATCTTAGAAAGAATTTTCCATTCTTTCTTTTAAGAAAAAAATTTGTTTTATTTTTTCGAGTTAAATAGAGATGTCTGGACCATCTGAGCATTGAGTTGTTTTACTACAACTCTCCTACAACTCCGTTGTCCGTGTATATCATGGGCTATAGGTTAACAACTAGTTCTGGGGTCTGGGGTTTCAACCATGAACCCTGAACTAACAGTTCTCTTGGTTCATACTACTAGTAGATATCTCTTTCTATGTTTAACTTGATAATATAGTTACTATTCACACTACTTTTTCCTTGTAAAAATTGGTAAGAACTTCATTATATGTATTCGTTACACAGTCCACATATTAATAACAATTCTACTATAATTTATTGACTATTTTACAAAATATTCAGATGTTATTTATCTACAACCTTCACAGTGTAAAAATATCCATTTCATAATTTCAAGAAACATTTTATGTATTAAAAGAATTCTTTTTAAACAACAAGTTCCAGTTTCTTACTATTTCTGCAGTCTGTATACTTATCTCACTCCAGAATCTGCTGACGATGTCCTCCCTACCATGAGAGAGGTAATTACGTCCTCATCTCCCCCCATGCTCCACACCTGAGATGAGTAGGTTGACAGATCTTTCAGAAGAGACCTCGCGACCCCGAGTCCAGTACTCTTCTTTCCAGGATTCAGGAACACTAAATGTTTCCACTGGTCACCACCAGCTCAGGAATTTCCACTCTCTTCCTACCTCTCCTTAGTCACAGAACATAACCCCTTTTTCTCACTGGGATGTACTTTTATCCCGAGAGGAAGGGTAATTTTTTTAAACTGTTTTCTGTTTAACCACTCTCAGTTCTTGGAATACTTTTATCATCATTCTTCTTTTAATTTTATGGAACCACAATTCCATAATTAAATTTTATTTCCAAAAAACATAATTAATTTATGTTCATCATTTGTAATCCTTTTCTCACAAAAAAAAACAAATAAATTTTTAGTCTTTTCAAAATAAATAGCATAACAATTGGTTTGCACTTAAGCCAGCTATCACAACAAGGCCAATTGGAAAATTCAAAAGCCACACTTCAACACCTTAGGTGTCTTGCCCAAGAATTGTTATCCATTTAATCCATCAACTCTATAGAATGAAATATAAATTCATTTAATCCATCACGATGCTCTGTAGAACGAAAGATAAATGTAGGAAGATGCAACTCGAAGGTAAGAGAGAGTGGAATCGTGTGAGTTTTTTTAAAATTCATTACATTACTTTGGTTTTATTTTTTTGAATGAATTTTAACTTCAACGTTGTTTTTGTAAAGCTAATTCATATTCGCAACCTTCAACTAAATTGGAAATCACTAAATTCATATCTTATTAACATTCGAATCAAAAAAATATTAAGTGATTTAGAAATATATACTTGCTTTCCAATAAATTCAACTCGTCTCTCTATAAGCATCTATAAGAAATTTTTATCAACAATGCACTATAATTGTTTTGAATTTTTTGTCTTTAGGAAGATGTTGAATTTTTCTTATTTTAAATGCATTTTAAATGTAAAAATAGGTTTTTTTTTTTTTAAGTTACATATTCAAAATTAACAATTTAAAAAAAATACCTACTAAATTTTAAAGAAAATAAAAGCTTGTAACTATTAAATTACTCAATATAAAATTACTAAATTAATTAATTTGTAATGAGAATAAATTAACACAATCACAATTATCAATGTGGTTGATATATACCCTCCAATCGGGGTGCCACTTTGATCATCGACAGCGGATCATTGATTCATCTGCCAGTTGCATTTAAAAGCCCAGCTGGTTGTCAGTCTCCCACCGCCTTTTCGCATGCGTAATTGGGTTTTGGTAATAATGCCTCTCGTTATTGATGCAATGCTCGAGCGCAGTTCTTCTGGTTCACGGTTTTTGCTGTCTTCGTTTTATCCTTCTGTAATACCTCCATTTCGCTCAGGGTTGGTACTACGCACAACAGTGGTCGGCGTTGGATGTTGAGGCGTCTGTTGTGGCGTTTCCTTGGATGTTCACCTTTCCAGCTTACATGAAACAAGCTTTGGTATTTAATGTTGCTCTTTCAACTGCACTTTCTCTCTTCTTTACCAGTCGGTCTGCAAATTGCCATTGTAATGGGTTTGGGTCTCCTTATGCCGGTCCGCAAGTTGCATGTTCAATTGAACTTTAACCCTTGTTTTAGGAGCCCTCCCTTTCGTTTCGTTGTCATTTGGGTTCTACAGGCGTTTACTTGTTACCTGTGCTTGGATGCTGGTTCTGGGAGGTTAATTTCAACTATGTATTGCTTTCAAAGATGTCTCTGTTTTTGGGTCAACATCCTTCTCTTTGATACTGATTATCCTTGTCTGCATGAGTAATGCAAGGGGTTTAGGTTCGGTTTCACTGATCCCGCGGGTTTAAATTTAGTAAGACAGATGCATGCCCATTGTTTTCATTAGTTGGGTTGGTGCATTGGCTTTCTGTTGCTTATGCCCTGTTTTAAGGTTTTCTCTTCGTGCGTTACCTTCGTTCTGCAATGGGTTGAATTCATACTATTTGCCAGCATACCGCTGCCCACCCCTATTGTTGCTTATGATTTTCTTACTCGTCCTCACCATTCTCCTCTGGTTTTTCCGTTATATTTAGCAGGCTCCTTTGGTTTAACAATGCCAAAATCCAGATCTTCTGGTCGAAAGCAGAAAGCACACATTCCTTCAACCACTGTACCTGTGGGGCCTAGTAAGAGAGGCCGGAAAACGAATGCGCAGGTTGTTGATAGGTTGGTCAACACATATATGGTTAATACCCATCTGCATATTCAAGAAAGGATACAGCGTTGGGAAAAGAATAGTTCTGTTGATGAGATTGGCTCAACACAACATCAAGGTTTGATGGATTTTCTCAGCGACCCGGGCAATACTCGAGGTAGGATTTCCCTATATTAGCAATCAGTTAAAATGTATTGGCAGTTCAAGTGTGTTCTTTCTCAAGCAATGATGAGTATGAAGGACCAGGAAGTTCATACTTCCATTCTCTTTGACCTTCAGCACATCAAGCAGGATATCAGTTCCATGACCAAAACCCAGATGCAACAGAATGCCCGAATTGGACGCATTGAGGAACAGTTGAGTGCAATGCAGTGTGTGGAGATACCTGGGTCCTCAGTGAAAGCCCCAGCCCCAGTAGATTCTTCGGATGGCTAGGCACTATTTGCTTTACTAGTTTTTGTATGTTTTTTGTCCATCGTAGTTATTCTTGCAGTTTAATATGTAAATATTATGGTCATAGTCGTGTAGTACATGCTGCTAATGAGCACTTGAAACAGTACCAATTTTGGTTAGCTTTCAAATTTCTCAGATGGCCAACAGACCTGGTTTCCTTCGGGCAGGTTGAGGCGCATATTTTGGTTTGTATATATTTTGCAACTTGCTCTATATAATAGAAAAGTGAGGTCCTATGGAATTCACAAAAAAAAATGTGGTTGATATATACAATCACATTAGTAAACGTGGTTCATATACACCGATAGAGGCATTTATTAGTCACTTTAATAATTATTAGATGTTTAGTGTTAATATGCCTATATATATAATAATAATAATAATAATAATAATAATAATAATAATAATAATAATAATAATAATAATACCTATTCATCCCTCGTCATTACCTTATTGATTAATATACATTTATTAACATATTAATATAACTATCAATCTATTTTATACATAATGATATATTTATGAACCATTCCAACATCACACTATTAAACTCTGATATTAAATCAATTATTATAAGTCTTAATATTATAAAATCAAACATTATAAACCTTATGATTAATATTATAAAGGTTATAATAAATATTTTAAACCATAGGATTAATATTATAAATGGCACGATTAATAATATAAAACCTAATATTAAAAAATCCAATATTAAAAACCTAGCATTATACTAAATGAAATATTAGAAATCGAGGGGGAAATAAATGCAGGCGTTAATATTATAGACCCAAGGGAAAGTAAACACAAGGGAAAATATTAAACCCTAAGATTAATAATAATAAACCCAAGGGAAAATAAATCCTAAGAACTAATATTATAATACTAACTGAAAATAAATTAAGTGAAAAATATTAAACTTTAATATTAATAAAAATAAACCTAAGGGATTAATAGTATAAATCCAAAGGAAAATAAACTAAATGGAAAAACACTAAACCCTAGGATTAAAATGTTACATTATCAATAAGAACAATGTGATACATTATGATATTAAACTTTAATATTAAATTGAATGTTATAAACCCTCACACCATCAAAATGAATATTATCATCCCTAAGATTAATATTATAAACCCTAAGGTTATAAACCTTGACATTAGTATTATAAAATCTAATAACAAACCCAAGGTATTAATGATATAAACTAAAGTGAGTAATTTTATAAACCCTTGAGAATAATAGACCTAGTGGGTTAATATTATAAAACCTAGGGATTATAAATACTATAAATCCAAGGGATAAATATTATAAACCCTTAGCATTAATGAACTTAAGGGATTAATATTAATATTAATATTATAAATCCTAAAATTATTAAACACAGTATTATAAACTCCAATAATAAAAATTGAACATTTCAAAGTCTTATACTAAATGTGATAATATAAATTCAATATTAAAAACCCAAATATTATAAACCCAAAGGATTAATATTATAAAATCGAGGGGAAATAAACCCACGGATGAAAAGCCTCAAGATTAGTGCTATAAACCCTACGATTATAGATCTTGAGATTTTAAACCCTAAAGAATAACTTTATAAATGAAATAATATGATGTCCATATTAATCACATAAATATAGATATAAATATAATATAAATATAAATATTTATAATTAATATTAAAAATTAATAGAAATATTAATATTAAAAATTAAAAATTATAATATTAATATTTAATAATTAATAATTTTTATAAATTATAAATTATTTGTAATTAATAGTTATTAGTAATAATTATTAATAATAATCAATTATTCAATATTAAATATTAATAATTATTACAATTATTTTTCGTAAAATGGATAAATATTATAAACTATATGAATTGATATTATAAACTCAAGGGTGACTATTTTTTTTTTCTAAGTAAAACTATATCTATTAAGCAGTCAAACCAGAGTTACAATTCTCATCCTCGGAAATGGATGAATCCATGACAGAGGGAATAGGAAAAATGCTACTGTCCAAAACTAGACTGCCCCTAGAGGGGAAACCAACCTTGAAAATCCAACCATAATATGCTGCCCATAGCGGGAAACCAGCCTTAGTAGCAGTAAAAAAAGAGATAAATAGAGCTAAACAAAGATAGCAGATAAACCAGTAAACGGAGAAATTCGAAGAGTGAACTCTATGGAGAACCTTCAAGAGAGTCGCTAGGGGGAGGCGATTCTTCGAGAATGCAGCAGATATATCCATAATCCAGAGTGTCCAGGCCTTGGTTCACGTCCTCGAGCAGTTCATGCGGAGAAGAAGGAAGACCGAGGCGCTCCTCCGGTGAGTCCACAGAGGCGATATCCTGCAAGAAGGCTGGATTGTCCAAAGAGGCCATCACATTGTGGTCATCTTTCTTCGAGGGGGTGCCCAAATGGCTCAACCTCGGGAGTCGCTTCTTCGCAGGTGGTTCAAAATCACTGTCATCTGAATTAGAGCTGGAAGCAGGCTGCACGGGGAGGGCTTTAAGTTTGCGGGGGAGGAAGGCAGGCTCAGTAGCAATGGTGGATTTACAAGCCCTCTTCTTGCAATGGGAGGAGAAGGGCGGAGTATACGAATAAGAGAGCTACGTGGGAGGAGCCAAAGGGTCGGAAAACACAGCGGGAGGTGAGGCTGGAGCAAGGATGGAGGGCGACAAGTCTGCCATATCCCAGTCGACAGGAAGATTCAAGTCTATGTGAAGAGCATGTGGCAGAGGGGGCCGCGCAGGGAAGCCCCTTCCCCTTGCTCACCTGCAACATAACCGATGGTGCCATGGCATCTTAGCAATCCTAGGTAAGGCACAATATTGTTGCAGAGTCGAGACAGAAGACGAAGCCCAGAGGCTTCTAGCTAGAGCCGAGGGGGGCCGAAGCCACACAAGCACAGGGAAGGCAAGCAGAGCAGGCTGAAGAGCCGAGGGAGGAGTGGGAATGGCAAACCTCATAGTGTAGGAAGGAGTAAATAAACATGACGCTGAGTATGTCGAGGGAACACTAGTACATATGGGGGAAATTCTGACACTTGGTTCCGATGCTTTTGACCAAATGTCGGAAATTTCCCCAAATTTTTTCAATCCCGCCCGAAATCGTCGCTATACCGACGTTTATAGAAAAGTTTCGCAATTCCGACACTTATACAAAGTGTCACAATTGCGACATTTGGAGGAAGACGTCGCAATTGCGACACTATGCCCCAAAGCGTCACTATTGCAATGACTGCCTCCAAACGTCGCAAGTGCGACACAATTTCTAAGTGTCGCAATTGCGACGTTTGGAGGCATCCGTCGCAATAGCGACGCTTTTTCCGCCATTGGTATAACGACACTTATATGCGCACTACATAAAAATACGAAAATTATATGCGTGCTACATAAAAATGATTTTATTAAAAATATGAAACTTATATTCGTCGCAATAGCTACATTAACGTCTAATATCACGCGCGCATTCGCCCTCCGCTCTTGCAGAAAAGAATTCGCCCTCAGCTCTTGCAGAACAACATTTGCCCTCAGCATTTGCTCTCAGCTCTTACAGAACAGCATTCGCCCTCAGCATTTGCCCTGAGCTCTTGCAGAACAACATTCTCCCTCAGCATTCGCCCTGAGCTCTTGTTGAACAACATTCACCCTTAGCATTCGCCCTGAGCTCTTGCAGAACAAAATTCGCCCTGCATTCGCCCTCATCGTTCGCCCTCAGATCTTGCAGAACAACATTCGCCCTCAGCTCTTGCAAAATGGTAAGTTCTTACTACAGGCCCTTCCTCCTATAGTAGGGTTGACTCTATTTGGGTTTTTTTGGTCAATTCCATTGGATTGTGTTAGGCTGTAGGGTTCTCTCTAGATGTCAAGAATCAAGACTCAATACCCTCTATTATCTTCATCACCCAATACAAGATTTAAATTTTTCCCAAAGAAACGCTTATTAATTTGGCAGCCATTATTTCTCCCTGCTTTAAAAACCCTACATTTAAATGAAAACAAGCATTGCATTTCAACTACAAAAATCTATTAGTGTTCACCCTCAGCATTCGCCCTCAGCTCTTGCAGAACAACATTTTCCCTCAGCATTCGCCCTCAGCTCTTGCAGAACAACATTCACCTCATTCTTGCAGAACGGCATTACCCTCGGCTCTTGGAAACACGGCCATTCACCCCTCGGCCGTGGCCACAGGCCTCTTGCGGGAAACTGACATTCTTCCCTGAAGCATTGGTGGAATGCTATGACTTGACATTCAACCTCGGCTCTTGTAGAACAACAGTGTCTCACCCTACATTCGCCCCTCCCCTCTTGCGAGCTTGACATTCACCCTCAGCTCTTGAAAAATGGTAAGTTCTTACTGCAGGCCCTTCCTCCTATAGTAGGGTTGACTCTATTTGGGTTTTTTTGGTCAATTCCATTGGATTGTGTTAGGCTGTAGGGTTATCTCTAGATGTCAAGAATCAAGATTCAATACCCTCTATTATCTTCATCACCCAATACAAGATTTAAATTTTTCCCAAAAAAACGCTTATTAATTTGGCAGCCATTTTAAAAACCCTACATTTAAATGAAAACAAGCATTGCATTTCAACTACAAAAATCTATTAGTGTTCAAATGTACATGTGTGCATCACTTGTGTAGGGTATTCCTTTTCCACTTTCACATTATCCAAGAATGTGTGCAGTATAGTTCATATTTTTGTGATTTAGATTATCTTGAAAAAGGAAAGGTAAATTATTTCCCATGGAAAAAGAAGGTTTTCCCTTTTTACTACTGGAAATGGTACAACAAAGTTCCATTTCTACCCGAAACTCCTATGAAACAGGAACCAAATAAAGGCCATGTCCTCGATGGACATCATTTGGCTTTGAAAATGGCCATTGCACCGTGTTGTTTCTTATATTACATCACGATAGTTTCTTAGGTCATTTCTTGTTTCTTGAGATGAAAAACAACCAAAGAAATTGTGAAGATCCTTTCAAGAAATAAATGACCATTTCTCGATCATATCTCAACTATTTTTTATTTTATTCAGTGGTTGCTTACTTTGAGAGAAATTTGACACTTTTATAAGGAATATAACATAAAAACACAAAATGGGAAGGAATTGATGAGGTAGATGTCCTTTAGTTGTTGTCAATTGAGAATTGATAATACACTATGCATGTTCTGTACTACAAACTAGATTCCTTCCTGGAGTTAGGACACAGAGTATTGAATCAAAGTTGTAGTTTCTAACTTCTTGTATTGGTTCATCAATCTTGAAATTCGAACATTGCATGTCTTCATTGCTTCATGTTTGAATAATTTGCATCATATCGTACAATAGGAAATTAGGAATTATGATTATTATTACTTTATGGATCTGTTAAGTTACTTTAAGTTTGCATGGTTTAGTGTGAAATTATTCTAGTGTGCCCCTAGGCCCAGGTGAAGGAATGCCAAGGACTGAGAACCCTAGTTTTTAAATGGTATTGTTTCGTATACCCAAAAACCCCTCAACATCACTTCTTATTAGTTCTTAACAATAGTGTTGTAAACAATTTGAGAATTGATATAGCAAAATCTCGCACTTCTCAAGATAAATTCCTAAAGCTAAAGTGTGATACCATGTGTAATTCAATAGCCCCATTGTCACCTCACCAACCTCTTTTCACTTTGGGCTAGCTCTCCTCCAACTCAATGGGGGTTCTCCCTAGTAGATGTTAGGGATCTAATGGCCCAACCAAACCAAGTCAAGAGCCCCCTAACTCTCTATGTTTACTACTATCAGTCAAAATATTGAACAATAGGGTCAGACATGCATCCTGAAGATAAAATTGCCAGGGTATTTTTGGGTAATTTCAAAGGGAAAGTCCCCAAACACATATAATCAAGGAATTATAACATGATTTAAAACATTAAATATCAACAAAATCGTTTAAAGGATATTGAAAGGAAAAAGGTGATGGAAGATAGAAAGTGCCTTACTTAAATGCTCTAAGGATTTTTCAATAGTTGCTCCAAAAGCTTCAATTAAAGGCCCTTTAAGATCGTCTCCAACAATGCTATACCATCAGCTTCAACAATGTTGCTCCAAAAATGTCCTCAAGGTCTTCACAACAAGTTTACTAGAAGTTGCTCCAACAATATATTCAATAAGGTCTTCATTGTCAACTCGTCTCTTGTTTGGGTGCCTTAACATGCAATGACATGTTTCCACGACTGAATTCAATGCAAGGCATATTTGAAACTCTAACTCTGTCTTCCGGTGTCTTATTAGAAATTATTTCAGTTTTCATTTTGTGTTTTCAAGTTTTTACATTTATAATTTTATTGCAATGTGGTAGACTGATCAGGGCAGTACAGGAACAACCCCGATACGGGATGATCGCGGAAAGAGGCCAGCGAAAGAACATGTAAAGTGTCAGCATTTCTCTATCTTCAGGTATTTTATTTATTTACATAATTGAAATAATATTAATTTTGTTCAAATATGTAGACACCTAGCCATGGTACGCCCGATGATTCCCTCTTTGAGAAAGAGCTTTCTTCATCCCTATCTCCAGTGTTCTTGTTGCGAAAAAATGCACGAGATGCAAGGTCGGAATTTAATACTTTGATAGATGCACCTCAAACACCTGAAACAGAAGAGAGGATAAAAAAACTTATGAGCCAGCTAGAAACATATCAGGTAATAATAAAAAGTCAATAGGATATTTTTTTTGTTCTGCATGAGATGAATTGTGATAGTTTGATTTTTAATTTTTACATTGACTAAACTAACAAAAAATTCTTTTGTATGTATCATTTTCTGGCACTTGCTGAACCCAGTGTTGGTGGTAGTGGGACACAAGGGAAAGAGATTTCCCACCAACCCTCTCGTACACCTTCTACTCCTTTAGGTGCCAGTGAAGAAACACACCTTGCCCAAGCAGACACCCAGCCAACCGCTGAACGTGTTGGCAATGATGAGGCTGATATGGCCAACTACATTATTGTGTTTCCTGGAGCTACACGTGTTAGCTCCATAGGGACCATTAATGGCATGTTGTTGGTGAACGATGAAGGTGTCCCTATAAAGCACGCACAACTCCCAGGTAAATTTTAATATTTTAACTATTTCATGTACTTTATCTAAAACATATTTATCATGATTTTTATTTTTAAATTAATGATAATATATATTTTTTTTTCTGTGTAGGAAACAATGAGTTCTACAAGTTTTTGGAGAGCCATGTGTTGGTAATTTTTGGCCCAACCATACGCACAGGGTGGAATTCCCAGAATTCCAACCTGAAAAAAGAACTTCTAGATTATCTAGAAGCCCTTTTTGGGGTCGGCACATTTGACAGAACAACGGTGGCTCGGGTAGCCGAAAAATATTTGAAATATACCAGGGACACCTATAGGACGCAATTGCAATTTAACCCTAGATATGAGCGTCCTCTCGCAGTTTCAGAGAGTGAGTGGAGAGCACTCATCCATGACGGAAAAGAGAAAAGGGCCAAGAAAGAAGGAAAAATGCCAACTGGACCTGCAAGGTAAATTACAACTTTAATTCAATAGCTTTAATTTTCTCTATGTCTAAAATAAAAGTGTGCTACGTCATATATGACCTTAATATTTTGATGCTAGGTTGCCCAACACCTCGAAGGCAACCAAAGCTAGGATTGAAAAGAAGGGCCATCACAAGCTAGGCTAGGGCGGCTACTTGAAATTAGCTGCAAGAATTGTAATTAAGTAGCTAAAAATATTATAATTAATTGTATCTCCTTCCAACGTTTTTGTAATCCTATCAAATATGATTAAAAATACACAATAGTATGTAATGTAGGGTAATGACTTCGGAACGGAAACTACAAAGGAAGATAAAAATATCGCTTTCCATTTCGGCTATCAAGCCATAGTTGAACGTCGCAGAAGCTTGGGGCAGGTCCCAAGATCCAGAATGCCTGATAAGGTAAAACATTAACCTTTCAATATGTTTGTTTTCGTCCATAAATTTAATGTCTAACAACTTTGTTTAAATCAGGGGAGCAACACTACCGACGAGGCAAATAACCCGGTTTTAGAGCCAGATGTAGATGATCCTCACGTGCAACTTGATCATTGTAGTGGGGACCAGGCCGACAATGCTACTATCAGTGAGGGCCATGATGGTAATTAATTTCCACTTATAATTTTTTCTAATTATACCTTGATGGTTGTCCTTATAAATTTTTTTGTTTAAATGACAGAGAATGTTTCCCTTGAGGATCTTACCACCAGAGAGGAAGACAGGGCAACAGTCCCAGTGGAGACAACTGGTGCACAGGTAAATAATCTCATTGCAATTTTTTTTATTAATATTACCGAACTAGTTCAATGATATTTAAAAATTGACAATTAAAATTTAATATTATCTGTTTTTGTAGGCGACACCTCGTCATTGGATGAGACCAGACATCGTGAATACGCAACTAGGTCAGCGACAACAACGGGTACACCAGGTAAATAATCTCATTGCAAATTTTTTTATTAATATTACCGAACTAGTTCAATGATATTTAAAAAATGACAATTAAAATTTAATATTATCTATTTTTGTAGGCGATGCCCCATCACTGAATGAGACCAGACATCGTGACTACGCAATTAGGTTAGCGGCGACAACTGGTGCACCAGGTAAATAATCTCATTGCAATTTTTTTTTATTAATATTTTTTTTTTTTCTAAGTTACAGGGTTTTCCTTATAAATTTTTTTGTTTAAATGACAAAGAATGTTTCCCTTGAGGATCTTACCACCAGAGAGGAAGACAGGGCAATAGTCCCAACGGCGACAACTGGTGCACCAGGTAAATAATCTCATTGCAATTTTTTTTATTAATATTACCGAACTAGTTCAATGATATTTAAAAACCGACAATTAAAATTTAATATTATCTGTTTTTGTAGGCGATGCCCCGTCACTGGATGAGACCAGACATCGTGACTACGCAACTAGGTCAGCGGCGACAACTGGTGCACCAGGTAAATAATCTCATTGCAATTTTTTTTTATTAATATTACCGAACTAGTTCAATGATATTTAAAAGCTGACAATTAAAATTTAATATTATCTGTTTTTGTAGGCGATGCCCCGTCACTGGATGAGACCAGACATCGTGACTACGCAACTAGGTCAGCGGCGACAACTGGTGCACCAGGTAAATAATCTCATTGCAATTTTTATTATTATTAATATTACCGAACTAGTTCAATGATATTTAAAAACTGACAATTAAAATTTAATATTATCTGTTTTTGTAGGCGATGCCCCGTCACTGGATGAGACCGGACATCGTGACTACGCAACTAGGTCAGCAGTGCGGGTCGAAAGGCACGAAACAGGAGCAGAGCATGATGATATTGATGATGTAATTAGGAGCTTTAGAAATAGGAAGAAGAAAAAGAAAATTCGATAATGTAAAATATTGTATTATTATAAGACAAACGTTACCATACTTGGAACTTTTTTTGCGTTATATAAAAAACTCATTTATCATACTATTTTTATGTCAAGCATTAATTGCAATGTTTCCTTGCGTACTTTTTGTTGAATTTTTTTTTTATTAGTTATTGAATATTTTTTTTTATGCTCGTGAAAGTAAAAAATGAAATATAGATTAGGTATTGGGGAATTGAGAGTGATGTGGGGGGGGAGGGCCATAAGAGCTTCCACCTTCACGTGGTTGGCCCTGTTTAGTAGAGAATAATTTATTGGAGCGATTTAATCTTGGAGCAAACCTCCCTTGATCCAGCGTAGCAACAAAAAAGTCACTTTTGACTTAGTTGCTACTCTTTCAGATCGTGGGAGGCTTGTTCCAAGTTCATGTGACTCCAATAAATTGTTCTTGAAACGAAGAGGAGCTTATTCAAGTATGTTTTGAAATTTTCAACATATGTTCTAATATTATCATAAGAATGCATCTTAGAGTAAAAATACTACATCAATTACTTGTATTTATTGTATAGATAATGATGGATTTTGATTGACTTGGCAGTGCAGGTACAAATCCTCTTGCATCATGAACAATACAACTTGTCAACCAGGGTCATGTCCAGGATATTTTTGCTTGTGCGCTTGACCAGGTTCGTAATGTCACATTTTGTAAGTTCCTTTACGGTTCATAATTCAATATTAAGCTTGTGCACGATTATTATCTAGGTTTTTTGTATGTGTTTTTTCATCTATTTGATTGTAAGCAACTATGCATGTTTCCTGTTGTTCACTATGATTTCTCCCATTACCACTCCCGGGATGAATCCGACTTTATTGTTACATAGGTTACTTTATTGTTACTATGATTTCTCCATTTACGATTTCATAGGTTACATCATGTAAAGTTGTCAATCTCAGGTTGGTGATGAGCTTTAGTTCTCCAGATTTGGGGATTTTCTGATATTTTCTCCCTCATGTCATTCCTACATCACCTCTTTGTTTGAGCATGCCAATTTTCTACCACTTGTACCAATTGGCACATGTCAATCTCTGAGTGGTGCCACATTTCACCTATTTTCAATGAGAGTTTAGGGTTTCTCTAACATAGCTTCAGAAATCCGATTCAGTGCCTGCTTGAATATCGTCACATAATAATCATGGTTTGGATTGATGAGCATGTTCTGAATGGTTGGTTGTTTCATAAGAACCACCCATATAGTCATCTTGATATATTTCAGAAGTTTTCTCGGGTTTCCTTCTTCACCGTTTCTAGTGGGTGGGATGGTGTGGGGTGATCCATCAATACTGGTGCTCTTGTAGTAGAGAATTTGTTTTTTGGGATATAAAGGAGCATTTGATGTAGATATCCCATTGGATTCATTCATAGATGGGCACGAGAGGTCAAGAATTTAAATTAAAAATATGCAACCTCTAGCATGGCAACCTGAAGGCCACGAGAGACACTGGTTAAAGATTGTTTTGTGCTGGCCTTAATATAGTCGTGATTTCTTTCTATTATCTTAATGCAAATATATAGTACGGTCTCATTAAAATGAGGATTGTGGTTGTATTTCTCTTTGGTTGTTTCTCTCTTAATGCTCCAGAAGTTGCCAAAAGTTGCGATAGTTGTTTAGTTTGCATGTTACAACTTAAAAGTGGTTTTTAGCAATGGGAGTCATGTTTTTTAAGGTTCATACTAATATGAAGATCTTGTAATTCTATATTCAGGATAAGAGAAGATGGCCTCTGCTTTGGGTAGTATGACAACAATTGTGATATCTACCTCATTGGGTAACAATGGAAAGGGGAAGAAGTTGGGTGCAATGTTTGATAATTATGGCAGACAATTGTCTTCTCTTTCAGTTTTTTAGTTAATACAAGAGCTATGGAAAAGGAGTTGTACTTCAACAAGGATGGCTCAGTGACAAAAAAATTGCAGGTAAGAGAAAAAATTATGTTTAAAGGAAATTCACGTGCACGTGAAACTTCACTGCGGTGGATCTTTCCTTGTCCACTTATATTCGATTTTAATGTGTTATTTTAATTTTTCATGGAGGGTTGTTTTGGCATATGGTCTGGCATTCAATTGCACACTTACCGAAAGCATTGTCAATTTGTCTTGCAGGCGGTGTGAACAAACTTGCTGATCTTGTTGGAGTCACCCTTGGGGCGAAGGGAAAAATGTTGTCTTGGAGAACAAGCATGGTTCTCCGAAAATAGTTAATGATGGTGTGACAGTAGCTAAGGAGGTAATTTGTAGATGTGTGCTCTGGTTTTCTTTTTAACATTGTATTAGTTCCCCCTCTTAAATGTCTTAGATTTGGTAGGCATAATTTGAAAACTCAAAGGTGAAAGGAAACATATTTGTTACCCAATGGTCTACTTGGCCTATGGACTAGCCACATTAGAGTAATGCATAAAGCTTTTCACAACAATAAAAGGAAATGGTTATGGCTGAGTCAAATTTTATTGTTATTGATAGTGTAATGAAATGTATCTCAATGCTATGGTTTTGGCCTTTTTATTGGTTGAATTAGAGGACCCAGTTGAAAATATTGGGACCAAGTTGGTAAGGCAAGTTGTGGCAAAGAAAAATGATTTAGCTAGGGATGGAACCACAACATCTGTTGTTCTTGCACATGTTGGAATATTGAAAAATTCCAGAACAATGAATGGAGAATAAATCTCCCTTCTTTTAACACAGAGAAAATAAAAATTTATTTGACAGGAGACAGAGTTTCAATACTTTGAAAACAAACTTCTATTCCCTTCAATAACTCAAAAAAAAACTATTACACTTCTTCCTCACTGAGAGGGATTACAAAATTATGACTGCTACAAAACGCATTGCATAAAACCAACTCACTGTCTATTCAAAACAAACATACTCTGTCTCTAAAACACTCTGCTATGTTTTTCACTTTCGCACTGTTGTGCATACACACTTAAAAAGTTACACTCAGTCTTTCACTTTTTACACACTGCTGTGTAATAAAAAATTTACGTACTGTCTATAAAAAAACTACCAAGATTTTTTGTCCTTTTTATTTTTATATGCCGTAACATATAGAACATATTATAATAAACCCTCTTTTTAAAAAAATAAAATTAAAACTAAATTCTATGGCCCACATTTCATTTCGCATATGATATATATATAAGATATGTTTAAAACATATGTATATATTAAAGCATACATAAAATTAAATTATCAAAACATTAAAGAACCCTTTCCGTCGGACTTCAAAAGTCTAAATAGATTGAATTTCAAACCAAATTCACGTTCCAAAATGGGATGCTGACGTCTGCCTAATTTGTAACGTGAATTCTCAATCCAATGTGCCTTATAAAAAATTCGGGTCCGGTTTTCAGGTTTTCAGATTCCCTTCAATTTCATGCGATCCAATATTAATGCTCCACGTGTCCTCCTTTTGAATTTACAAAACTGTCGGGTAAATTTCTGTTTGTTTAATTTCTGGTTGGTGAATTGCGTTAATGCTGGTTGTTGTGTTTAAATACAATCCTGTACAGAAATATGGCTGCAGCCATCTACAAAAAAAACTTGCAGGAATTTTAAATGCTGAATTAAATTTCTGGATTATGTGGAAGTTCAAAGAGTGACATAATCCCTTCCCCGCAACTAATTTATAAGATAGTGGAAAGTATGGTGAGAGGAAAATGGTGGATTTACAATCAACCATATTCACTTTGAAAACAATGGGGAATTAAGAGACCATTATACCTAACAAGTCCTTATAAATATTGAAGCTGAGGCACAAATACATGACAACAACCTTTATACGAGAATTATTTTATTTGAGTAAGGGAATAGTAGTTGTAACTTAAGGTTGCAAAAATGGTTCCATAAAACAATTACTTGTATCCGACTGCAGTAACTATGGATTAAAGTTGCAACAACTGTGGCTTGAGGTTGCAGAAGTTGTGACTTGGGGATGCAACATTTGCGACTTAGAATAAAACACATTATATATATATATATATATATATATATATAAAGAGATTATTATACCTGAAAAATACTTGTCAATATTGAAGTTGAGGCATCGATACACGGTAACAATCTTTATACGGGAATTATTTTATTTGAATAAGGGAACAATAGATGTAACTTAAGGTTGTAACAACGGTTCCATAGAACATTTGCTTGTATCTATTTGCAGTAACTATGTGTTAAAGTTGCGCCAACTATGGCTTGAGGTTGTAGGAGTTGTGGCTTGGGGATACGATATCTGCGACTTAGAATAAAAAATATTATATATGAAAGAAAGTATATATATTAAGAGATCATTATATGTAACAAGTCCTTGTAAATATTGAAGTTTACGCATAGAGACACGACAACAACCTTTATACGAGAATTATTTTATTTGAGTAATGGAACAACAACAGTAACTTAAGGTTGCAAAAATGGTTACATAAAACTATTGCTTGTATCTAGTTGTAGTAATTGGGTGTTAAAGTTACAGTAGCTATGCCTATGACTTAGAATAAAACAAATTATATATAAAATAATATATATATATATATATATATATATATATATATATATATATATATATATATATATAGAGAGAGAGAGAGAGAGAGAGAGAGAGAGAGAGATTAGAAAATATATTACAACAATATTTATTTAACTAGTATGTTAAAAAAATAAAATTTACCCGGTCGCAAGTGTGGGGGCATCTGGAAAGGTATGGATACCAATCCATTTAGAATATACATGGCATCAACACCCAAATCCATGATTAGTTTTTGAATATGGAAGATGAAAAACAAGAGATACATGCCTAAACAAATTAAGAAATGCTACTATTTTGATCACTCACACATTTACATATGTTATTGTCTACACACCTTCTATTGGTGGATGATGTTATCCTATTTCTTGCAGGATATAGTAGATAGGACTAGTATGTGAAGACTCATTAGAGCTCTAAAATCATTTTGGGTTTCATTTGGAATATAAGTAAACCTACTCAAGTCTACCATCACTTTCAATGATTTGGAAGATATGTTAGAAAAAACAATCAACCAAGTGCACCCATTTCAAATACTTGGGATTTATGTTAAGATTTAATGACTATAGGTATGGAGATTGGTTCTTTCCATATCAAAAAGTGGGAAAAATAATCACAATATGGTTCTCCTTGGGTGGCACATTAACCTTAGTAGTGTCCATACCAAGATATTGGCATTCCCTAGCTTATATTCTTGTTGGTATCTTGGGAAAT
The DNA here is from genome assembly GCA_034641835.2 of Pinus albicaulis. NCBI lineage: Eukaryota > Viridiplantae > Streptophyta > Pinopsida > Pinales > Pinaceae > Pinus > Pinus albicaulis. The sequence continues at coordinate 1,979,942,601 of CM076578.1, forward strand.
ATTAGAAAAAAATGCTTTCATTTTATCCAGAAGGAAAGGAAAAGAAAAGGAGGCATCCCTATAGTAAAATGGAAATGGATTTCCAAGCCAAAAATCACATGATTCGTTTGATACGAAAGAATATTCATCATTTTTGGAAAGCATTATTTTCCAAGAGTCTTTGGAGAATCATAAAACATTAAGGCTTGTGGCATGATGTACTAAAATCAAAGTAAATAGGCAAAATTTCATATAAGGATAAATTTTACAAAAGTTCCAACAGTTCTTCCCACCATTTATCTTCTGGTATTCTGGTCCGTTGAAGTTTTCTCAATGTTTCATCAGCCTCAGTATATCTGAAAAAGGTAGGCTGAATTGGAAACAAATGCTTTACTTCATGCTCAAGATAAAATAAATTTTTCAATCTGTCATGAAGATTTTTTCCTGTTGGCAATGCTGCTTCTGATGTACTGGTTGAAGAATTGGCCTGATTGTCAGCATACTTGTCCAATTTTTCAACATAGATTTCAAGGTCCATTAGTTTATCCTCTGAAACTATAGGACTGAGCAATCCTTTTTTCAACAAAATATCAAATCTTTCTCTGAAGGCAATGATTTATTCTTTCATATCTGAGCACCTTTGTTCTATATTCTGCATAAGGGTTCTCTTAGTAAAAACTCTTTTTATTTCCAAAATTATTCCGGTCCTGTCCTGAATACCAAGTTCTGCAAGTTGGTGTCTAGTTTGGGTGTTTAGAAACTGTATGAGTTGATTGGCTTCCTCAGGCCTATTTCCCAATTCTTCTCTTGTACTTTGAACTTCTTCTATAACCAATTTGACTAAATCATTCTGTTCATACATAATCTGAATTGAAGACCAGACATCCTTTATTGATTGGATAATGTTGTCCCAAAGAATTTCATTTATTTCCTTTAAAGGTTTCTCCGATGTGAGATCCTTTTCCAATGCTTTAACCAATTTTTCTAATCTTTTGACCTCTCTTGTTTTATCAGCAACACTCATTTTTGAGAGATCATATCTTTGTTCTAAATTACTAAGCTGTAACTTTGTGTGTTGTAGTTTTGTTACTTGAAGTTTCAATTCATTCATTGACTTTATTAATTCTTCAAAACTCAAATTGGAAGTATTTACCTGTGATAGCTCTGTTGGCTGACCTGTTGTGGATGTACCTGTACCTATAATTGCCTCTGTTGTTGATGCTGGAATAGTATACTTCTTGTTCTTTAATGCCTTTTCAAGCTCTTTTTCTGTTTCATTTAGTTGCTCATTCAGTTTCAAAAGCAAGTCCATCATTTCTTCTTCAGAATTTTTCTTTATCATCTCTTCAGTTTGTGGATGTCTTGAAGCTGGCAATTTCAACTGCTTTCTCAAAGCTGCAATATCATCATCTTTTTTCTTGATTAGGGCCTCTATACCTTTGGCATATTTAGGATTGTGACCCAATCCAATGATTATTTCCTCCAATGTCTTTATCCTGTTGTCTTTGGCCTGAGAAGAGGCTTTTTCAAGCTGCAATTGTGCATTAGTGTTCTCCAAAGAATCCTGCAACTTCTGAGTTGCCATCGCTTTATCGGTCAGAGTAGAATAGATCATTTCACCAGTCTGCTTATGTAACTCAATCTGATCTAAAGGATGAATATCCTTTGCTAAGACTTCAAAATTTGTTCTAATATAATCTGTAGCTGTTTGAGGCTGCTGCACTTTTGGTTTGAAGTGACTCATTATCATTTTGCCTTGCTGAATGTCATAAGCTGACATCAATCTTTCTTTATTCTTAGGAGCCATCTTCAAATATTGATTGTAAACCTGGAGTCTTAGTGGATCATTCCTGGCTTTTATATTGATAAAGGTTTTCTTTATATCTCTTGCATCTTTAACTGGTGGTTTGAAAGAAGATATTTCAACACTCTGTTGCTTTTGCAACTCTTTTCTCTATAAAGTAGTGGATGCCCCACTGACTGTACCTGTTTGTTGACTATCCAAATCTTCTCTCTGGCTATCAAGAATTTCCTGAACAAAATCTACTTCTGGAAGAGGATTTAATTTTTGTCTTTTAGCATGAGGCTGTTCTGAAGATCCACCAACAGGGGTAGCAACTTCAGCATCTCTTTTCTTGCCTTTTTCTATATTGATAGGAGTTTGTAAAATTGAAATTTCTGGCTCATTGATCTGAATAGGAGGAATTTGTACTTGACCCTATTCTTTAGAAGTCTCAGGTTGCTCTGTCATTGTGAATTTTTCAAATACTTGTATGTCAAGCTCCTTTTCTTTTCCTTTAGATTGTACTATGGCCAATGCATTGATCTCCTGTAAATTTTGTTGAGAAGTCCTTGCAGAAGAAGGACCAATACCTGGTATCTGCACCTGTCCAAAAGAGTCTAGGTCAAGTATTTTCTCAAGATCTTTCATTACATTTTCAACATTTACCTGCTCACTATCCTGTTCTACCAATTTTCCTTCCATCCATTCATCCATATTGGCATATTGTTCAATTTCTGGAATTTTGTGATGAATGTATGGTGATAGTTTATTTTCCATTCTTCTATCATAGATAAAGCTATTTGGGTCATAAGGCACCCAGTAATTTTTTTTTTGTAATCTGAGATATTCTTCTAAGATTCTTTCTGCTTCCTCTCCGGCATCTCTAGAGTTACAAACAAAGGGACCTAATTGACTTTTGATCCTGAGTTGAGCCTCTTTCTTTGCATTGCAGAAATGAACTATATCTGAGTTAATCATCTGCCTGAAATACTCTAGTGCAAAGAGTCTCATGGGGACATATTTGGGCAACTTTAATGGGCACAATTCACATCCATATATTATGATCTCAGTGTGATTTTGATACAAGTACCAGTCACCTACCCTATATTGTTTTGAGAGCTGTAGAATTTTCTTGATTTCATTATTGACTCTAGGAGGGGAAACTCATGTTAACAAAGTGGTTGCAGGGTGTACAAATAGGTCTATAAAATCATTATAGGAGTAAGGAGAATCAGAGGAATTATGGGTGATGGCAGACCAAAATATCATAGACCTAGGATTTCCTTTGGCATCAAGGTTCTGAACATGGAAAGGGAAACTTTCTGATTGGTAATAGATCATGAGATGATATATAACAGAAGAATATTTGAACACTTTTTCATTCTCAAATCTCATGAACTGATCATGGATTTTATCAGCAATGTAGGATGCAAAATCATACTTGACAGCAGGGGACTGTCCAGGGGTAAATATAGACAACAATACTAGGGTTAATTGATCAACATATTCACTAGTATTGAAACCCATGATAAAGGATATCATATTCAGAATAAGTCTGCCCACATCAGTGAAAAAATTATAACCATAGGGGGGAGGGCCTTTGGGCTGATGCTCTGGTAACATGAAGGTTTGAAAAATGTGATTTAACTCTTCATGGGACAAATTGGCAGACTTTTCAAGTAATTCTCCCATGGACAAGGGAGTGAGGGCTTGACCAGGTTTAAATTGCAGCATTTCATTTATCGACTGAGTAGTGATTGGGAAAAGGATGTTCTGACTCAGGGACAAAAATGCTCTTTGATTGGGGTCATAGTTTGCATGGCAGTAATGAATTAACTTAGGAAAAATATGGACTGAGGGGAGAAGATACATGGGGAGATTGGATTCCCATAATCCAATAATATCATAATCGTTTATAAAATTATCTCTGCAGCGGAAAAAAGTTCGAAGAGGATTATCACTAAGAACGAGGTCTTTAATTTGAAAATATCTATCTGCTAGGGGCAGATAGTATAAATCTCTGTGAGGGGCATTCAAAGGTGTGACGTTTAGAGCCACTGGAACCTCCATTTCTGTTCTTGTGGATTCATAAATGAATTTCAGGTTTTTGTGAAGAACAAACACAATTACAAGTTTTAGGAATGCGATTTACAATTCTAGGGATTGAACAAGACCAAATTGAACTCTGTTTTTGTCTTTCGTGCGGAATTTAAAACAAAAGCTAGGATTTCACAGAGTTTTAACGGGAATTGGGGTAAATACCTGTTTTTTGGGAGATGAACAGTGATTAAACAGGTACAGGCTATGGCGTACAAACTCTAGATTACTGGTATGCAATTGTCTTCAGCAAAATACAGTTGATGACGCTTGACAGTTTATTTTTGAAATTCTCTGCATGAGACTTTGGTCGCTCACAGAATAATGAAAATGACGCGGGAAAAATTGTTTTATTCACAAAGTCCAAAGGGTGATGGGGTTTTTATTTATTTATTTAATGGATGACATCAGCAGGTACGGAGGATGAGTCACGGGAGGTAAGCGGTAAGCGGTTTCCATCACACCGCTTTTGGGGAAAAGTGGTTTTGGGCAGAGGGCGAGCGATTCCATAGAATGATTGACGCGTGGCATGGCACTGTTTGAAAACCGCCAGGCCATCGCGCGTTATTGTTCGGACGTGGATGGCTAGCGATATCATTAATAATTGTTGATCTCATATGGGTTGATCGAACGGCGATGGGGACATGGAAGTGACAGGGATTTAATATGGAGGGCCCAATGTAATTAAACGTTAATCAATCTCATCGAGGGGAATCTGATTGGCGGAGTTAATTAATCGTGAGGATTAATCAATTTGTTTATAAAAATGCAGGAAAGTGATCGGGAAATGATTTAACCAAGATTAGCGGTTAAGGGAGGTATTGGGGATTTTACAAAGGGTTTATAGTTTTAACCTTGGAAAAGGGAGTCCGGGGATTAAAATACACAGGGGAAGAATTATTTTTGTATTAAAACACGTAATAAAACATGTTTTAATTGTTTTTTCAATATACTTTTATTATATGATAATTAAATCAGATTAATCTAATTACCATAGGGGGGCGGAATTTAATATAACGATATATTTAGCCAAAGGGGGCATAAAGTGGGTTTTTTATATAAACATGTGGAAATAAATAACTTTGGCTAAAATTTATTAATGGGTTTTTGGGGATATTATATAAAAAGGAGTTATATATAATAGGAGAAGGTTATTTTTGTAAGGATTTAATACATAAAATCAATGTTAATATGACAAGGGGACAATGTAAACTCAAAATACATTAATATAACTAAGAAAGTGAAGATTTAAAATCAAATTTCATTATAATCACTTCATCACTTCGACTTGGAATAAAATGTGATTTTGAGGGTTTTTTATGAAATAATGCATAATTTTCCTAAGTAAAATGAGATTTTACTTAGGAAAAGATGTTTAGAAATGAGTGAATGTTATGAAGAATGACTTCAAGTACTTAGGCTTTTCCAATTATTGGGCCGAGGGTTCGGTCCCTCCAAAAGTCAAGGAAATGCCTTGAGCCCCTCTAATTTTCAAATACCTTAGTACTTAGGGGAAATTAGTGAAATCTTTAGGGGAAGATGAGAAGGGAAGTTAATAACTTTGACTTTGCTTTTCTTTGAATTTCTTCCAGTATAGTGTCTGCCTTTGCACTTTGTGACGAAAGTAAATATTAACACATTTAGAGTCATTGTCCATCACATGCAATTCTACAACATCATCTACCTACCCTACCTACTTTACTCCACCATTTTTTCTTCTTTATTAGGGTGCACTTAGACTGGCAAACCCTTATCACACTTTCTTTTCTTTTACATGTATAAATCTATCTAAGTCTAACCTTATTACATCCAAGGGCTTAGATTAAGCTATTGAGCTCCTTTTATTTACTCTACCTATCTACTTATCTGCCAAGATTAAACAGTTTGGTTAGATTTTATTCTCTATCTCTAAAACATGAAATTGAAAGATGAAATAGCCAAGCTTAAACTGTTTGACTATTCATAAATTGTGGCATAGGATACAAGTTTCACACAATTTTATTTATTACATAAGAGCAAAAATTAGTGGCATTTAGACTTGCACACTTTCCTTGGCCTTTCTTTTGGTGGGGTTCATTTTCTTTTACTTTTTTGGCCATTTTTATTCTTTTTACCCTTTGATTTTTCTTTTAGGGTATACCCTCTTTACATTTTTAAAATTTTTTTGATTTTTTGATAATATGGAAAACCTTTGCAACAAGAAAAGGTATGAACATATTACATATCCCATCAAGTCAATCATGAAATATGACACCTATTGGTATAGGAGTCTAACACTGGCTCCACTTGGGGATGGCTTTTCCTGGTGAAAAGTCAGGAACAGCAGGTCAGTTGTCCTCATCCATTGACCTTGGTGAACCTATAAATGTCTTCTGTCTTCTGCAAACTGAAATCTGATCTGAAACTAAAACAACGCTGAAAAGTTTTCAAACCAACTTAATGAAAAACTAGCTGAAAATTGAAAACTAAAAAAAAATGCTTAAAATTCTGAGCTTATTGGCACTCATCTACCTACTCAATCTACTAAAAATCTTATTGAATCAGGTAATACAAAAATGCCAATGAAGCCAATCAAGTAGTTGTAACAATAAATGGATAACTTGATTTTCTTGTGATCAAAATTGGAAGTATATTATGATCATGTGCCTTTATAATAAATGATATGATGTGTAAAGGCCACTTTTGATGTATTTGATCCTTATAGAGAAAACATGTTTGCAGATTTGGGCTAAAAATATTCTCCATAAAATCTGATATAGGATCAATAAAAGTATGATGTATGTTATTTACTTCTAGGCCTTCAATGACTGGTTGCTCAGTTGTATTCTGAATATTAAGCCTTGAAACTATTTCTTTTGTCTTGTGTTTGAAAGAATAATCATCCTCAATATGCAAGTCAAAAGATAGTACAATTTCCTCTTGCTTAGGAGAAGGAATATTTTCAAAGAATTCTTTAGGATTTCGGAAATTGTATGATTGAATTTGAGAATGCAAAAGTTTAATTTCATTTTCATAATTTTCAGAAATTTTCTCAAGAACACATATTTTCAGTTTGGTAGAATATTTTCTTGATTTCAAAAGAAGAAATAAAGCTCTTAAAAAATCCTCATCAAGCTGAAGTTCTAATATCTCATCCCTCAAAATAGCTAGTGATTGTTTTGTAAAATTATCATAATTATCATCATACTGATCATGTAAGTCTAAAAAATCTTCTAAGAACCTTGATTTTCTTAGGAATAGGTCATTTTGTAATAGCTTGCATCTTTTGAGGCTCCAACTTCACTCCTTCCTTTAAAACAATATGAACCAAATACTTGAATTTTTATTTCCCAAAAGCACATTTGGATATTTTTACATAAAAATGATTGTTCTCAATAATTTATATAACTTTTTCACATGTTTACTAGTGTGGTATTCCCGTGATTTATTATAAATATGTGTATTATCAAAGAAAACCAACACAAATTTTATAAGATGGGATCAAAAAAAATTGTTCTTAAGTTGAGCCCGCCGGACTTCAAACGGCAATAAACCATAAT
>CM076578.1:1979950098-1980017936 GCA_034641835.2 Pinus albicaulis
ATAAAAAACCAGGTACAAATTGTAGTAATCCTAGAATCATGCTTTACATACGGTAAAATTGGGGAACTCATGACTTGTATTATAGATAAAAAAACATTTACCCTTACCAAAAAATATATGATAAAAATTGACAAACTACATAAGTTTAAGCTTAAGGGGATATAATTCTTCTTGCCTTCCATATAGATAATGAAAATGATTGTTCCAAGTCTCATGTTGCTTCTCATGTTACTTTATAAACCTTGATTGGAAAGAAAAATAGGAGGGCAGAAATGTAAGAAATATAAAACATAATGAAACATAACGTAAGAAATAGAGAACATAATGAAACACACACATACATATCTCTAGACAATCAACACAATTATTTTCCTAGGAAATCCTTATGGGAGACAAGCAACCCTAAAAAGTAATGATGCTCTAGAAAAATAATTTTTTTATGGATTCTATTTTCCACATTCTCTCAACCATATCAAAAACCTTCTTATAATGTTTGAAACCTAAGGTCTTTCCCATACCAAAGTATGTTCTTTTAAAACATGTTTTCTTGGTGATATGGGTGATTTAGAAATGATTGGGAGAGTGAAATTCCTCATTTAATACACAATATGTTTGGTTCATGCCACTAAGCCAAGAATTTTAAATTCAACCAACTTTTAATATAACCAACTAAATCCTGCAAAAAAAGAATAAAACAATTTATGTTAGGGTTGTGGATTTAGGCATTGAAACAACACACCATGATATTTCAAATTTAAAAATAATGATTTGAGTCCTAGGTAGCTTAGAATCCTATTTGTTTTCAAAATATGGATGCACTCCCATTTGATTCTCATGATTATGTTGTAATCATGAGGCTCTCGCTCAATAGTGGACCTTCCCAAAATCTTGTGACGTCTTGTCACAAAAAAACCATCAAACTGAAAAACACATCATGCAAGAAACATAGCTCACTGACATATCATTTGTCTCCTTCAAAGAAAAAAAATTCACATCATGTGAATATCTCCATGTACTCTTACATATTGGTGTACAAAACCATCAACCAAACACAAGTCGAAAAAACATGCCTCTTCAAACAACTGACTCTCAAGTCAAACAATAGCTCATGTACAAATTTCCATATTTGTTGCATTTAAGTGTGTCAACATAACTCTACTTTCAACATCTTGCTTCATGCAATATGCACCATACTTTGAATTTGCGAAGAAATTCATGAAACATCAAAATACATGCAAGGCCTTAATTGGATAAGAAATCTAACCATCTGTTCGCAAACCATTTCAATGGCGCTTCTTTTAGCTGCACTTCATCATCATGTGAATCATCCTGACCCTCATCGATTATGGAATGCTCTTTTCCATTCTTGTCGTTATCTCTTTCCACCTTCTTCAAATATTGTGGATGACTTGTTGGATACAAAGTCCAACACTTGTCTACAAGGTGACCTTTCTTATGGCAATGAGTAATAAACAATTGCATCTTATTTTCAACATCATTTTCCTTGTCCAATGGGGCTTTGACTTTTTGCCTCATTTATTTAGAAAGTTTCAATGTGCATGGATATCTTCTTCCAACATCTATAAACATTATGATTATTCAAAGCACAAAAGGAACATGTGCAAGTTCTTTTCTATATCTTATGTGAATATTTACCATGTTTATCATAATCAAAAGCAATTTGATTAAAGGAAAATTTATACCTTGAACATTCACCATTGTCGCCTTCTTGAGGAGGTGAATTTGATGAGGTAGTGGCTCTCCTCTGAATACTAGCAATGAATTCAATGAATAGATAGAGCTTTCAACATCCTCATCTTTTACATTCTCATTAGCTGCATGTTTATTAACATCTTATTGCAAAGTGGGTGTCAAAATTTTCCATTCATCATGAACACAAACTTCACAAGCTTGAGGTAATGAACACGAAATAAAATTCCTTCTTGGAACAACTTCATGTGCCTCCTTGGCTTTGGAGCATTCTCCATCATGCTTTCCATAACCAAGACCCAAATAATTAGGCCCTTCCTCAACAACATTTGGCTCAACTATGCCTTGTACTCAACTATGCCTTGTACATGTTTTCCTTTAACCCTTTACTTTCATAGCACATTTTCATCAAAAATTTGGACCTTATTCCTCTAGTGTGTCTCTCAAAAGCACGTACACATTCATTTTGAGAGGAAATTGAAGACAGAAACCAATAGCTAATTCTTCTAACTAACCTTGACTAAAGTGAGCTAAATTGTACTTTGATACCAACTTGATTTGAATATGGAAAAACTAGTTTTATTGGGCTATCTCCCTCATTAGTTAAATAAAAATGTGTTTAGGATCGTCTAAAGTTAGCCAATTGGGAAGGGGTTTATGTGTCAATATTTAAGTGTATTTTGTGAGAAATTTATGAGTTAATTAGCTTTTAAAAACTCATGTGTACAACAAATAAAATGCAAAATTTTTATTTAGGAAATTTTTTTCCCTCAATCCAGATTTCGATCATTGGAATGTATGTAAGAGGAAGAAAGAGGGAATTCACTTTTCAAATTCTAGACCTTGTCTAAACAAAAATAAACTAGAGGTTTGGTTTTCAAATACATTCACTTATTTGGAAAAGTTCTAGCTACCAAAAGTTCACATGCCAATCTACCTCCCAAGAAATCCATTTATTACACCACTGGTTAGTTTTTTGTCTTCCTATATTCTTTATGAACCTCTTCTAGTGATTCTTGAAAGGTGGATACTTAAATACTTCCTAAAAATTTGAGCTCTAAAATGAGAAGCCATACAAGGTCATTTTAAGTCATTCTTCTATCCAATTATAAAAACCAAGTGAATATTTCTACATATTGATTTCTGTCCCATAAACTGTACAATATATGTGGACTTGCCTCGCCCTAAGCGAGATGTTTAAAAAACATAATAATAAAGAAATAATTAGTGACATCACCAAAAGATGTATCCTCTTCAAGGTATCATATCCTCTCATCAAGGTCAAGAATATATTCACCAAAAATGTCCTATGGAAATGATGGTTTAAGAAACAAAACTAGACAAAAACCTTCTGTGAGAACAACAAAATCTAAAACCTCTTCAAGGTCTTCAATCTGCTCATAAAGTTAAATTACATGTCTTGATCAAGTCCAACAAAAAAGAAACATTCAGTGACAACACCAAAATCTACAACTTCTTCAACATCTTCTAAACCATCTTCAAATTCAATATTGTGTGCATCAAATTCCTCAGCAAGGTCATCAATGGAGTCATCAAAACTACTATTTCAAACTTCAATGCCAAAAATAAGTTGAAAGAATTCAATTTCTCCTCCAAAACCTTCTCCTCTAAGCAAAGCTAGCATGATGTTGTTGAGAAATTCAGTAATTCCACGAGGAAATTCTATCAAAGTTAAAACAAATCCTTTTCATCCATATTTAATGCCTACTTTTACAGGTGGAACACCTCCAAATTTAAGGACCACAATGACATAAAATATGTAACTTTACCTAATAGGTGTAGACCTAAAACCCCCAACTTTGCATGACATGTAAAATTGAAGATCTTATATGGTAAGTAGTGTGAGAAGAGAGTCATGGTCACTGAGTTGAGCAAGAGAAATAGTTTGGTATGAAAACGTTACTTGTGATAGGTCTAGCTAGCAGACTACCAAATTACATGGTAATGGCATTCAAAATGAGAAAATTCCCATTTCACTTGGAAATAAGATGGTAGAGAAAGGTATAGATGAAAGGAGATATCCATCTATGGTAAAGAAATCAAATAGTTCTATCAATTCCACCTTGCAACTCTAAGAGACATTGAATTAAATTTCATCTCAAGACAAGGCTTTGAGAGGACACTCTCAAAGCCAACCTTCGTTATGGCTTTGAAACACATGGTAAGTATCAAGACTTAGCAACCTTATTTGCATAATTTTTTCTAGCATGGACCTTAATGTCATAGCCTTATTTTGCCTAAAATAAATGAAAATTTCCTTACAATTTGGCTTGCGACATTCATAATTCATGCTCATGGAACATGATTGTGTTGCAATTGTGATAACATCTTCTGTATGTAGAAGCTAATAAAAAATGATCGAAAATGACATTTTTGCTCTGTTTTTTTGAAGATTTAAGGAAAATTACACCAAGTAGCTTCCAACCTCATATGACCATCATGTCAAACTATCTCAGGATATTGTCCAAGTAAGAGCCACTTAAGCAAGCAATCTAGTATACATGACTCCAATTTCAATTAACAACAATGAAAGTTCTAAGTATGGTGCAAACATTGCTCCAGATCCTCAATGGGGCATGTTTGATGACAATAATTTGGGGAGTGAGAGAGGGAGATGGTAGGAGAAAAAATTCAAGGAATCCACGGGAAATTGAAAAATATATAACTAATAAGGTGGAATACATTTGTAACCTAAGATAGAAACCTGTTAGGGAATGGGTGAAGTTGGTATTACACACCCAATTGGACAACCTTGAGGAGAAAACATTTCTGCCACTTTATTTGTTGGCATAACCTAGTAAGTGTTATTCACTAGCATGTATTTTGTAAAGGCCTTGACCTAGTTCCCATTCAACTCCATCCACTAGGTTGTAGAGGATTCCAAGCCTAATTTCATGAAAAGTAATTTGGGGATGATCACATTGACCTGCTTGATGACGTGTCTATGAAGATTAACTACCTTGAACTATTTTTTTGCGTAGGGAAAGAGACACATTCCCATGTCTGAGCATGAAAACGTTATTTGATATTGTTAATGCCTCTAGTGTTTACTTCTACAAGTTCTATAGGCAGAGTTTGTAAAGGGCTGGGTAGCCTCTGGATCTCATCATTTATGAAAGGTGACATATCTAGTAAATGCCCCTATAGTCAATCTCTGGAATGGATCTAAATAGAAGTTCTTCATTTTAATATCCATAAAACACAACAACTTTAAGGTAAAATATGTACATGTGTAATTTCTCCCACAAACTAAAGTGTATAAGTGGTAAATTTTATACCAAGTGTGCTCCCACCATGTAAAGCGCAATTTGGTGAACTTATCATTTTTATAATTTCTTTTTTCGATTAAATTTAATTTCACACATGATGAATTATTGCTTTGAAAGTTGTGTTCTACATAATTTGTGTACACTAAATTACAAATTGATTTTTTTTAAATCTATTTTGTGTCAATGTCGACCAATAGATATATATCATGGAGGATGAACGACGAAGATCAGCTGAATCCCATATGGAGGTTCAGGGATCGGGGAATGTTCACGGTATTTAAATATAATCTTAAATCTCCATACATGTGTGTACATATGGAATTGATTTTTTATTAACTTTGTGAGTTAAATTAGTTGTTAATAAGTTTCATATTTTAATTTTTAGGAGGTAAGAGGAGAAGGGTTTCTACTCCATCCATGGAGTGTGGCCAAGGTTCAATCGGTCGAGGTATGAGTGGTAGCAGGTTGCGGGAAGGGGGTGATATTTATTCCCCCAAAGGCCAATCAACGACTGCTGGTTCTCAACAGGGTCATTGTGGGTCTGGTTCTCAACAGCTTCATTCTAGGTCTGGTTCTCAGCAGGGTCATGTTGGAGAAGATGTTAACCAACAACATCAAGGTTGCCATCAATTTCAATATTTTTTCATTAAATTTGTACAACTTTTTTTACACGTTTTTTTTCTAATATACGAAATTTTATATATATTGATGCAAAGGCTGAAAATGTTCGAGCTAGTGGTCAAAATAGACGCAGGGCAGCCCGCTACATTCAAGAAGAAGGCTATTAACCTAGCACAACTTATCCAGCCGAGATTACTGATATACCATGGGAAACCAACATGGCAGAATGCACCTTACAAAGGTGTGAAAGCCTTCATGCAAACTTGCAAAGAGATATCGTGGCTTTGTCTCTACCCGCTGAGAGTTGAAAAAGCCTTGAAATAGCTACACATTCATTGGGTGAAATGGTAAATGTGTACATAAATCTTGGGCCAACGAGTGATTCATTTGTAGAACTGATGAGAAAGAGAAAAGAAACAGTGATGGGTCCCAATAAATGGGAGGATGTAAAAAAAAAAGTTACAAGAGAAGTGGCCAAGTCAATGTTTAATTATAAGGAAGGGACAAAAAGAAAAATGTTGAAAGTGCATTATTTCAAGCACCCAGACAAAGCTCGTTATTTGTATGATTGGCATGTTGCGGCCTTTGGAAGGCTTCCATGGAACGATGGAGTTCCTGTTTATTTTGCACAAATGTTTTATGCAGAATTTTTTTTGGGTATGAACCCAACTACAATGACCTTCCTTCATAATTTTTTGGCCCAGGGAAAGGTCGATTATATGACCGTAAGGGCGCTAAGCGAGATGTGGAGTTGCCTCGCCCTGAGCCGCCATTGGTGAGTCGACCATTTCGAGTCAAAACTCTGCGATCAGAGATGGATACAACTTCTCAAATAAGTCAAGAAGCAAGGGATGTTATGATCGACAATGTTCATAGCGGATTGAGTGGAGTCGATCTTTGTTTAAATCAACAAAGAGCACGTGAAAATGCACGTGCCAATTTTGCTTATTGTACAGATGAGGAGATTTACTGTTAATATCATATTCAGGACCTCTGGTTCAAACGATGCAGATGGGTCTGACCATCATGATATGTTGGAAAATGTTAGTGTTTTTTAAGTGACTCTAAAATAAATAATTGTTGCCACACATGTACATGTATGTATATATATAATTTGATAAAATGTTTTAACACGTACCGATTCCGTCTGATGTTTTTGGGATGGCGGTACCTTCTTCTTCCTTGGGAGATGTACCTTCTACTTCCTTGGGAGATGAGCCACAAGTATGGACAATTTTTTACAAGTTTAAAATTTATGTTTAAAAGTTATATATATATATTCTACCTCAAAAAGCTCCATTAAAAATTGAGATATATATATATATATATATATATATATATATAGATCTATATTTTGAGTTATTTAAATTTTTTTGAATTTAGGTTCCTATAGAAGATTTCTTTAAGCTGCGAACTCTAGCGACGGAGATAGGAACATCCACGGCATTTGAACAAGTTGTCTTTAGTTCCTTTTTTTAATATTAAATTGAAAATAAGTTTATATATGTACACGTGCATTTTCATTCGAAATTTTTTAATATATATATAGTTAACTATACATGTATATTGTACAGTTTACCGTTGCAGATGTTCCTATGGGAGAACTTGTTCATCAAATGGAGAGGGAACCTTATGCGGTATTGCATGATTTTTTTGTTATATTTTGTTTTTTACATGAAGTTCTAGATATATATATATTCTCGTTCATTTTTAAAACATCAAATTTTAATGTTCAAGTACATGTACATTGTGTATGTAGGTTTCCCATTCACAAGATAGGGCGCGGACTAAGACCCTAGTAGGGAAGACGCTAGATCCATCTCCATTTGATGGACATTATTTACAGTATATTTGATTTCAAAATTTAGAGGGTTTTAAATTTTTTTAAACTTGATACAGTTTGATACTGTGAGATTTAAAATTTTTGGACATATTTTATTACATTGTTATTATATAATTTGTTTTATTTAATTTTTGGATGGTTTTAGTACTTTTGGAATGTGAATGTGAAGTAATGTTGTCATCTATAAATTAATGTTGTCATCTGAACTACATTTGGCATGCTATGTAATGACATGTGTTATAATTTGTTTGTTTTTAAAATTTAAGTTTTGGATGCTTGGAGTACATTTGGCATGTGAAGTAATGTTGTGATCTATATTTTTTTGTTAAATTAAAAGTTAAAAGTTTTGGATGGTTTCAATCTACATTTGGCATGTGATATTTAATGTTAAATTTGTTTGTTGGATAGTTGAATTATAATTGGCATGGCATGTGAAGTTTTTAAAGCTCAAGTTTTGGATGGTTTCAATCTACATTTTGCATGTGATATTTAATGAACTTTAAATGTTTAATGTTTTAATGTTGCACAATACATAATCAAAATGTTTTTAAAACTTAAAGTTTTGGATGGTTTCAATCTACAATTGGCACATGTGGTATATAATGTTAAATGTTTCTATTGGATCTACTTGAACTATAATTGGCATGGCATGTGAAGTAACGATCTATATATAATTTAAAGTTTTTTAAACTCAAGTTTTGAACGGTTTCAATCTACATTTCGCATGTGATGTTTAATGTTTTAATGTTGCACGATATATTATCAAAAGTTTTTAAAATTTTAAAATTTTGGATGGTTTCAATCTACATTTGGCACATTTGGATGGTTGAAGTACATTTGGAATTTTAAGATTGCTTTTGATCTCTCCATGTAGTTTTGTTTGAATGAAAAAATTTCCAATAGGAAGAACATAGCTTTTCAATGCAACTAACCTTGTATCAATTGAGCTCTAATTGAAAAAATAGTTTAAAGAAGTAGATATATGTACAAATTATCCCTTTAATTTTGATTGGAAATATAAGTCTCTAGTACATATATATGTTTGTTGAATTTGGGTCAATGTCATTAATGCACTCAAATAGGTAGCCTTGTCGATTTATTTACATTGTTGAAACTTTTTACCAAAAAATCCAACTAGTTTTTCATCAATGCACATAGAAAAACTACTTGGAACAATTAATTGTGCATTCTAGAACATATCTATCCAAGACAAGTAACATTTTTCATCAATGCACATTGAACATATCCGACCATTGGACAAGCATATTTTGTACTAGATTTTCAATCAGGATTAGAGATGTGGGTCAAATCCCACCAAAAGTCGGAGAAGTGCTCCGAGTCTCTTGTCTGAAAGGAATTTTCGTACAAAACTATACTGCAAATGATTTATTTACATTGTGTCCATACTTTTTACCAGAAAATCCAACTAGTTTTTCATCAATGCACATAGAAAAACTAATTCCAGTTAATTGCATTCTAGAACATATATATTGAGTACGTAAATAATTTTTCATCAATGCACATAGTAAAACTAGAAAAATTAATTTCATTCTAGAACACACACACACACACACACACACATATATATATATATATATATATATATATATATCCAATACATATAACATTTTTCATCAATGCACATGTATAGAAAAGCTACTTTCAGTTGATACTAGAGCACGTGCTTGTACCCAAACAATTTGTACATGTGCAAACACTTGCACAAATAACATAAGCAGCTCAATTTTTAGTTGAGTATTGGAAGTTCTAAAACATATTTAATCCAAAGATAATAAATTGTTGGACAATTCACTCAAAAAAATTCTAATGGAATTCCATCTTCAATAATCCGTTCATGATCGGATTTTGACATTTTCCATCTCTTAATTTTCGATTTTTTCTTTGATTGAACTTCTATCAACTTTATGCGTGCTGCACACACCAAGTGACTATATTGAAAACTTATGGAATCGGGTTCATAGTCTTCAAAGTAAACAAAGTCTCCACTTTGATGATTTTGTCTGAAAAAATAACCTTTCAGTATAATAGACCCTCTGTCATACTGAAATCCGTGATCATTATAGTTTTGTAATAATTTCATTTTTCGTTTAGTGCAACGCATCAAATAATACTTCACATTTTCATCATTGTCAATAGGTGCAATTATAGCAAAAACATCTCCTGCACAATAAAATAAATTTAACAAAATTATGCATATTTAAATTTATTTCTAGATCTTTAAATCATTAGAAAATAATTCAAATGTTACCTTCTCTAACAAGATCAGAAACTCGATCACCATCGGATGATATTGTAGTTTCCTCTAATTGCATTTCTCAAACATTGCAACAGACATTTTTCCCTTTGTATTTAGCTCTGTATGTTTCCAATCGTTCACATACATTTTGTTTTCAGAAACGTCATTGGATTTTGTGTTGTCTATGCAAACATAAAAAAAACAAGAATATTTTCTTTTATCCAATGCAAATACATTTCTGGACAACTTTGTTTGAATTGAATGCAATTTTCGAGTCCCTTTTATTGTTTCAACGTCATTTCCAATTGATCTATCTACGTCTTCGATTCCAATATGCCAGAAAAACCTTTATATGGAAAATTAGAAGAATAATTTGTAAATATGATATCAAAATACAATCAAAGATAATCATTGCATAATAAATGTACAATGTTTAAAATTAGATTTCCAATATAAATTAAATTGAATGTACCTTCGCACTTCTCTTGATGGGTTTCTCTCATGGCTTAGAGCAACGATGCACCATTGAACAACTTCTTCAGCGTTCACAAGTCGGCTTGCAGAGTGGTTCATTTGATATCTTCGAAGTACTCATTTTATGCATGCTCCTGCACCGTCATGTTCTCCTTTTCCATGGCCAGTCTCAAATAAATTCCAACAATGTTTAATGTGGGTTTTCTTATGAAGACAACACAACCAAAAGAATGATCGTGCAGATTTGAATTGACCTGCGCATCCGTCTGACCATATCCAATGTTCATTGAATGTTATTCCACGATTTTTCAATGAATCATAAATTTTTCAAAAACAATGTTGTACAAAACATGTATCATGTGTACGATTGTCACTGATATAAAAGTGATATTCTTTAATGATATGTCAATTTTCACTCATGCTTTCTATATGATCGACATTTTTTTCAGCATGTCTATATAGAATATGGACGAGCATGGAGACTTGGTCAGAATGATAGTATTCACTCTGAATTTCTTTTTGTGGAACAAATGTGTAGTTTTCTACAAAATCAATCACTGACAAAATGGTCCCTGGTGGAAAAAATTCACGAGATTTTTTGAATTGCAAGTCTTGCCATCAAGCTCTATGGGAATGCTTGGTGTATTTGTAAATTTCTGCCTCAAACTTTCTCAAAAAGTCTATCAGAAAAATTTCGTCTTCTAGTAATTCAATTCTTTTAACACTATTTGCACCTTGAATCGATGTATCGATATATTCATATCTCTTCCATTTCACTTTCATGTTGGAAAATGATTGATCATTTATATCAATACGATATTTGTTTGAAATTTAGTCAAATTTCCACAATCATCGCATTTTTTACCACCAACACATTTCTTTTTGTAAAATAGTTCATCGCTTTCTCTTTCACATAGAATTTGAGATATGAATTCACGGATAGTGGAAGGAGGAGGTGAATCTTTCCATAATGTTCTACTGAAATCAAGGAATGTGTCATAATATAACTCAAATTCCACATGATAACGGCAACAACAAGTGTCACGTACGGTGATAGGTTTTACATACCATGGTTTTTGTTGAACAAAAGCACTGAGTGAAACATGAATTTGACGATTCTCTTCTTTGAAATTGTTGAATAACTCTATTTGAGTGGTTTCCAAGAGATGTTTTTCATGTTCTTTGTACTGATTTCGTGCTATTCTTCTTCGCATCACATGCCTTGCAGTTGGTGAAACACTCAAATTGTTCTTCCAATATTCATATTTTATTTTTTTAACTATCTTTATATGGTTGCCTACAAATAGCTCTCCAACAAGCGAGTTCATCATTTACATTTATTTGCAACCGAAATTTCCGATGTTTGTGCAAAGTTTTTTGCGAGATTCCCAGTGCTCGTGCCATAGATGTTACCAAACGATTCTCTTAAGTACTTGAGGAAACCATTTCCATCTATATTCCTCTACGTACAATTGAAACATTTTTCTCTCTAGATCTCTTAATTGACTTTATAGCACTACTCATATTTTTTATCACCTCTTCCTTCATTTTTTTTATCTTTGGTTGATTTTCAAATACCCAATAGTGTCGTAGCTTCTTTTAATTTCCTTAATGATAGGAAACCTTTCAACATTTGAGCCTGAACTGTCACTGGCTCATTTAAGAAATACTTTTCAAAAATGCAGTTAACACGATATCATATAACATGGTCAGGTTTTTTATCTCCATATGTGTGAGTGTCAAAATTTTCTAACATCTCATTATCGATAGTGATTTCATCTGTACATATTCGAAAAAATAGTACATATTCAATAAATAACCAAATTAATAAATATATCTAAAATTTCAGATATTTTTCAAATTAGTTCATCAAATAAAAATTAAGCTTCACATTTTACATTAGGAAAATTTTAAATATATCAATAGATCATAATATTTACATTTACATACCTGCTTCAATTTCTGCTTGAGGTTGATTTTCTTCTTCAATATTTTGAGGAATATCTTTGTCTGTTTACATTAAACAAAATATTTTTCAAATTAGTTCATCAAATAAAAATTAAGCTTCACATTTTACATTAGGAAAATTTTAAATATATCAATATATCATAATATTTACATTTACATACCTGCTTCAATTTCTGCTTGAGGTTGATTTTCTTCTTCAATATTTTGAGGAATATCTCTATCTATTTACATTAAACAAAATATTTTTCAAACTAGTTCATCAAATAAAAATTAAGCGTCACATTTTACATTAGGAAAATTTTAAATATATCAATAGATCATAATATTTACATTTACATACTTGCTTCAATTTTTGCTTGAGAAATATTTTGAGGAATATCTTTGTCTGTTTACATTAAACAAAATATTTTTCGAATTAGTTCATCAAATAAAAATTAAGCTTCATATTTTACATTAGGAAAATTTTAAATATATCAATAGATCGTAATATTTACCTTTACATACCTGCTTCAATTTCTGCTTGAGGTTGATTTTCCTCTTCAATATTTGAGAGGGCTTCTAACTTTCTTTTGCGAGATTGTCTCGTCTCTTCTCTACGTTCCTCAGGGTCTCTTTTTCGATCATATTTTCTCGCACAAGTTCTTCGATTTCCCATGTTAATAGGGTATGAAGTTCAAAAAATTTCCTTCAAAAAATTAGACTAACTCAATTATAAAAAATATCACAAAATATTTAATTTAAAAAAATTCAGTGTAAATTTTTTGCACAAAATACATACTCCAATCCAAAACACTTTAAAAAATTCGAGAGAAAAATGTCTTATAAAAATGGAACGAAGCTCAAAAGATTTACTTCAACAAAAATTCGAGAGAAAAATGTCTTATAAAAATGAAACGAAGCTCAAAAGATTTACTTCAACTCAGAACACGTACATACCTCCAAGAAATGTCTTTTGAATGTACGTCCAATTTTTTTTTTTAAGTTCAAAACAATTTTTGCCAAAATCAGGCCGCCTCCAAGAAATGTCTTCCAAAAAAATTCTTTAAACCCAAAACAATTCTTTGTAAAATCAATTTGCTTCCAAGAAATGCTCTTAAACCCAAACTTTGAAGATAAGTTTTTGAACCCAAACCAACATCTTTGTAAAATGAGATGAAATGTGCGAAATGTGCGAAAATTGTGAATTATTTCGCGGCAATTTATATTGCCGCGAAATGTGTTTTAGTAGGGGCTCCGCAAAAATTTCCGGCCGACGGAGAGTTATACAATAGTTCGGCCGAAATTTTGGTTAAAATTTTGGCCGAACTATTAAGACGTTAAATTTAACGAGCCTTCGGCGGAAAACATAGTTTGGCCGAACTTAGATTAAAAGTTCGGCCGAACTAACGCGTCACCAATTACGCAAAAACCAGGCTCTGAATACGGTTCTGCAACTTTGGACTGATTAAACTCCATGAAAGGTTGTTAATTAACTGTCGGAACCAAGACAAGCATTTTCAGAATTGAATCTACTTTCAGGAAATGTAACTTTTATGTTATTTCATAAGCGTTTATTAATTTTAATTATTTTTCTAATAAAATGGGTGCAAACAATTTCTGAGGGTCATTGTGATTCAGTGAAATCAAAATTTTGTATCTCCCAAAATACATCGTAAAAAAAATTGAAAAAATTATGGGGCATTACATTGGTCCGTCGTCTCTAATGGGTAGCTTTTATATTTTTAGTTTATAGCTTATATGTTAAGAAATTTCTTGCGACGCAAAACATATCCAAAATACGCAGTTTTTCGTATTGGACCAGTTCAAAAAATTCTAGTAATTATGATATGCATTCATTGGCTTTGTAAATATGACGAAAACAAAGTAGACTCTGTTTATATTGTTGTAACACATTTTTTTTTTTCAAAAACACAAATTTTCAATGAATACAACATTGCGTCATAACATGACTTCTTATGAATCCTTTGATTGTTAAGAAACACACACTCAAAGAAACGCTAAGTTGACATATCAAATCTACATAGAAAAATTTCAAAAAATAAGTAATAGAAAGCTAACAAAATTTCTCACAACTTTTATTTTTATCGCAAAATGAAATTCTACACAGAAAAATTGTTATAGTTTGCAGAAAGTTGAAGAACCGAAAAAGATGAAATTTTTTTCTCAAAAAAGGGAAAAAAAGTGTTTCTCCACTTATATTAAATAATTATTTCCAAAAGTTTCTTGTTACTATTACTTTAGGAAAACCATGAAGACTATGAATTTCTTTCACGGACACTTCTGCCACTTGGCTTGTTGTTTATGTACTTTGAGCTCTACAAAAAAAAATCTACAAAATTTGTCTATATAAATGACCACAAAAATGTAATACTTACCTTTATATTTCAGTAACCCTGTAATAAAGTCTATTGATATATCTTCTAGTCTTTGAATATGTATGTGTAATGGTTGAAGTAACCCTAGAGATTTTACTATCTCTCTTTTATTTATTATGCAAACCTAACCTTCTCTTACAAAATTTTGAATATCTTTCTTCATTCCTTCCAAAAATATATTTTTTGATCCTTTGAGATGTTTTAAGGAGCCCTGTGTCCTACCATCAGAGAGACATGGGACTCTCTTAATATTTTTTTATTCAAATATGCTTGCGTGCATAAAAATATTCTACATTTGCACCAAAGTATATCTCTCTTTCACTCCCAATGCTCCAGAGAGTTCATCCCATCCTTTATAAATTTTAGTTTTGTTTAGTACTATTGTCATTTTTCCATTATGGCAAGCTTCTTCTAGCCACCTAGGAATAGAAAATTTAATTGGATATAAATTTGAGGGCTCTTCTATTTTAGAAAGAGCATCATGTACTAAATTTTCCTTACCCTTTTTGCAGATTATCTCAAAATTAAAACTTTGCATTTTTTCTCCTCATTTTTGTTAATATTCTAATGAAAATCATAGCTTTAAAAAATACTTTATGCTATCATGGTATATCTTGACTTTAAAGTACCTCCCAATGATATACTATCCCCATTTTTTATTGCATGTAATATTGCTTCCATTTATTTTTCATACGTAGATTTCACCAAATATTTTCTTTGAATTCCTTGCTTTTTAAAGCCAATGATATCCCTTATTGTGTTAATGTTACGTAAATTCCTTGTCCTAGTGCCTCACACTCTACTATGAATGTTTTACCAAAAGTAGGTGCAACCAATGTTGGTGTAGAAGACATGGCATCCATTAAAAGAGAGAATGCCAAAGTAGCCTCATCATTCCATATAAATGATATTTTCTTCAAGAGATATGTGAGTGGGCTTGAAATGCAAGCATAATTCTTAACAAATGATCAATAATATCATGTAAGTCTAAAAAATCTTCTAAGAACCTTGATTTTCTTAGGAATAGGTCATTTTGTAATAGCTTGCATCTTTTGAGGCTCCAACTTCACTCCTTCCTTTAAAACAATATGAACCAAATACTCGAATTCTTATTTCCCAAAAGCACATTTGGATGTTTTTACATAAAAATGATTGTTCTCAATAATTATTTATATAACTTTTCCACATGTTTAGTGTGGTATTCCCATGATTTATTATAAATATGTGTATTATCAAAGAAAACCAACACAAATTTTATAAGATGGGATCAAACAAAATTGTTCTTAAGTCGAGCCCACCGGACTTCAAATGGCGATAAACCATTATTTAAACCAAATTCACATTCCAAAATAGCCTGCTGATGTCGGCCAATTTTGTGACGTGAAAACCAATTGAATTCCGCCCTAATCTTTTTCGGGTCCGAAGTTGGGCTGTTGTACGGAGGGAGAGTTGTGACGCAAATTTCTTATCAAATTCGCCCTAATCTTTTTCGGGTCCGGATTTCCACTGTGCGAGCGGCCCAAACAAAGATCCGCTCCAATAAATTTCTGCCATCTGTCCTCAATCAAATGTTGCCCTGTTCCCGGATGTGGGTGCATTCGATGGCGTTTAAGGCGATGGGACATGGATGTGGCGATTTCATATCAATCGCATTAAGTTTTAACACTGTTCAATTAAGTTCCAAGGTTTTCACATCTAATCGCATTAAGTTTTAACACCGTTCAAGATCAGACCTCCACTCTTGTTAGCGATTCGCATGCTCCAATATGATCCGGCCTTCGGCTCTCATTAATGATCAAAGATTAATTATGGCAGGCTTCCTTCGATTGCATTGCAGTCGGGTCGATAAAATGGCATTTCTCTATGGTTTTTCAGATGAGCCGGTTGCTGAGTTACACTGCCTTCTCACTGTGACGAGAATGAGAAGTGGCTAGTTGAATTGCTGCTTAGACCTTGCTGCATATATGAATTTCTCTCGGTCTGGTCCTTGTCTGTATTCCTCTATTTCTTGGAATTCTGCTTCTCCGTCTCCTCTTGTGCCCAATGCTGAGACTGCACCCATGCCTCTCCTGCATCAAAGGATGCATTGCCGCAGGGGAGCGCTAGAGGTCAACCCCTACGCGTTCCCTCCAGCCCCTCAACCGAGTTGACTTCCCAGTCCAGTGATTATCATGCAGGTCGCTATCTAGATACTAGAAGTGGGCGGGGTCGGGTTCTAGGATCTGGCCACCGTATGGGTTCCCCTGCTCCTCATTTCCCCACAGCTTCACCTTCTCCCATGACGCGTACTGCTCTTTTTTCTTTTAATTTCTCTCTGAACCGCCCACGAATCACAACTTAAATTACTGTGGTTTTCCGTGAGGAGGCCCAAATGGAAGAACAATGCACCCGTTTGGCGGGTCTGAGCTCAGAAAAATCCGGCTAGCATTCGGGCCTTCAGAAGGGGAGAGGTGGCATGATTGTGGAGGTAGCACCTAGCGATCTTGGACCTTTCGAAGGATGGTGCCGAATCGTCAAGGAGCCAGAGGAGTAGTTTGGTTAATTTTTTTTCTTGCTTCGCGGCTCACTTAATTGGGCTACTTTTATATTATTTTACTATGCTGGACCTTTGTAATATTTTTGAATTCTGTAAATTAAACGTTCAAGACTGGTTTCCCTGTATGAGGGCAGTCTTCTTAATTTTTTGATTTTTTGATGACAAATTTTCCATGAGTCTGGGCAATGTTTTTGACTTCGATGTAATTTTATTCCCACTATTAATAGATTAAATTTACCTAGAAAAAAAAATGTTGCCCTGTTTCTATTTTAAACCCGTTTTTTGAAATACAGAGCCATGTTTATATGGTCTACGTATTATACTCTTTCTCTGTATATCTACATGAACCTTTTTTCTATGAACAGGGTGGATGCTGTAGCAGGCTACTAATGGAAACAAGCGAGCCTAAACCTTACATCTCGGATGCAACAGATGGTTACCAATTTTGGAATCAAGTGAGCCTGATCTTACAAGCGAGCCAGAACATACAATCGACCCTGGGTTTATACATATTTTTGCTCTATCATGGATGCTTTTTGTGTGAGGTGTATATCAACAGTACATGTCTCTGCACATTTCCTGTATCTGCTTTATGATACTATTTTATGTGTTGACAGGTTATCACTCTGCCTTCAAAACTAGCGATGCTGGTTTATTGATATGGTCTGATGGTCTTTTTATATTTTGAACATATCACACTCCTCACATGATTAGCGTTTTTCTCTGTTCAAGGATTTTGGGTACTTTAATTTGTATTTGGAATAATGGACGTCGGTACTCTATCTGTTGCTTTACTATTCTACATACTGCTATTTCACTTTCTTATAGATGCCTCGGGCATATTTGGATGCTTTCTCAGATTGTCGATAATCTCCATGTGGACCGTTACTGGGTTTTATATCGTGTCCCTGTATGTGACATGGGGTATTTTTATATCATTGTCTGGGGTGGGACTTCCACTTTTCTGGATGGATATTTGGGTTCCAATCTTCAGATGTGAAAATGTAATGACTTCATGGACTGTTTTACTTCATATAATATATTCAAAACAATGTTTTTTCTTTTGTGAAAAAAAAATGATTAATGTTTATGACTCTGCCTTCAAAACTAGCGATGATGGTCTATGTTGCTGGTTTATTGATATGGTCTGATGGTCTTTTTATATTTTGGACATATCACACTCCTCACATGATTAGCATTTTTCTTTGTTCAAGGATTTTGGGTACTTTAATTTGTATTTGGAACAATGGATGTCGGTACTCTATCTGTTGCTTTACTATTCTACATACTGCTATTTCACTTTCTTATATATGCCTCGGGCATATTTGGATGCTTTCTCAGATTGTCGATAATCTCCATGTGGACCGTTACTGGGTTTTATATCAAGTCCCTGTATGTGACATGGGCTATTTTTCTATCACTATCTGGGGTGGGACTTCCACATTTCTGGATGGATATTTGGGTTCCAATCTTCAGATGTGAAAATGTAATGACTTCATGGACTGTTTTACTTCATATAATATATTCAAAACAACGTTTTTCTCTTGTGAAAAAAAATGATTAATGTTTATCACTCTGCCTTCAAAACTAGCGATGCTGGTCTATGTTGCTGGTTTATTGATATGGTCTGATGGTATTTTTATATTTTGGGCATATCACACTCACATGATTAGCTTTTTTCTCTGTTCGAGGATTTTGGGTACTTTAATTTGTATTTGGAACAATGCACGTCAGTATTCTATTTGTTGTTTTACTATTCTACATACTGCTATTTCACTTTCTTATAGATGCCTCGGACATATTTGGATGCTTTCTCAGATTTGTCGATAATCTCCATGTGGACCGTTACTGGGTTTTATATCAAGTCCCTGTATGTGACATGGGGTATTTTTCTATCACTGTCTGGGGTGGGACTTCCACTTTTCGGGATGGATATTTGGGTTCCAATCTTCAGATGTGAAAATGTAATAACTTCATGGACTGTTTTACTTCATATAATATATTCAAAACAACGTATTTTCTCTTGTGAAAAAAAAATGATTAATGTTTATCACTCTGCCTTCAAAACTAGCGATGCTGGTCTATGTTGCTGGTTTATTGATATGGTCTGATGGTCTTTTATATTTTGGACATATCACACTCCTCACATGATTAGCGTTTTTCTCTGTTCAAGGATTTTGGGTACTTTAATTTGTATTTGGAAAAATGGACGTCGGTACTCTATATGTTGCTTTACTATTCTACATACTGCTATTTCACTTTCTTATAGATGCCTCAGGCATATTTGGATGCTTTCTCAGATTGTCGATAATCTCCATGTGGACCGTTATTGGGTTTTATATCATGTCCTTGTATGTGACATGGGGTATTTTTCTATCATTGTCTGGGGTGGGACTTCCACTTTTCTGGATGGATATTTGGGTTCCAATATTCAGATGTGAAAATTTAATGACTTCATGGACTGTTTTACTTCATATAATATATTCAAAACAACATTTTTCCTCTTTTAAAGTTTCAATTTTTTTTTTTTTTTTTTTAAAAATTGAACCCACCGTCGGTATACCGACGCCTTGTAAGCGTCGGAATTGCGATAGATTAAAAATGTTGGAAGAGCGACAATATAAAAACATCGGATGAGCGACGTTCAAAACGTCGGACCACATTTCATCAGAATTGCGATAGTTTACAAACGTCGGAAGAGCGATGCTCAAAACGTCGGACCACATTTCGTCGGAATTGCGACAGTTTACAAACGTCGGACCACATTGCGTTGGAATTGCGATAGTTTACAAACGTCGGAAGAGTGACGTTCAAAACGTCGGACCACATTTCGTCGGAATTGCGACAGTTTACAAACGTCGGAAGAGCGACGTTCTGTTGGGGTTCCCATGTTTTGGCAAGGTTGGAAATACCAAAAAATGAGACAACATCAAACCACTTTGAGACCTCAGGATCTAGCCCTCCTGGGTCTAGAGAGGGATCTCTCTATGATATGTCAAAGGTATATGACTTTGAAAGCTCAGTTTAAGATGTTAGGCTAGTTATAAGGCTTGGGGTTTGTTTGTTTGGTTTGATTTGATTTGGTTGCTGGTTATTAGGAAGGAAGGCTTCAATGTAAGGCCAGGATGAGTAAAGAGATATAAGGCAGAGGTGAAATGTTCTAGGAAGCATTCAAGACCATTGGGCAATGCAGTCAGGAAAGGATTTTCTTGCTACTCAATAGGCAGGCTTTCAATTGGGCTAGTCATCTGAAACATTGGATCTCAAAGATGATTGTGTCATTAGGGGAATTTTGAGGTCTAAAATGGGCCTCATAAGAAAAATGTACAACAAAAATAAACTTTATAACAACCAATAGGATTCAAGATGATGATGTCATCCATAATGGATGATTCACCATTTTTGGAGTAAAAAAGTAAAAATATTAAAAAATTATAAAATAATAAAACTACTTTTTCAACTCATATTTTAAACTTATCGCCCAAAATTTTTACTCAAATTTCGAGCGGGAGTACTCGTTGGATGCGGAATTTAATTCCCCATCCAAGGAGTACCCATGTTGCATAGTTTCGATGAGCTCTTCTGCATGAAAAATGAGAAATACATAAAAAACGTGATTGTAATCACGTTTTTTTATGTATTTCTCATTTTTCGTGAAGTAGGACCCATCGAAAGTATGCAACATGGGTACTCCTTGGATGGGGAATTAAATTCCGCATCCAACGAGTACTCCCGCTCGAAATTTGAGTAAAAACTTTGGGAGATAAGTTGAAAATATGAATTGAAAAAATAGTTTTTTCATTTTTCCCTCTAAAATTTGATGATGTCATCAAATCTTATTAGATTTTTTCCACTATTATTTTATAATTTCCTTAGGAGGCCCATTTTAGACCTCAAAATTCCCCTAATGGATATGGAAAGGTAGGAGGGAAGGAGATAACATAGATTCAGAGCACAAAGTTAAAGACCAGCTGGTCGCACAAGGATCCTAGTGGACAGGGCTAACTCTAATCCCCAGTGTTCCCAAATCTTCCCACTAAATCTTTAAAAAGAAACATATAAGAACTGAATTCATTTAATTCATACATCAGAGAGCAGGCAATAACATCCACTACACTGGTTAAATCAACTGAAAACAATTATTAGATAACTCATTTAGAAGAAAAACATTAATGACAAGGAGAGCAGAAACATAGGGTACCTAACAAGGGTAAATCCTATGCCAATATTCTGATGCAAGCCAGTAGAAACGAAATTAAATGAATTAAAACACGGAGATAGGAAAACATCACCGCTGCTTCAGATCAAGATCCAAAGAAATGTGCTTGTCATTTTAAATAGCAATACCAGTGAAGTACGACATTGCCAATAGCTGAATACTCAATCTGAAAACATATCTTTCAACCTATATTACACTTTACACAGAGATTGTGTCTCAACAGAAAACTACTTGCAATTCTCTAATAACTGATCAACAACCTTTTACAATCTTCTCTCATGAGTTTATAGCTGAAGAGAAGCAAAGGAGGTAGGTAGAAAACTAAATGCAGCACTAACACTTAGAAGAGGAAGAGGGCTGAAGCCGATTCTGTTTTAAACTCAGAGCATTAATATTTGGCATTCTTTGGGTGAACGAATGATCTCCTTCAGACTTCAAATTACTCTGATATGACCCTGATGTACACTAGCTACAGTACTCTGTAGTACTTGTGGTGAATAAAAGAAAGGTCAACAACGATGCTAGGGTCTCCATACTGTGAAACAAATGCTTCTGATAGTATCTGGACTGTTGTCAGGGCAGCAAATCTTCTAGGACACGACATAGAATAAAAGACAGTATGGGCGCCCGTCCTCCCATGGAGAAAAAAATTCTGCTGCTGAAGAAACCCTGATATGCATTGATTTCTGCTTGATGTACCTTCTGCGTGATCTCTGGGTATTCAATCAGGTACTTTGCCTCTTAACCACTGCATAAGGCTTAAAAATCTTCCTTTGCATGCCTTAAAAGCGCTAATTTCCCACTGATACTCTTTGCCGCTCCCATAATTTCCTCTGATTGTGAAAACTGTGCGTTGAATGCCCTGGATAGTTTCTGCAGAGTTTAAACCCTGCTATTTTTAATGCAAGTCCTGTTGGCATGTCTTCCCCGACCTTTCTCCATAATTCCAGCTCCGGAGAATGGTCCTTTCCTGTATTTATGTCACTGTGACAGGGACTGCGAATTATGGAGGTTTATGGCCGCTTGAAACCCTACAAAACATGAATGTGGTTACAAAAAACATTAATGGAAAGGGTGGTATGGACGGATGTGACAATGGCAGCGTGGCGTGGGCGAGGATGGTGACTGCGGGGGCAACTATGGAGGAAACTTTGCGCAGTGGAGATTGCATGGGAAAATGTCGAGGCAGATGTTTAAATGTAGAAAAAATGAACTTTGACCTTGGGATGAACTGATAACAGTGGGCCAGGGGTACGGTGACCATGGATTAACCCGCGTGCAGCTTCGTTGAGCGATGACCGTTGGATGGGCAAGGGCAGATTTGACGGCTGACAGCGATATTGCTACGCATCTTGTACCGAATGATAACGCACGATGAGATAGTAGTTTTGAAATCGTACAGGAGCCACATGTCGAGCGATGTATGGAATCGCTGGTCGATTGGAAAATACCGCCTACCCCCGAAAGGCGGTGCGATGAAAACTGGGTTGTTTTATGGCATAATGCGCGGCAAGGACCACAGGGGCCGGTACGCTCCGAATCTTCGATCAAAATGTAAATGAACGGCGATGGCTCGGCTTTAACAAGGGAAAAAAGGGGGTTTTGTTACAAAAGGCAGAGGAATTTAGTGGTGGGACTGAGGTCTATCACAATCGCAATATCGGAGGGGAGCGGGGGTAATCACATCGGGAGAACTGAAGTTGCGATTATGCGATCGAGAATGCGATGGGGGAAAAGGCCTTGTAAAATAAAACAAACGAATTTTTGATTT
Organism: Pinus albicaulis; assembly: GCA_034641835.2. Classification (NCBI taxonomy): domain Eukaryota; kingdom Viridiplantae; phylum Streptophyta; class Pinopsida; order Pinales; family Pinaceae; genus Pinus; species Pinus albicaulis. The sequence continues at coordinate 1,979,973,163 of CM076578.1, forward strand.
TTACAAAGGAAAAAGGGGTTTTACAAGGAATGGGCGGAAAGACTGAATGGTGGGCCCAAGGGGTCAATCGCAATTGCAATATCAGGGAATCGCAAATCGGGAAGGTCAGCGGGGTGCCACATTAATAGATTTTCGATTGCGATTTGGCGGGAGTGCGGTGACCATTGGATGAACGGGATGGATGAACGGTGGAGAATTCAGTCGGGAGATTGCAATCAGGGATTGGAACGGTCGGAGGGGAGTTGCACTATGCGATTGTGATGAGTGCGATTTGCGCTCCGCCGTCGGATCTTTGTAGAAGATCAACGGTGCTAATCACCTCGTGGGACTTAACGGCAAAATGCAATCGAATCGGAGTTTCGTGATTTTATAAAGGGCTGCGCTTCTTTGCAAGTTGCGATTGCGACTAGCCCCTAAGGCATTATGCGCTTGGTCTTGGGTAAGGGTTACGTGGGGGAAAAGTTAAGGGGCTAGCGAAAGGGGGCTAAGGCCTTACTATAAAGTTAAAAAGTGGGTTTTAGCCCATTTGAATGCATTTCAAAGCCTTAGGAGGGTAACGATAAAAGGGTAAAGGGGAAAAATGGCACAACAACGAGCGAGGGTGGGATTTAAAGGGGAATTTTGGGGGAAAATGGGATGGAAAGGGGACTTTGCAAAGGGGAAGAAAGGGGCAAAATGGAGAGTTATGAAAAGGGAAATTTATCAAAGGCAAAGGCATAGGAGACTTCAAGGATGATGTGTCTTCAGGGGAGATGCATTCCTTGAAGGCTCAAAAACAACTTAGCCCCCTACTTTGCTTTGTCAAAAATTTATAGGGGGGCTAACACGTTCAAAACTTCGGACCACATTTCATCGGAAGTGCGATAGTTTACAAACGTCGGAAGTGCAACGGTTTGGGAAACGTCGGAAGAGCGACGCTTGTTTGGAAGCGACGGAAAAAGTGTCGATAGTGCGACACTTTTTAAGTACATCAAAATTGCGACGGTATGGCAAACCACATTTTGCCCATCCTCAAACTGTCGCTCTTGCGACGACTATGTGTCAGAATAGCGACGCATTGGCCGTCAGAATTTCCACCAAATTTTCTAGTGGAAGGGTGGCGCATGGGACTTTAAAGCCCAGCCCACGAGATAAATTAAGGCTTCGGGTATCCCCAGGCCATGGCACATGGGCACGCTGTGTGGTGAGCCACATGGCTGCCCCGTGTAGCCCATCGAGACTATATAACACCCACATCCGGGGTTTAAATGGGACAGGGTGCAACACTAGGACTTCCCGGGAGGTCACCCATCCCAGTACTACTCTAGCCCAAGTGCACTTAACTGTGGAGTTCTGATGGGATCAGGTACATTAACGCTGCTATGTTCGCACTCCACTCAAGGGATGATTATTATAAAACAAAGAGATTAATATTATAAACCCATGGAATTAATGGACCCAAATAATTATTAATATTCTAAACTTAAGATATTAAAAACCCTAGGGATTAATGAACACAACTAATTATGAGTATTATAAACCGAAGGGATTAATAACCCAATAGATTAATATTATAAACCCAAGAGATCAGTAAACCCAATAGTCTAGTATTATAAACCTTGAGGATTAATATTATAAGCCCTAATATTACAAATTATAAATGCAAGATATTAATATTAAACTGAAAGAAATCCAAGAGGTTAATATTAATACTAAACCCAAGATATTAATATTTTAAATGAAGGGATTTATAAACCCAAGGAATTTGTATTATAAACCTAATGGTTTATAAACCCAAGAGATTTAAATTAAAACCTAGGATTAATAGTATAAACCTTATGAATGGTATTGTATCCTAGGAATATGAACCCTTAGATTAATAAACCCAATGAATTGATATCATAAAATAAAGGGGCTAATAAACCCAAGAGATTATAAACCCATGGAAATAATATTAAATACAAGCAATTAATATTATAAACCCAAGGGATATAAACCCTAAAATAAACATTAAACCCTAAGATTAATATTATAAACCTTAGGATCAACATATAAGCCTATCTGATTAATTAATCTAAGGGATTAATATTAAAAACCCAAGGGAATAACATTAAACCTTAGAATTAATATTAAATCCTAGGAAGATAAACCCTAATATTAATAAGCCGGAGAGATTAATATTATAAACCAAAGGGATTACAAATTAAAAGTATTAATATTAAACCCTAAGATTAATATTATAAACCATAGGCTTAATATTAAACCGACCTATTAATATAAACCCTATGATTAATATTATAAACCCTAGTAACAATATTATAAACATAAGGGATTACTAAACCCATTAGATTAATATTTAAAACCCGAGGGATTAAAAACACAAGGGAATAATATTAGACCCTAGGATTAATATTAAACCTTCATATTAATATTATGAACCTTAGGTTCAATAATATAAACTCAAGAGATTAATAATATAAATCCAAGGAATTAATAAACCTAATGGGTTATTATTATAAACTCAATGGATTATAAACCAAGGGGAATAATTTTAAACCCAAGGGATTAATACTATAAACCTTATGAATGATATTAAACTTCAATATTATAAATTGAATATTAAAAGGCCCTAATATTATAAACCTTGTATTAAATCCAAGTTTTGTAATGTAATAATGTGACATTGAATAAATTACAATGTAATGTAACATTGCGATAATGACTGTTAGAGTTATTTTCATATTGAGACAATGTTTGTCACCATGTGATGTTGGATACATTTTTGTACTATTCCAATGTTACAATATTAAAAAATTGATATTATAAGCCCCAAGGGACTAATAAACCCAAGAGATTAATACTAGAAACACAAGGGATTATAAACCAAAGGAAAAAAACCAAGAGATTAATAATATAAATCCAATGGATATAAACCCTAAGATAAATATTATAAACCCTAAAATAAACATTATACCCTAAGATGCATATTATGAACCTTAAGATTAATATTAAAAACCCAAGGGATTAATATTAAAAGCCAAAGGGATTATAAATGCAAGGAAATGCGATTAAACCCTAGGAATATAAACCCTAAAATTAATAAACCCAAGGGATTAATATTGTAAATACTAGGATTAATATTAAACCCTAGGAATATAAATCATATGATTAATATTATAAACCCAAATAATTTATATTATAAACCTAATGGATTATAACCCAAGGCATCTATATTGAACCCTAGGATTAATATTATAAACCCTATCAACAATATTATACCCTAGGAATAGAAATCCCTAGATTAATTAAACTGAGGGATTGATATTATAAACCCAAGGCACTAATAAAAACAAGGGATTAATACTAAAAACCTAAAAATTCCAAAGGATTAATATTGTAAACCCAAGGTATATAAAACAAAATATAAATATTATAAAACCTAAAACAAACATCGCTAACCATGGTTGACCATGGTTGATTTTCATATTGAGACAATATTTGTCATAACAGTGACGTTGGATCATGGTTGACCATGATTGATTTTCATATTGATGGAAACTTTGTCACAATGTGATGGTAGACCATGGTTGACCATGATTGACCATGTTTATTTTCATAATGACAATATTTGTCAAAATGCAATGTTGAAACATCGTTGACCATGATTTTCCATGGATGACCATGGTTGTGACAATGTGACGTTGTGCTATGAGACAATATTTGTCACGATGTAACCATGGCTATTGACGATCATTGGCCATGATTGACCATGGTTGATTTTCATATTGAAACAATATTTGTCACAATGCGACGTTGGACCATGGTTGATAATAGTTGACCATGGTTCACGATGGTTGATTTTGATATTGAGACAATTTTTGTCACAATGCGATGTTGTACCATGATTATTTTTCATATTGATCATGATTGACCATGATTTTGAAACAATATTTGTCACAATGTGACATTTTACCATGGTTGACCATGGTTGACCATGGTTGACTATGATTGAAGATGGTTATCGCGTTGGACCATGGTTGACGATGGTTGTTGATGGTTGAACATGGTTGCTTTTCATATCGAAACAATATTTGTCACAATGTGACATGGTTGACCATGATTATAGACCCAAGGGATTTATATTAATCCCTAGGATTAATATTATAAACCCTATGAATAATATTATACCCTAGGAATATGTACCCTTAGATTAATAAACCCAAGGGATTGATATTATAAGCCCAAGAAACTAATAAAAGGGATTAATACTAATATCCCAAGGAATTATAAAACCAAGGGAATAATATTAAACCTAACGGTTTAATATTATAGACCCAAGGTATATAAACCCTAATATAAATATTATAAACCCTAAAATAGACATGATTTCCCATTTTTTTACCATGGTTTATATTCATATTGACACAATATTTGTCACAATGCGACATTAGATCATGGTTGACCATGACTGATTTTCATATTGAGAAAATCTTTGTCACAATGCACCATTGGACCAAGGTTGACCATTGTTAGGAAAAATACTAAGGGTGGGGGGGGGGGGGTGTTGAATTAGTATTTTTAAATTACTTAAGCTTTTAGTCTCTTATTTAGATTTATGTATGCTACTATTATGAAATAAACTTGTGTATGTACACGACTATGATGAAGACAAGTATTGTATGTCCAATTACCTAAATTTTTAGTTAATTCATCATCTGTTTAAATCAAACTAGTGTATTAGTACTTCATTAGACATTAATTGCACAGTAACCATGTGTAGTAAGAACATAATAAACCATCACACACAAGAAACACATCAACACTCATGAACACTAGGATTTTTAGGTAGAAACCCAATGTGGGAGAAAACCACCGCTATTGTTGTCTCTGTCTTCTTATTTTATTATAAAGAGAAATGTTTTGCAATATTGTACTGGCGCAAACTCATACTAGTATGTAGGCACCCACCTGCAAAAGGATACAACCTTTTCTCATTCTCTATCTTCTACTGGAAGGGAGATATAACCCCCTTATCCTCAGTTACTTGTGGATCAATTTTTGGAATGTTTCAAACTAGATCCATTCCAAATATCAAATAAACATACTGAAATCAACATTGTATCAAGTCACTTAATCATTGAACCAACTGTATCACCAAGTCAAAAATAGAAATAACTTATTTAAACAACTAGACCAACTTATATCACTATAGAACCATTCGTTAGAATACCAGGCCATATATTGTTCATCACTGAAACCATATTTCCCTACAAACCATGATTAAACACCTATCATAATATATATGTTACTTTTCAAAAGCATACTCGCATACATACGTGGTTTCCCTTAAGATGACCTTTATATAGATATCAAAACACAAAAACCTGAATATGAATTACTGAACTACTGAAAAAATCACTGAAACACATACTGACTGCATCACAGATCATTGAACCACATGTAGATAATCATATAGCAACATCATTATTATTCAAAATTTCATATTATAATTAGTTCAACTCAACCAACACTTTCAAACACATTTTATCAAGAAATACTTCATCGACATACAACAAAAAACATAATAAAGTTGATTAAACATCATTAACAACCCATACTGCAAAACTCTAGCATGTGTACACGCCTTTTATGAAGTACTTCAGCGTATATACACATTTTTCATTAATTGCACCCGCATACATATCTATCCATACTACAAAATATATACATGATTAGGCATAAGAGAATCTGCATATTATGTGATGTTTAATAAGATAACCAACAAATATATCTGCAATTCCTGAGTGAAATCTTCATTGCACAACAAAACATCTGTCAAACACAAATCTTGGAATACACTTTAACATACACACACCATAAAATTATCATTGCAGATCTATCAAACCAGAAGTAGATTATGTAGTCATTTCAGATCTCATAGATCTTATCCATAATCATACTCCTTGGTGCACAATTATTAAAGATCAAACCAATCATTAATAACCCAATACCTACACACCTAAAACTTTGATCTCCATTTCCTTATATAGCTTAGACCTTAGCCAATACCTTTCGTCAAATGTAATGCTGATGGTATTCTTTGACGGGATCAAATATCCGTTGTCGTGCTCATTAATATGGGCCAATAAATTGGTAAAGACCCCTCGTATTTGGAATAACATGGTGCAGAAATTGTACACAAAATTTCTTCACCATACCTGCGTATCTACACGACTTTGCTTCACACAACCTCGGTATACTTCCTCAAGCTTTACCTTCGTCATTCCTCTGTATCTGAACTAATATTCCTTTGTCCAATATCTCTGTCACATTTCAACTGCCCTATAATCATCTTGCTACCATCATTCTTACATATTTATCAAGTAGGTTTCCATCAAGGACAACACATTAGTCATAAATCCAAAAACCATGGTTGATTTTCATATTGAGATGATATTTGTCACAATGCGATGTTGGACCATAGTTGACCATGGATGACCATGGTTGTCATAATGTGACATTGGATCAAGAGATATTAATTAAATTTCTCTAATATTCATACGTGGTGATAAATTATTTTCACAATAATTTTTTAATCGTGCTTTGTAAACAATTAATTTAAATATGGTTTAAACATATGATTTATATATTAAAGGAACTTAGTGGTGTGAATTCTATCCATTGGTATAATGGTGACGATGAGAATATATTGACATCTTTAAATTTATACCATCCGATCAAAAAATTTAATAAAGAAAATTGAATTAAAGTGGTTAATTCCAACAAGGCAGACACCTATCGGCGTAAAAATGTTTATACATTTACAAAAAAAATTAATAAGATAAATTTGCGAAGGAGTTTGTGTTGCATCTCTACGCATCCTCGAAAATAATAAAAAGTTTGATTCTCAACTATGTCACGACTGCAAAACCAATGACAACTGGAGAAATTCTCTTTCACAGGTTACAAGCATAAGTGAGTTTGATCTAAAGGCATTTAAGAGGCGAGGACTTCGACTCTTCTCCCCCTTCCTATTTTATTTTGCATACAAGATGTGTTATGCAATTGATAATTTAGCTATAGTTTTATCTTTTTTCAACCTTATTAATAAGATTATATATATTTATTTCTTGTAAATAACTAGTGATGAAGGGGAATTGTTGGATAAACTCATTGAAGTTGTATTGAAAAAAAGGAAAAAAAAAAGTTGAATGTTGCAAGATATCCCACAGGTTTGGATGAGAGGGGGAATACTTTGAAAACAAATTATCATTGCAGTAGCACACTGAAAGAGTTTAATTTTTATTCATCATCGACTTGGGTGTAGTGGCGAAGACAACACTATCTAAATAACTCTTCAACTGGAAGAGTTCAAGACATAGTAAATCATGTTTTTTAATTATTAGTTAATTATTGACCAAGTCAACCATGGCTTACGATGTCAGAATGGGGAACTGAAGGTGAATGAATGGCCATCAGGGCACTCTGCCTTTCATTTAATGGAGAGGGAACTAACATTGGTGAAACCTTGCAATTCAAATGGAACAATTCGAGTTTAATCACATGTTTTTATGGAAAAATATATTTTGTTTTCTATCACTTCATATTTTATTGTATTGGGAAAAAATTGGAAGGAAAAATGTTTGTAATGAGATACTCTATTCTTACATTTCATTTTAATTAAATTGTAAAAATTATTATTATTATATTAATTATATTTCTAATGAGATCAAGATAGGGTCCCAGTAGTTTGGTAAGGGAAAGATGGATGTTAGGATATTTTGACACATAGGAAATAGTTAAGTACAACTTGGTCTAGTGTAGAGTTAGGTAAAGTGTGTTTCTTTATTATGTACATTTGAACTTATGATCCAACGGTCACGATATGTAGTGATTCGACGGTTCACTCTCTCCTCGGTATTACCGACACTTGATTCATGGCTTGACACCTGATTGGTCCATGATCTCTATTTAAAGAGAATGGAGGGTCATTTGTCCAGTAACCATTTATGAGAGAAACTTATGTAAATTTTCATTTTTATATTAATAAATTTCCTGAAGTGGCTGCGTTGGCTCAAGTCGTGTATTGTTTCCCTCTTTGAGGGTTTTAACCACATCAAATACTGGTGTACTAATTTGTGATCTTTTTGTGAGTGGTGACCTTTGATGTTTGATCTAAGGAACTTACCCTATAAATTACTACACGGTATCAGATCCATTTTGAGGGTTGCATCAGTTGTTGATCCAAATCCGAAGCCAGTTTGACTGCATGCGACTGCCGTTTTCCATATCTACTATTTCTGACCACTTTCGGGTCGGGAGAACTTCTCTTTTGTGTCCAAAGCATATGTTATAGTGAGGAACCCATTTCGTTTCATATGAAAATGTTTCTGGTTACCCGAGTTATGTCATTTTAGATCTAGAGGTATAATGTATCTTTTTTGCAATTATATTTATTAATCGCTCTGTTTATTTTGGTTCCCTCTGTTTATTTCGGTTTATAGTTTTTTTTAATTTTCTGGATCTATACCCTCTTCTCTGTGTATGCTCTTTGCTCTGTGCTGTGTGTGATCTCGGCAAATCAAAAACAGGAAGACAAGATTTTTTTTTCTATGTATGCTCTTTCCCTATGTCTCTGTACGATCTTGGGAAATCAGAAATAACGGGAAAAAGGATAGTTGTTGATAAGGCTAACTGAAAATCTAACGTTCTTTCGTAAGACTTGCATTTCATTTTTTTGTGCACAGATTTTTTGTGTTTTTTGCAGGAAAAAGCATGCACATCGAAGAGAAAAAAAAAACCCTTCCTCCTTTCAAACAATTATAGAATCCTTTTGCTAGCTCACTTGGTGTAAAGTTAGTTTATGAGAATAAAGGTCTTGGGTTCAAGTCTCTCTCTAAAGATTCTTTTTGTAAAAAAAATAAAAATTTAAGTTACTTTTTCTTATAAATCCCTTTGGAAAGTTGTCGGTTTTAAAAAGAGGGTTTTATTTCAAAAGCACATGTAAAAGTAACATTGTAAAACTGACTCTCACTTATTTATAAAAGTGGGTCACATAAAGTAGTTTTTTTTTAAAGTGAGCTTATTGTATTAAGTTCGAAAAGGGGGGGGATTTTTTTTTAAAAGTGGAACTTCTTAATCAACTTTCAACCTTTCATGTAATTGTTCAGAATCTACAACACATTTTTTTCAAAAAGGCATAAATTCTTTATCCGGAAGCCATTTTCCAAGCCATTTTTTTAACTAGCCTAATTTTTCGAGATATTTCCATTGGAGCAGTTAGTTTCAGGATTTTTTAGCTTTAGTTTTAAAAAATAAGAATGGAAATTGCATGCCCAGTTATTCTTAACAACATCAATTATTTCCAATGGTTATCCTACATGATAGACTTACTTAGAAGTAAAGGGATTTATAGAATAGTCTCAAGTCAAGAAACTAAACCTACCGATGGAGATAAAGCCGCTAAATGAGAAAATAAACAAGATCAAGCACGAGGGTTGACAGGAATGTCCATTTCTCAAGATCTCGATTTCATATCCAAGAAATTGACACCCCTCATGCAGCTATGAAAGAAGCTAAATACTATTTTTGGCATTCAAAATGAAATCAGGGCCCACCAGCTTGAAAATGAGTTGCTTAATTTGGACCCCAATAATGTCTCCTATATTGAAGATTTTTTGTCCAAATTTAAGAGCCTTAGACTTCTTTTAGAAGGTTGTAAGTTCAAAAAGGAAGACGATAGCCTTGTCTATTCCATTCTTGCTAAGCTTGGACCTGCATACTCTGTATTTGTTTCCACCTTCCATTCCACTAGAGAAGCACTCATTTCTCAAGGAACAGCCTACAACTCCTCCTCTTTTGATTCCTTTTGCTATTCTTTGATAAGATAACATTAAAAACTCTTACACCTTGGTCTTATCAATACTAGAAACTCTTCTAAGAAAGCCTTAGCAACCCAACAACAGCCATATCAAAAGAATCCCAAGAAGCAGTATCCTAAAAATAATGGTCCTAAACCAAACAAGGGTCTTAAGAAATTTCAGCTGCAAACTAGAAAAGTAACTCACCAAACTGATAAGGAAAATAAAAACAAAGGGAAAAAAATAGATAGACATTGAAACTTTTTTAATCGTGATGTCCATGTAGATTCCAAATGTTTTAAGAAGATGGAAGCCTTGGAAGCAGCAATGAAGAAGCACCACATAAATTTGGAGAACCCTTCAACTTCATCTTCAGGAATGGCACTTTCTGCTTATGGTTGTCAACCATCAAGATATGGTTATGCATTAAATGTATATTCTTCTTCTCATTCTCATGAGTGTATCATTGATTCTGGAGCTACTTACCACATGGCCAAAAATAAGTCAATGTTTTCTTCTTTAAATGAGTGTAACACCAAAAATATTTGTTTTGGTGATGATATATCTCTTAGTTTTGTAGGATCTAGAACCATTCATCTAGATAATGGTTAGTTTAACGATGTATTATGTGTTCCTACCTTGTCCTGCAACCTTCTATTTTTTTATTAGATAACTCATTCAATTGAAGTGAAAACATTATAATTATCACCTCATGATGTTGTAATCAAGGACCTCAAATATCCTAGACATATTTTAGCTACTGGCATTGTTGATGATTCCACAAGGTTGTATAAGTTTGACAACTTTGGGTCATCATGTCTTCCCTCCATTTTTGTTTCTCATAATGACGAAGTGAGCAAAATTTTGCATGAGCGATTTGGTCACTTAAAATATCGTTCTCTTCAAAATATATGTAAAAAAATATGGTGACATGTCTTCCTATGGTATCTTGCTGAGACGGTGTTTTCTCCAGATGTGTACTCGGAAAACATCATCGGGATAATTTTGACAAACGTGCCTCTCGGCACGCTTCAGCCCCTTTGCAACTTTTGCACAATGATTTATGTGGTCCACTTCCTATTGTTCCTTTCTCTAGTTTCAAGTACTTCTTAACTTTCATTGATGATTTTTCCAGACGCACTTGGGTATACTTATTAAAACTCAAGAGTGAATTTTTTAACATGTTCTTGGCCTTTAAGTCCTTTGTTGAGAAACATTCTAGACATAAAATTCTTAAGTTAAGATTGGACAATGGAAGAGAATATGTTAACAACAAACTTATCAACTTTTTCACTGAGCATGGCATTCAATTGCAACATACTGTTCCATATACTCGCACCTTAAAAAAAATGGCTAATTGTATGCTTCAATCTAAATTACTTTGTCTCAATTTTGGGTAGAAGAAATTAACTGTGAAAATTACATAGTAAATCACAATCCTACTAAGGTTTTGAGGAATACAACTCCAGAAGAAGCCGAGAGCTCAATCAAACCAAATGTAAGTCACTTTCGTGTTTTTGGAAGTGATGCTTGGGCCCATATTCCAGATGTGAAACATAAAGCCTTAGAACCTAAGAGTGAAAAATGCATTTTTGTTGGATATTCTAAAGATGTCAAAGGATACAGACTTCTTCAATCAAAATAAAAAAATATAATCATTAGAAGGGATGTAAAATTTGATGAAAATATATCGACCTATGAGCCTAGTTCGAGAGGTGTGCCACCTTTGGCCTGCAAGCTTGATTCGACATATGTGCCACCTATCTCTATCTCTTATATTTTTGATAGCATTCCTTCTAGTTTAGATGATGATAGAGAGGATGAAAATCCTCCTCCACCTCTTGAATATATTCTTTCAGCTCCACAACTTCGAAGATGGGTTAGCTCTACTCGGGATGCATCAGGTTCTCTTGCAGGTGACCTTGCATATCGACGTCGTACGCGTTTTTAGTTCAAAAGAGCCTCTTCCTTATTGGCTCATGTTACAGAAAATTCTGATCCAGATACCTTTGAAGAAGCTTTAGGTCATCTAGATTTGGATGAAGCTATGAATGAAGAATATCGTTCCTTATTGGAAAACGATACTTGGGATCTTGTTCCTCTTCCAAAGGGAAGAAATCTTGGCAGATGCAAATGGGTTTACAAAACAAAGTTTGGACCAGATGGAAAAGTGGATAGACATAAAGCTCGTCTTATTGCTAATTTATTTTCACAAGTTGAAGGCGTTAACTATAGTGAAACCTTCTCCCCTGTTGCGAAAATCAATTCTATCCCCCTTGTTCTTTCCCTTGTTGCCTCCTTTAAATGGGAAGTCCATCAGATGGATGTTAAATTTGCATGAAGAAATATACATGGAACAACCCCCTGGCTTTATCCAAAATGACTCTAGCCTTGTTTGTCGCCTTAGGAAGTCTCTCTATGGTCTCAAACAAGCTCCTTGGGATTGGTATGATAAAATGGATATATTTCTCTTAGATAATGGCTTTTATAGGTGTCATTCTGACAACACTGTCTACACCAAGAAAGTGGGTAAGTACTTCATCATCATTTTTCTTTATGGTGATGAGCTTATCCTTATTGGTGGTGATCCCAACCATATAAACCATGTGAAGTCTAGCCTCAAAAAGAAGTTTGAAATGACATACTTAGGACACTTGAATTATTTCCTTGGTCTTCAAGTCTTGTAATCCAAAGAAGGTATTACCCTTTCTCAGTCCAAGTATGCCTGTGATCTTCTACACCACTTTCACATGGAAGACTGTAAGTCGTCCCCTTCTCCCTTTCAGTCTCGAGTCAATATTTCAGTGACTTGTACTACCCCTGAAGTTGATGCTACCTTATACCGTCAACTTGTTGGTAAAATTTTGTATCTAACCCATACCTGTCTTGACCTTTCCTTTGTTGTTGGTCTTGTTGCTCATTGGAAGGCGTCTAAAAGTATACTTCGATATATTCGAGGAATAGTTCAGTTCGAGATTCATTACAGTGAAGGAGCATCTCCATTGTTGATTGGTTTCACTGATTTTGATTGGGTTGGTGACCCTGATGATCGAAAGTCTACTGCAAGATATGTATTCACTCTTGGTTCAATACCTATTACATGGTCTTGTAAGAAACAAAGTTCCATCTCTCTTTCTTTGGCAAAAGCAGAGTACGTGGTGCAGTTGAAGTCAGTGTAATATTCCAAATTAGGAAAAACATGAATATAACATATAAAACTAGAAAATGAAGCAAAATAACAATAAATCAATAGCAGAATATCATAGAGACATTTATTTCATATTATATAAGAGAAATGAGCACAATATGTTGAGGAAAAAGACACTCAAGCTAGGAAAAACAAGCCTCAAATGACTGAGTACATGAAATATGAAATGCTACTGCTACATAAAATGCCAGAGAAAAAATGTCTACACAGTCCTATGGAGGATAATTGTGGGATGAAACTAAAGATACAAATAATTGTTGATATAAATCTTAGAAAATTCTGGGATCAAATATCTAGGCTTTATAGCACCTTTCCAAGATAACACAGAAGGGTTTTTTGTAAATACACCATATGAAAGATGCAACCCTAGGGATAAATAACGCACTACAACTGGGTAATTGATAGGAGGTAGTTGATCTGATATAAAAATGGCTGATACTCCTCCAATAGCTCTCCCAAATGAAGGTTTTCTCCCTTCACTGGAAATCCAACTCACAAACTTGGGTACTAAGCCCTCCACTGCAACTGCCCTGCAAAATAACGCAATTTCTGAAGGAGAATGCACTGTAGATGATGGAAGAAACTTGGCTTGATGCCAAGTGGTGAAATAATGCTCAAGTAACCTCCTTGCTAGCCTCCTGGATGAAGGATTTATCCCGTCACTGGAAAAAAAGCTGAGAAACTGTGTTTGTCAACCCTCCATTGCTACTGCCCTGCAAAATAACGCAATATCTAAGGGATATTTCACTGTGTATGTTGGTTGAAGCTTGGTATGATGTCAGATGGTGGAAATGAAGCTCAATGAACCTCTCCTGAGTGGGAAATCGAAGTCCTTGAGGATGAGGGTGGTATTTCTGCTCGAAAACACCCTTGTGCTAAACAACATAGCAGACTCTGCTAAACAGTTGAAGCGTGCAGGAAGAAATAAAATACCAAGACATAAATAATAATCAGAATGCCTTCTATGGCTTCCATCCCCTTCCTTATATGCTTTGTGAGCCTCCTCACCCTTGGTCCTGTTAGCTCTCTATAATTTAGCATATTGGAAGAACTAAAATATAAATCACAACATGAAACCACTTTGGAGTCTAGGACCTAGCCTTCCTAGACTTAGAGAGGGATCTCTCTGTTTTATGATTTAAATCGATTTGACTTGCTGGTTATAAGTACTGATATTAGGCTATTTATAGTGATGGTTTTTTTTATTATTATTATTGATTGAGTGGTTGGAAAGATAGGGTTGCAGAGGCTATTCCATTGGGCAATGGAGTCAAAGGATGGAAAGGAACATCAAAATCAAGAGAAAATAACAGGGCAAGCTAACTATGCGAAATGGATCCTAAGAGTTGTATGAATAATGAGGTGAAAGAAACAATAAGGCTCAATAGTGACTAAAGATAAATTAAGAATTATTTAATCATAATTCAATAGAAAACATGCAGATTGTAAATGCAGATAGAATTAAGGTGCTTCGACAGTGAATCTTAATCTAAAATTTCTGATTTACAATTAGATGAGTAGATACACAGTAGATAAAACAACGAAAAAATTTAAACAAAGAAGAAACACGTCACCATTTTAACACATCTCAATAATCCTGTAATCGGTCTTTGATTATCAATGTCCAGCTTCAAAAATTATAGTGCTCCAGTAGTAGTTCTTACAATATAGGTGCTAAAATATCCAACCCTTGCTAATGAAAATTCAAGCGGTATTGAACTAAAACTGAGTCAGTTGCCCTAATTTACTTTTGAAAACTTCATTAATTACAAACAAACCAAATTTAGACAAGTGTGGCCATGCAAGGCCTGAAAAAAGAAAATATCTGACAAACACCGCCTATAGAATTAATTTTGGGAAACTCTTCATAGATCCAAATGCTTCAATGGCTCCTCAAAAGATCAAACAGTTAGCTTTGGAGGTGGCTATGATGGTGTCGAAGAGGCAACCAATGGAGGCTCTGGTATCTGGCTTTGTGTTTTAGAAAACTGACATTTAGTAATTAATCTGGTGTAGTGCTGGCCACTTCTCATTGATTGGTGTCGGTGTTGGTGCATTCTACTACTTTTTCGCATCTTCAAAACAGTTCTACCTGAACATCCTTTGTCTGAATTGACCTCTCGTGTTGGCACGTCTTGTCAGGGCTTATTTCCAACGTAAGTCCTTTATTCCATCGCATCATAGAAAGTTTGGTTAAAACGCCTTTTGATGCCCGCCTCGACCTTCTTACCGTGTTTCACCCCTTTTTCAAATAAAACAATGCAAAACTCATTTGCCCAGACCTGAAATTTTTTGAATTGTAGTTCTCAAGTTGCATCACATCTGCACACTTTGCAGTATTTACAATTTAAGTTGTGAAGAATTTAATCGGTGGTGCGATGCAAAGTGGGAGGTGAAGTGGAGAGAAAAGTGGGAACAGACTGCAGCCCGCAGATCCCACATTTTAAAGTTTAGCTGTAAGTGGGGGTAGGTAAACACTAAATCCTGTGAAGTGCAAAGCGTGGGGAGAAAGGAGGTGACTTGGAGGAGAGGTGGGGCCTGATTGCTGCTCGTAGTTTGCAAGTCTTAAATTTTAGAAGTAAAGGTAAACTATAAGGGATGCGAAGTGCAAAGTGCGGGGACGGTGGAATGACGTGGAGGAGAGGTGGGGCCCGACCACATCACAAGTTAAAAGAAATACCTTGCAGGCGCTTAAATGGCAAGTTGTAATGTTTTCGAAATACGATGGATGGTGGGGGGGAAGGAGTGACATGTCAGGGGGATTGTCCCACCTTAATCATAAATGGAGAGATGGGAAAGAGGAACGTAAAACAATGATATGGTGGTGAAAAAGGTAAAGTAGAGAAATGAATTGGAAAGGCAGAAAAGGTAAGGTTATGGTAACTTTCAAGGAAAATGAAGTGAAAAAGGAAGCCTTTGGAAGGTTATATCATGAAATTAAAACCCAAGGTTCGTTTTTAGAGTGGCCCTAAGGTGATAAGTAGTAATATAGAAGGTGATGCTAAATTTCAGAATGGTGACACGTTGCGGGGATGGTGGTAAGGGATACCACTCATTTCAGACCCCCCCCCGCATGGTTAAAGTTTTAAAGCCGCGGGGAGTGTGAAATGAAACAAGGACCATCAGACGAGGAGGGGGTGAGTGGAGATGGAGGAAAGGTGAAGGGCGATGAAATTTCTTTGTTTTTCGTACGAGACTCATTCATGACTTGCCTGCATTCATGACTTGACCCGCTTAGAGTGCACGACTCTCCCCATGTTGTTTTTTCTACCTTAACTGCTTCTTTGCTGCCTTTGTCTTTGCTAATGGTATAATGTTGCTCCTTGCCTCTCTGCTGCTTTCTTTGATTCTTGCTTTGAAAAGGATTTTGAATATTGATATCCATGTAAAGTATGAAAATTTTTCAACAATAAAATAATCAGTCAACTTGTGATACTGTAAATTACAGGGTTTTAATAGTGGCTCCAGCTGGGGATGGTAGCTCCTTCAGGAGGTGTCAGAACACCGCAGACTAGTGGCCTGATCCTTTGAGTTGATCTCAC
The DNA here is from genome assembly GCA_034641835.2 of Pinus albicaulis. NCBI lineage: Eukaryota > Viridiplantae > Streptophyta > Pinopsida > Pinales > Pinaceae > Pinus > Pinus albicaulis. Next base: position 1,979,989,752 of record CM076578.1, read on the forward strand.
CCTTGTATCTCGATTTGTCAAGCACTTTGTGACTGGAAACTAGCTAATTGTTCCTCCTGACTTTGAATGATAGAAATAGACTAGATGCTTGGCCAACTAGCTCATTAACATACTGAGATCTTAACTAAAACTAAAATTTCACTTATCCAGTGCAATTCATCAAGCTGAACATATTGCTGCACCTTGAAAACTTGAATGGTGAAACCAGAACTTAGGATGAAACTAAAGTCTGAAACACATTGATCTAAAAATGAAAATAAATCTAAAACTAAAATTTGAAATATTCTCAGAGTGCTAAGCTTATTTTCACCCGTACCTACCCTAATCTAACTTGGAGGTGATAGTCAACCAATCAAGTAAATGACTACAGGATTGATTCGTGTTCACCTTTCTTAGTATGCTGAATAAACAAAAGGGCCACTCCCATTTTACTTGCCTTTGAAAAAAAGTTCTCAAACTTCTCCTTCTACTCTGCAAAAAAATTCCTAGCATAACATACTTCCTCTTCAGATGATTCTAAGAAGCCAACGAAAGGATCTTGGAACCATACCTAGTCTTGAGGATTTAAATAACAGACTTCATCTAGGGTTGCTCCTATTTCCACTTTGTCATGCTCAGGATCCTTCTGAAAGAGAATATCTACATATTCTTCATGGTCATCTGACATGGCATCCTCATTATATACCACTATGCTGTCCTAAAGCAAACCTGATATGTCTTGACTGAGTTGGTTGAATTCTGTTGGAAGGCCATCATTCTAATGAATAGGAGCACTTTCTGGCAATAAGCCTTCTTGAGAAGGTATAACATCATCAATATCAATTTGTTCTTCTATTTCTTCATGAGGAAATGCTTCAGTACATAAATCAGCAATAGAACAAATAGACATAATCTCTTCGTTACGCAAAAATTTAGAGGTTGGTTGCATGCTTAGAATCTGATTGATTTCTTCTTCATTTGAAGGAGGAGGGAGTCTTTGTTTTCTTTGGATTAAACAAAAATTGTTTTCTTTTTGTTGGAAAGAATGATCATGAGGCTGAATGTCTTCTTTAGCCGACTCACACAAAAGAGCAGATGAATTATCATTTTTCCCCACAGAGAGATCTTGTGGATCTTCTTTCATTTCCTGATTACTTTCATTTTCCACTAACTTCTCTTGGTTGTCATGACAGTTAACTTGAGAATTAAATTCATGAATTCCTTTTAAGAGATCCTCGAGATGCCAATTTCCTAAATCTTCATCAATATTTACAAGGTATTGTATGAGATCGTCATATTGATCACAACAATTTTCAGCTAATGATAAAGATGGAGAATATTCTTTATAATTCTCATAAAACACCTTGTGGAAATATTTTAAAGAAAACAAACTACCAGGGTTCAAACCTTCATATGATTCCCTCGCTTTCCCTTCTAATGTTTCCTTGAACATCTTCATGAGGAAATACTCATGCCATTTTACCTTCAAATTCCATGAATGTATATGAATTTAAGGGGATGTAACGATGCATCATCAATATTCTCATCTTGAAAAATAGGGAGGTTTCTTTGGCAATTTACCTGAGGCATTTGATGTGGGAATCTAGGAATGTTATCTCTGTTCATTGGAGCATACCTGCGTTGTATTCTTGGATTCATCTTTTCCATCTGTTAGAGAATGGAATCACTATATATTCAAAACCAATCTAGATTATTCTACTAGTGGAGCCTTTAGGTCAACTGAAAATTGTTGAGTCGACGGGTGGATGATTTCAACCTTCTTGTGTCTGGTTGTTTTTCCACCATCAACAACCAGATACCAATGTTAGAACATACTTGAATCATACAATTTTGACTGGGGTTTCTGAGTTTTGATGAAATATTGAGCCCTTTCAGTAATTCCCCAGTATGGTCGCCATTATGTTAGCTCTCTATAATTAAAAATATTGGTAAAACTAAACTATAAAGCACAACATCAAACCACTTTGGAGTCTAGGACCTAGCCTTCCTAGAATCAAAGAGGGTTCTCTCTGTTTTATGATTTAAATCGATTTTACTTGCTGGTTATAAGTACCGATATTAGGCCAGTTACAATGATGGGGGTTGTTTGTTTTGATTGATTTGGTGGTTGGACAGATAGGGTTGCAGAGGATATTCCATTGGGCGATGGAGTCAAAGGCTTGAAAGGCACATCAAAATCAAGAGCAAATCATAGGGCAAGCTAACTGTGTGAAATGGATCTTAAGAGTTGGATGAATTATGAGGTGAAAGAAATAGTAAGGTTCAGTAGTGACTAAAGAGAAATTAAGAATTATTTAATTAGACTTCAGTTGAAAACATGCATATTGTAAATGCAGATAGAATTAAGGCGCTCTGACAGCGAATATTAATCTATTTTTTTTTATTTACAATTAAATGAGCAGATACACAAGAGAGAAAACAACGGAAACATTTAAACAAAGAAGAAGCACGCCACCATTTTAACACATCTCAAGAATCTTGTAACCAGTCTTTGATTATCGGTGTCCAACTTCAAAAATTAAAGTGCTCCAATAGTAGTTCTTACAATACAGGTGCTAAAATATCCAATCCCTACTAATGAAAATTCAAGTGATATTTAACTAAAACTAAGTTGGTTGCCCTAATTTAATTTGGAAAACTTCATTAATTACAAACAAGATGAATTTAGACAAGTGTGGCCATGCAAGGCCTGAACAAAGAAAATCTTCGACAAACACTGCCTGTAGAATTAATTTTGGGCAAATATTCGTAGATCCAAATGCTTCAATGGATCCTCGGAAGATCAAATAGTCATCTTTGGAGATGGTTGTGATGATGTCGAAGAGGCAACCAATGGAGGCTCTGACATTTGGCTCTATTTTGCAGAAAACTAGCATTTAGTAACTAATCTAGTGCAGTGTCGGCCACTTTTCATTGATTGGTGTTGGTTCTGGTGCACAACTACTACTTTTTTGCTTCTGCACAACAATTTTTCCTAAATGTCCTTTTCCCGACTCGATCTTTTGTGTTGGCACGCCTTTTCATGGCTTATTTCCAACATAAGTCCTTTATGTTGTCGTCACATAGCAGGTTTGGTTAAAACACCTTTTGTTGCCCGCCTTGAACTTTTTGCCGTGTTTCACCCCCTTTTCAAATAAAAAAACACAAAACTCATTTGCCCAAACTTGAAAATGTTTAAACTGTAGTTCTGAAGCCATATCACATCCGCGCACTTCACACTATTTACAATTTAAGTTGTGAAGAATGTAATCGGTGGTGTGATGCGAAGTGTGAGGTGATGTGGAGGGAAAAGTGGGAGTAGACTGCAGCCCGTATATCACACATTTTAAAGTTTAGCTGTAAGTGGGATAGGTAAAAACTAAATCCTATGAAGTGCGAAACGCGGGGAGAAAGGAGGTGACATGGAGGAGAGGTGGTGCCCGACTGCCACCTGCAGATCACAAGTCTTAAGTTTTAGCAGCAAAGGTAATCTATAAGGGATGTGAAGTGCGAAGTGTGGGGAGGGCGGACTGACGTGGAGGAGAGGTGGGGCCTGGCTGCCGCTCACAGATTGCAAGTCTTAACTTTTAGCAGCAAAGGTAAACTATAAGGGATGCGAAGTGCGATGTGCATCGATTGGATGATGATGTGGAAAGATGGGGCCCAATGCATTGGTAAAGTTATAAAGCGGAAAATTTTTTAGCGGTAAGGTATGTTTATAATGTTTTATATGATATGTCAAGGTATTTCAACGTATTTCAAATGGTTGTGGAGTAGGGGGCGCGGAGCTACTGTGGTGGGGACCGACCGCATCGCAAGTTAAAAGAAATACCTTGTAGGTTCTTAAACATTAAGTTGTAATGTTTACAAAATGTGATGGATGGTGGGGGGCAAGGGGTGATGTGTCAGGGGGACTGGCCCACCTTCATCGCAATTGGGGAGATGGGAAAGAGGAAGGTAAAACAACGATATGGCAGTGAAAAAGGTAGAGTAGAGAAATTTGGCGGAAAGGAAGACAAGGTAAGGTTTTGGTGACTTTCAAGGGAAATAAAGTGAAAAAGGAAGTATGGTGGGTGGTTGGGTCCCACTCCATCACATATCGCCTTTGGAAGGTTATATCATGAAATTAAAACAAAATTTTGGTTTTCGGAGGGGTCCTAAGGTGATAAGCGATAATATAAAAGGGTATGCGAAATTACAGAAGGACGACACGTTGTGGGGATGGTGGTAAGGGATACCACTCATTTCGGACCCCCCCCCCCCCATGGTTAGTGCGAAATGAAACAAGGACCATCAGATGAGGAGGGGGTGAGTGGAGATGGAGGAAAGGTGGAGGGCGATGACATTTCTTTGTTGTTTGTAGGAGTCTCATTCATGAATTTCCTGCGTTCACTACTTGAACTGCTTAGAGTGTATGACTCTGTTAGCCATCAATAAAATTTTGTCATAACTAATGATGGCTAAAACAGGTCTTTAGTCTTCAAGAAACAAGTTTGAAGAAAAATTGTGACTTCTTGAAGCCTCTATGTGTTCTTTATCCTCAAAGAGATCCTTTCCTTTCATAATCTCCATTTAAAAAACCCACTAAGTAACCCTGCTGATATCAAAAGAGACTCTTATTTAGGAAATTTTTCCATCATTTTCTAAGCCCATTTCATTCATTTTTCCCTTTTATTTATCCTCCATTCCCCTTTCAAAAAACCCATTTTTACCTTCTCATTTATCCATCATTTTCCTAAAAAACCTTCTAAAAATCCTTTAAAAACCTATAAAAAACACCTTTTGTATGGTTTGAATTACCCTATTTTACCTATCGGAACCTTTTTTTAGGCTTAAAAAACCCCTCTTTTGGCCTAAAAATGCACCCTTTTATATACAGGCTTTAAGCCCCTGAGGGCTTAAATATTCCGCTTCTTTTCTTCATATGACCTGCGCCCGCGATTAGGCACTAGCCCCCATCGCATCGACATTTCCTTTGCAAACTTTCCACCCCAATAGAGATGCTTTGACTTGATCTCCACCATTGATCCTGGAGATCTGACGGCCCTCATTTAACCCGCCGATCACCCCATCCCCGCTATTTCCTTAGCCCCTTTTCCCTGGCTCCCAGTCCCCGTACTCTCCCACAGGACCGTGCCACAGCACCTACTCTTAGCCCCATCGCCATCGGCGAATCACGATTTTATTTTCCTTTTTCCCCTTTCCCTTCGCCCTGCCAATGGCCGACCTCCATTTTCATCACAACCGTCCGATTGACTATATTTCGACGGCTCAGATTATCTGCGGTGGCACTCAACCAAGGTGGTCCGTACCTCCCCAGTGCCCCCGCATTTGACCCTTTTGACCCCAGCCCAACTCATGTCTACGGTTGAGATTCGTTGCGAGGGCATACCCTCGAGATATTTTCTCCCTATACCTAGTCCCCTCGTGGTGACATCATCTCTCGGTCCCACCTTTCAATGCCTCCGCTTCCTCCCATTTTCACCTTTTTCTGTGTATTTCCCCCCTACACAGATTTTAACCCTGTTACACTATAAACCATTGTTTACCCGACCAAGCCCCCCGCTACACAACAACTTGCCTCCACGTCACCCCGGCCCCACCGTATTTCCTACGCCCATCTTGTCTCCCTCACGCTCATCCATGGCCATTGATCTGGATTGCCCAGATCTAACGACCCCAAATCCTTTTCATGCCCAATCCCTCCAAAACTTCCCACCATGCATCTTGCATGCGAAATGGGTGGTTTTCAAGAGCTGTGTGTCGACCTATCGCCTGTGTCATGTTCATTTGGTTCATTACCACTTACCACTCTTATCCCACGTGAATACCACCTCTGGTATTCCCAAAACTGATTATCCATATTTTCGCGCGTCAAGCAGTTTTGAACCCTATTTCTTATGGTTTCGACCATAGAATCCCTTTCTGCATGCTCCCTTGCCTCTGCACTACTCTTTCTCCCTCTGCTAAGCTCTCTGAAGCAGTTACACCCCAGCAAAGCAGGTTTTTATAATATGTTTGTGGTTGTTTGCAGGTTTTCATGGCGGAAGAGTTATAAAGTCTTCCCACAGCCAATTACAGTGGCTCAGAGTCAAGGGTGACGATCCTCTAGGGTTCAATCAAATACAAAAGGGAACAAAAGGGCCGAAATTCCACGTTTAATCAATATATCATGAATATTGGTTACACAACAAGGTCCTCCAATGCATCACTGCCACCTGTACAGCCCACAGTGAAGACCAATTAGAGATTAAAGTTTGAAGATCAAAATCTTACCAAACAGTTAAAGGATGAAGACACAGTTTAAAGCCCTAAGATGATTATAAAGACCCAAAATCAAGATCAAGGCCTAATCAGTGTTTAAAGTGAAAAAGTAAGATAGATTAGCAAAGGACCGCTTCAAAATGCCAGATCATTGAAGCAATTAATCCCCAGAAAGCTAGAAATGCCACCCACAAGTTCATTTTCCTCAAAAGAATACAAATTTAATGTACATTTAGAGATATTTGCCAAAGACAGCTCAGAAGTAATTTCCAGCCTACCAAAGCCTCCAAAGTCAACAAAAGTGACTGAAGTAGGTAAAAGTTAATGTAAAATTAATTAAAGTAGAGTTAAATATCTGAAATATTCTCCATAAGTCCTCCCCAAAGGCCGAGAAGCATTTACTCTGTATTTATTGAAAAATTAGACCTGTCTTTCACTCCACCTTCTCAATTTACCTATAAATATCATAAGAGGAGCCCATTGTAAAATGTTAGTTGAATACTCATTGAATGTAAATAGCTATTGAGGCATGCTGAAGCTCTGTTTTTTAATTGAAGAAAGATAGGTTGAGAAGAGAAGTTTGAAGCTGTAAAGACCTACTGGAGTTGAAGATTGTAACTGGTTTGAACATCAAATATACAAGCTGATTTATGGGATCCTGGTCTATGTCAATGGTGATTTTTTTCTTACTATAATTGTTATTTTTCTCATGTTCTCCATACTTTCCACTTTCTTTGATAAAGAATAGCAAATATAGATTAGGATTTACTGTAAAGTACCCTATTTCTAACTGATAAATATTTATCTTTATGTTTTCTTCTAATTGTGGCTTTGAGGACAATTCAATAGAGTATAACCAGTGAAGTGTTGGTGAGCCTATGTTTCTTGAGTACAACTTGAGATATTGTCTTTGAAAGTTCTTGAAAAGTCTGCTAAGTAAATTTGAACTAGGGAAGTCTATGGTTAGCCCTGTCCTCTAGTTGATCTCCAACAGTAGCTTTGAAAAGTTCCCTAAGAGTATGCCAAAAGCAGGATAGGTTCAAAGTCCTTACTTGATCTTAGGCTTCCCTTAGGCTGATCTAAAAAGTGTGCTTTAATCAAAGTTTTCCCAAAGAAGTCTATGGTTTGCCCTGTCCTTTGGCTTGCTTCAAACAGTTACTTTGAAAGGCTTTTCTTGTCTAGTGAAGTTAATAGATTCTTAAATAGTTATTATCTTTTCTTCTTTCACCACACTTTTAATGTTCCATACCATAAATCAACTTAAAGAGATATTTTTACATAGATGACTTGCCCCATAGACCACTCTTGAAACTTGTTGTGCAATTAAATCCTTTTGTGACTCCATAGCCCAATGGATTGATATTGTTTCTTACCTATCCTATCAGCTGAACCATTCTTTCAACTTGCTCACACCTTTACCCTTCAAGAGACTTCCTTCATTTTGATGATATCCATCCCAACCAAAAACAAACAAAACCCTTGTACTTCATAACTAGTCTAATATCATATCATAAATCTTAAATATCATATCTTTTGAAAAAAATTATATAGAGATATCCCTCTATGAATCTAGGAGGGCTAGATCCTAGAATTACAAAGTGGTTTTGATGTAGGCTCTGCAGCATTTGTTCTTGCCAATCTTGCAAACTACGGAGACCCTAACATACTGGCGACCATATTGGGGAGATTATTGAGTAATAGATAACTTCACAACTCAACGAACCCCTATTTCTAAATAAATCAAGTGTCACCAAGACTGGTTATTATTGAGTGTTGATGGTGAACAACAACCAAACCTTGAAAACAAGTAAAAATCCTTCACCTGGTGACTCCACAACTCCCAAAAGACCAAATGACTCCACTGGTAGAAGACTCTGAACTGGTTGAAATGATACAGTGACCTCTTTTCTAATTTACAAACATGGATTCAAATATAGACCCAAAAGCAAAGCTATTGGTCAGGATGGAAAAAATGTTGGACATGTTTGGAAAGATAATGGATAAGTATGAGGCTAATTTAAATATTGATGATCTAGAGCAGCCCATGCCTTTTCCAGATCAAGAAAAAACTCAACCCCTACAAGACCTAGACAATGAGCAAGACATGTATGATGATCAAGACTTTATAGAAGATGATGAGCAAGGTTACAGAGAAAACAATGAAGAAGGCTGTCAAGAAATTTCTGATTGCCTACCTATAGCTTGTGTTTTATGGTTAAGTGATATTTACGAACAAAATGTAAATACTAATAGTGAGTAGTTCTCTGGGGAAACAAGTAGCCACTTAGAAAATGCATAATCTGATATGGAAGGAGAACTAGCACATATAGGGACTCTCCCTCTATGTTATAACTCATTTCAGATTTTAAGAGGAGAGTGGCATCCTGACAATGTAGAAGAAACAACTCATGAACCTTTTATTCAAACTAAGTATCATAAAAATCATGAGGAGTTGTTTGAAACAGAGGAATATCAGGAAACAGTAGAAAATCCTCAAAGTTCTCCTGCAAGCATAAGTAAAGATCCCCTAGAAGAGGCTCAAGAAGACATCCAACCTCAAAACCAGTTAACACAAGAGATTGAGGACTGTTGTACTTCTTTCCAAAGCCAAATTAAAATCCCTCCTCTTTTGACAGAAGAAGAAATTTATCAAATACTAAACAAGAAGCTAGCCTCCAAACCTTCATTGGAACAAGATAATCATCAACGTAGTGCCTACCCCACAGAACAACACAATGGCACCCAAGACAAAGAGGATAGTAGGGAAATTAATGTTAAATCTTAAACTAGTCCTTTGTGGAATATGAGTTTTGATGGGTCATTTAGTAAAACTAGTGCAGGTGTAGGAATATGGCTTTACAATCCAGAAAACAATCATGTTGAAGGCCATTCATATAAATTGAATTTTCAATGCACAAATAGCATAGCAGAGTATGAGGCTTTCCTTTTAACGCTGCACTTATTGAAGAAATTAAGAGTCCAGAGGATAACAGTTCATGGGAATGCAGAATTGGTAATTAGGAAAGTGAATGGGGAATACATTGTTAAACATCCCAGACTTAGAGCCTATAAGGATGATGTTATCGACTTGTTAAAATCATTTGAATATTTCCAACTTACCCTTGTTCCTAAAAACCAAAATATTCTTTCTAATTTGTTAGCCCTTGCTGCTAATACATGTCTAAGACCTTGTGAAAACAAACAGTACATAATTCAAGAAAAAATCAGACCAGCTGTCCCAAACAATGAAAAGTACTGGCAAGTATTTGGGGAAGAAAAACAAATAGAAGACTGTCCTACTGAGGATATATCATCTTCTCAAGAGAAACCTTCTCCCATTGTTGATATAAATCTGTCATCCAAAGAACCTGAATTTACATCAGAAACAAGAGTAGACTTAGAGAAAGAAGAAATTTCACTGCTTGTTGATTTGCAGGTGAAGGATGATGATGCTTCCAAGGAACATATTGAAGATGCAGTCCCCAAAGCTGATGTCTTAAAGGTAGATAATCTACCAATCATGGAGGGCCAAAAAGAATAGAGTTCTCATCTTTTCTTTATTGATCCTATGGAAGAATGTGTGGAGGTCCCAATTGGCTCAATTTTTCAAGCATGGATCCTTTGCAAGAGCCAAATACATAAAATGCTGTCACCTTCTGTGATAGCCCTGATTTTAAAGATTAATATTCAATATATAACATGGTTATCTCTGACAAGCAGTTAGATGTTCTACTCATTTTTGTTACCAATAAAATGGTTGCACTTTTTTTGCCTGCTCAAAGAGATGAGCAAAGACTAGTCATGGAACCATCTGATTGACTGGATGTATTGGAAAAGAGAATTTGTCAGCTAACATGTAAATATGTCAGAGTTAGATTAGGATAGGTAGGAATGTCAATAAAGCTCAGCCTATGAGCATTTAGTTAGTTTTTTGTTTTTTGATTTGAAAGAAAAAGAAAAAAAAATACAAAAACAATAAAAAAGAAAAAATAGGGCAGATATAAAAGAAGGTACAACCCCATACCAAACAAGAAAGGAAAAATATGAAAGTATGCAAGCTTAAATTCCACTACCAAGAAAAACACTGCTATTTAGTCATATAGCCTAATCATGACTAGATAGATTTCAATTTACTGCTAATAGGTTAGTGAATTATATTAGCCAAACAATTTAATATTGGCTTATCAGTAGATTAGATTAGGATAGAAAGAAGTGGCTTTAATCAGACCAAAACTTGAGCCAAAGAGAAGAAAGGAACTGGTTCTAACATGCTAAAAACTTGAACCAAAGAAAGAAGAAGATAGCTCAAAAAGATCAAAACCAGAGCTGAAAGAAAGAGTGAAGGATGCTTTTTATTTTTCAGATCTTAAGCCTTCACAGTTTTGTTTTAAAATTTTCTACAAAATTTTAGTCTATGTGCAGCTTGTTTTTATGCCATAGTCTCAATAGCAAATCAGACAGCTTAATCCTAGTTTGGATGTGTTTTAATTTTCTGTTTTAGAAAATAGAGAATAAAATCTGTCAGATAGTTTAATCCTGACAGATAGTAGCTTAGGTAGAGAATCTATGAGTTCAACTATTTAATATGAACTTATGGAAGAAATAAGAGTAGATGTAGATTAGTTTCCTACTTTCAATAAAAGAATAAAATTTTGATGTCAAAGGTTTACAAGTCCAAGTGCACCTTATGAAGAATTTTTTTTAGGAAAGTAGGCTATGTAGGTAGTTGTTTGGGGAAAGAAATCTGTTTGTTGATTTAAAGTACTGCTCGTCTTCTTAAAGCAGCATGATCAAGGAAGAAAAATCTTTCATGGATAAGGCACAGGTTTGCATTCTAGAGATAAATTTCTGAAGTTCTTGACACCTCCAAGGAGCTACCATCCCCAAGTGGAGCCACTGTTAGGCATCAATAAAATTTTGTCTTAACTGATGATGGCTAAAACAGGTCTTTAGTCTTCAAGAAAAAAGTTTGAAGCAAAATTGTGACTTCTTGAAGCCTCTATGTGTTCTTTATCCTCAAAGAGATCCTTTCCTTTGATAATCTCCATTCAAAAAACCCACTAAGTAACCCTGCTGATATCAAAAGAGACTCTTATTTAGGCAATTTTTCCATCATTTTCTAAGCCCATTTCATTCATTTTTCCCTTTTATTTATCCTCCATTCCCCTTTCAAAAAACCCATTTTTACCTTCTCATTTATCCATCATTTCCCTAAAAAACCTTCTAAAAATCCTTTAAAAACCTATAAAAAACACCTTTTGTATGGTTTGAATTACCCTATTTTACCTATCGGAACGTTTTTTTTAGGCTTAAAAAACCCCTCTTTTGGCCTAAAAATGCACCCTTTTATATACATGCTTTAAGCCCCCGAGGGCTTAAATCTTCCGCTTCTTTTTCTTCATATGACCTGTGCCCGCGATCAGGCGCTAGCCCCCATCGCATTGGCATTTCCTCTGTAAACCCACATTTCCTTTGCAAACTTTCCACCCCGATAACGATGCTCCGACGCGATCTCCACCATTGATCTGGGAGATCTGACGGCCCTCATTTAACCCATCGATCACCCCATCCCCACTATTTCCTTAGCCCCTTTTCCCTAGCTCCTGGTCCCCTTACTCTCCCACAGGACCGTGCCCCAACACCTACTCTTAGCCCCCATCGGCATCTGCGAATCACGATTTTTTTTCCTTTATCCCCTTTCCCTTCGCCCCGCTGATGGCTGACCTCCGATTTCATCGCAACCGTCTGATTGACTATAATCCGACGGCTCAGATTCTCTGCGGTGGCACTCAACCAAGGTGGTTCGCACCTCCCTGGTGCCCCTGCAGTTGACCCATTTTACCCTAGCCCAACTCATGTCTACGATTGAGACTCATTGCAGGGGCATACCCCCAAGGTCTTTTCTCCGTACACCCAGTCCCCCCGCGGTGACGTCATCTCATAGTGCCACCTTTCAGCACCTCCACTTCCTCCCATTTTAACCTTTTTCTATGTATTTCCCCCCTACATGGATTTTAACCCTTTTACACTATAAACCATTGTTTACTCGACAAAGTCCCCCGCTACGCGACAACTTGCCTCCATGTCACCCCAGCCCCACCGTATTTCCTCTGCCCATCCTGTCTCCCTCGCGCTCATCCACGAACATTAATCTGGACTGCCCAGATCTAACAACCCCAAATCCTTTTCGCGCCCGATCCCTCCAAACCTTCCCACAGTGCATATTGCACATGAAATGGGTGCTTTTCAGGAGCCACGTGTCGACCTCTTGCCTGTGTCGCATTCGTTTGGTTCATTACCACTTACCACTCTTATCGCATGCGAATACCACCTCTGGTATTCCCAAAACCACTTATCCATATTTTCACACCTCAAGCAGTTTTGAACCCTATTTCTTATGGTTTCGACCATAGAATCCCTTTCTTCATGCTCCCTTGTCTCTACACTGCTCTTTCGCCCTCTGCCGATCCCTCTGAAGCAGTTATACCCCAAAAAAGCAGGTTTTTATAATATGTTTGTGGTTGTTTGCAGGTTTTCATGGCGGAAGAGTTATAAAGTCTTGGCACAGCCAATTACAGTGGCTCAGAGTCAAGGGTGACGATCCTCTAGGGCTCAATCAAAGACAAAAGGGACCAAAAGGGCCGAACTTCCATGTTTAATCAATATATCGCGAATATTGGTTACACAACAAGGTCCTCCAATGCATCACTGCCACCTGTATAGCCAACAATGAAGACCAATCAGAGATTAAAGTTTGAAGATCAAAATCTTACCAAACAGTTAAAGGACGATGACATAGTTTAAAGCCCGAACATGATTATAAAGGCCCAAAAGCAAGATCAAGGCCTAATCAGTGTTTAAAGTGACAAAGTAAGACAGATTAGCAAAGGACCGCTTCAAAATGCTAGATCATTGAAGAAATTAATCCCCAGAAAGCTAGAAATGCCACCCACAAGTTCATTTTCCTCAAAAGAATACAAATTGAATGCACAGTCAGAGATATTTGCCAAAGACAGCTCAGAAGTAATTTCCAGCCTACAAAAAGCCTCCAAAGTCAACAAAAGTGACTGAAGTAGATAAAATTTTATGTAAAATTAATTAAAACGGAGTTAAATATCTGAAATTTTCTCCATAAGGCCTCCCCAAAGCCCGAGAAGCATTTACTCTGTATTTATTGAACTATTAGACCTGCCTTTCACTCCACCTCCTCAATTTACCTATAAATATCATAAGAGGAGCCCATTGTAAAATGTTGGTTGAATAATCATTGAATGTAAATAGTTGTTGAGGCATGCTGAAGCTCTGTTTTGTAATTGAAGAAATATAGGGTGAGAAGAGAAGTTTGAAGCTGTAAAGACCTACTGGACTTGAAGATTGTAACTGGTTTGAACATCAAATATACAAGCTGATTTATGAGATCCTGACCTATGTCAATGGTGATGTTTTTCTTACTATAATTGTTATTTTTCTCATGTTTTCCATGCTGTCCACTTTCTTTGATAAAGAACAACAAATATAGATTAAGATTTACTGTAAATTACCCTATTTCTCACTGATAAATATTTATCTTTATGTTTTCTTCTAATTGTGGCTTTGAGGATAATTCAATAGAGTATAACCAGTGAAGTGTTGGTGAGCCTATGTTTCCTATGTACAACTTGAGATATTGTCTTTGAAAGTTCTTGAAAATTCTGCTAAGTAAATTTGAACTAGGGAAGTCTATGGTTAGCCCTGTCCTCTAGTTTATCTCCAACAGTAGCTTTGAAAAGTTCCCTAAGAGTATGCCAAAAGTAGGATAGGTTCAAATTCCTTACTTGATCTTAGGCTGCCCTTTGTTTTCTTATATGTTTTCTTCTTTCTGAAAGTAATCTATTAGATTGCTGGATTGTTGTTTGAAAAGTGTGCTTTAATCAAAGTTTTCCCAAAGAAGTCTATGGTTTTCCCTGTCCTTTGGCTTGCTTCAAACAGTTACTTTGAAAGGCTTTTCTTGTCTAGTGACGTTAATAGATTCTTAAATGGTTATTAGCTTTTCTTCTTTCACCACACTTTTAATGTTCCATACCATAAATCAACTTAAAGAGATCTTTTGACACAGATGAATCGCCCCATAGAACACTCTTGAAACTTGTTGTGCAATTAAATCCTTTTGTGACTCCATAGCCCAATGGATTGATATTGTTTCTTACCTATCCTATCAGCTGAACTATTCTTTCAACTTGTTCACACCTTTACCCTTCAAGAGACTTCCTTCATTTTGATGATATCCATCCCAACCAAAAACAAACAAAAAAACTTGTACTTCATAACTAGCCTAATATCATATCATAAACCTTAAATATCATATCTTTTGAAAAAACTTATATAGAGAGATCCCTCTTTGAATCTAGGAGGGCTAGATCCTAGGATTCCAAAGTATTTTTGAAGTAGGTTCTGCAGCATTTGTTCTTGCCAATATTGCAAACTACGGAGACCCTAACAAACTCGACCCAAACGTGCATGACTCTCCCCATGTTGTTTTTTCTGCCTTAACTGCTTCTCTGCTACCTAGTCCTTGCTTATGGTCTAATGCTGCTCCTTGCCTCTATGCTGATTTCCTAGATTCTTTCTTTGGAAAGGATTTTGAATATTGACATCCATGTAAAGTATGGAAATTTTGCAAAGAAAAAATAATCAGTCACATTGTGATACTGTAAATTACAGGGTTCTAACAAGTCCCACACATTAAATATGCTACTCTCATGGAGATTCCCTCCCACTAACACTGCGTTGTCCCTCACTAAATCTCCACTACCTCCATACCAGCGTTGTTGATTTGGTCAAAATTGACCCCATCCACATGCTTCAACCTATATTGACACCCAAGATTGCTTTTTCAAGATGATCCACATTCACATTAGAAGTGGTTTTATTCCTACTAAGGAGATTTATGGGTCTCCCTACCCTCTTATTCATCTATCTAAATGACAAAAGAAAAAATTAATATTCCAACTAGTTGAAAGCTAATTAGGAATATTATAGTCCTCCCATCCCAAATGTTGCTTGCCCTCAAGCAACTACAAGGATGAATGCTGCAAAATCTCTTCTCCTTCCCCGGTGGCATCTACGTCCGATAAGCTCCTCCACTAAATCAAATGTTCTCCAATCAATCTGCCCCTTAGCTGCTGCTCCCAAGTGTCCAAGTTAGCCTTTGGTGATAAAAAAAAATGGCTCACATCATCAAGAAATGAGAGATCCATGGTGGAAACTATATGCTGTCTAATGGCCTCATTGAGGAATGGAGCATAAAAAATGTTGGAGTTTTTACTCCCGATGGGAAGCTCCAACCCATGTGCTACTCCAACAAGATGGATCACCATGTGTGGCCCATAGAGAAAGTCCTCAATATCCTCCTTCTACAATATGAATGGTCTATATGGCTGAAAGTAGATATAGACCAAAGTATCCACCCTACATTGTCTCTCCTCCCATCCATGATCTATGTAGAACTCCTACTGATATAGGGTTGTAGCAATGTTGTCCTCAAGAGACTGGAATATATCCTGACTCTCTAGGATCCAATATTTGGTTCTAAGAACCTTTCTTACCCTAATCATTCTAACAATAATGACCTAAAAATCATAAACGTATGGAATAAAAAATAGGGATACTTTGACTACCATATGAAATACCGGATGGTGATAATAGTCCCTCAAGTGGAACCAGCACAATTTTGCTCCTTGTTTTCCTAGAACACATTGTGATAAGTAGCTTCCCAGCCACTTTCTTGATGCCCCTATATTCCCATCTGCTTGGGGGTAGTAACTGATGTTTGGTGTCAATTGAGTACACCCCAAATAAGATATCATCTGCCCAAAGCCTCCTCGGAAGTGGCCATTCCCATCACTAATTATGGCCCCAAGAAGGCCATGAAGTCCAAGGAGAGGTTTTCCCTCTTGTGGAGCAATGCACTATAAATGAATGACATATGAATGCAAATAATTTTTTAGTTGATCAATAGGTACAAAGACACAAACCTTACCATATACCATTTCTAAGATTGTGATGAGGTCCATAGATGAGCTTTCCCATTTCTCTACCGGAAAGGTAAGTGGTTGTAACAACCTTGTAGGGAGGTTGTTTTCCTCCTCGTTCTTCAAGAAAACCATAAATCTCCTGACATGCTGGAGCACATCCTCCTTGAGACCCTCCCATGAGAATCTCTCCCCAATGGCCTGATGGGGCCCAATGAAATCTGGATGACTGGAAAGGAGTGAATCATGTGCTAGATGTAGAATATTCTTCTTGACCTTAGAATCTATAGTCAAGAAGATATGATCCTAGTAATAGATGATTCCATCTGTCACTCTATACCTCTCATCACTCAGCTGCCCATCAAGCACTTCACATGTGAAGTGGTTCTTTGAATACTCCACAAATAGTTGGGACTCCCAATCTGGATTTATCCTCAACCATGACAGTGCTGCTAGCCTTTGTGATAAGGCACTTGTTAGCTCACTGCTGCCCTCTTTGCTATGTTCAATGCCAAATCCATGTGCTGGAATACTGCTATCCCTCTTTTTCTGCCTCCCTTGAGGCTGCTTCTACTCAAGTACATGATGAACTTTATGGTGGTTAGTCTTCACTTGGTAGTTATTCCCCATCCAAAACCTTCTGATTTTGGCCAATGTATGCATGAATACCAACAACCCCTTGCAATATATGGAAAACTCCCTCCTATGTGTTAGTATCTTCTGACTCTAAAAGGCTATGGAGTATCCCCTTTGCACCATGATTGTGCCATCATCCACTCCTGAAACATCTCCTCTCAACGCAAGAGGCTTGGTGAGAGTTGGTAATACTGATACTGGGAAAATATCCATATCCTACTTGAGCCTACCAAAGACCCTCTGTGTTATTCCAGACTCACCCAAGGCTCCCATATTATCCGGTTTTATGAATGGTTCAACTTGTTGTGAGAACTCTTTAACCAATTCCCGGTCCAAGGGCCTCCCTTGTGGAATGCCTCCAAATAATATAACATCATGGTTCAGAGTCAACTGCATATCTGAGTGGACCAATGTGTCTTTGCTCTCACTACAAAAATCATGCTCCATCTTATGTACAGAGGCTACCTGAGGTGGATAAGTGTGCATGCCCTTGATCATTTGATCCTTACCACTCTTCTTATCTACCCATTCCATCTGCAAATTATCCAAACCTGTGGTGACTTTCCCCAATGTAATCAACCACTGCACACCCAATATCACATTGGTGTCAGGAATGTCGACCGAAAAGAAGTCATGAGTAAAATTATATGTCCCTAAGGTTACTGAAAATGTCAGAACATACTTCATACACTGCATTTTTCTAGATCATGGGACCAAAATTGAGAATCCCTCATAATCAGCAGTGGGTATTTCTCTCATTTGTACTAATTGAGCATCAATAAAGTTGTGGGTAGCCCCACTGTCAATCAACACTGATACTCTCTAATCCTGAATTGTACCTTGGACTCTCAAAGTCAGATACTTGGGTACTCCCTACAAAGATGCAAGGGCCCCTCCAATTGGAGAAAATTCACCACTCCCACCTCTTGATGGTGGTAGATACTCCCTTTCTATCACAGTGTTGTTGTCTCCTTACGAATCCTCTTCTTCCTCCTCCTCACTATCAGAGAATAAATCTATATAGTGTGCCTTCCTTGCAGCACATTGATGCCCCAGTGCCCATGGTTCTGGACATGTGAAGCAAAGCTTCCTCCTCCTCAAGTCTCTCCATACATCATCACTAAGAGGCCCTTTTTTCTAGTTCTCCTTTGGAGGAATAACCTTCACATATTTCCCCTTTTACTAAAAGGGTGGTCATTGCTGAAATGGAGCTCTTTCTCTTGGCAAAGCATCCTGTAAATATCTAGCCCTCTCAATATGATCTTAGAGTGTAGTTGGTCTAGTGGATTTAACCAACCCATGCAGAGGCTTTGCTAGCCAATCAATGAACATATAAACCCTCCTAGTTGTAGATAAGTCTAGAACCATGACATAAAGTTTTATAAATTCAGAGATATAGGTCTCTGGCCCCCTGACTGCTTGAGCTTGGCTAGCTTAATAAAAGGTGCCTCTGGGTCTCTTTGATCAAACCTCTCTACTAACCTTCGAGTGAAATCTGAATATGCAGTCACATTGGCATGCCCCAATGTAGAAAGACCATAAAACCACCAATCATGTGCCTCAACTTCAAGGTGCAACACTGCTATCTTAATGGCTTCAATCTCTGATACTTGGTTCAATTGAAACTATATGTCTAGTTTCTCCACCCAAGACTTGGCTGTGCACTTGGATGACCCATCAAAAGCAAGCATAAAAAATCTACCAATAGTACATTGCAGATCATTGTTATGCACGTACCCTCCACTTATATTTTTATTTCGGGCTTTCCTATTTTCCTTGATCTGACAAAACTCCTGAAAGTTTAGATTATCTTTGAATCTATGAGATTGAGACTCATACTCCATAAATAGTCTTCAAGAGTCTCTTGTTCTTGGGGTCCTCCTCCCCCATTTCCAACTGCTAGGAATGCATGCATAGTGGAGCATTGGGAAACTTGTTTCCTTACTGGTTGTTCATACCAATGATTTGAAATTTCAGAGCTTTCTCCATGTGTAAACCCTCTAGGGTATTATTTATGTTTCTCCATCCTCGTCTCCTTCATTTCTCGAGCAATATCATGCATGGTTTGGAGAAGAAGCTTGGGAAACTCCTTTTCATCCATCTCTCTTGATATTGGAGTTTTTCCTTTGCCTCCTTTATTGTATGTATAATCATATCCCCGATTTCTATTAAGATATTTCTTCTCCCTTTCTATGAGAGGCTCTCCTTATTCTGATGACATAATTGTTGTTCTACACAGGCTAAGCCAATATTATACTCTAATACCACTGTAATATTCCAAATTAGGAAAAAAGGGAATATAGCATATAAAACTATAAAATGCAGCAACATAACAATACATCAATAGGAGCATATTATAGAGCCATTTATTTCATATTATAGTAGAGAAATGAGCACAAGATCTTGAGGAAAAAAACACTCAAGCTAGGCAAAACAAGCCTCAAATGACCCAGTACATGAAATATGAAATGCCGATGCTACATAAAATGGTGAAGAACATATGGCGGTGCAGTCCTATGGAGGATAACTAGAGGATGAAACTAAAGATACAAATAACTGCTGATATAATTCGTATAAAATGTCGAGATCAAAGATCTAGGCTTTCTAGCACCTTTCCAAGACAACCCAAAAGGGGTTTCTGGAAATACACCATATGAAAGATGCAACCCTAGGGCTGAATAACACACTACAATTGGGTAACTGATAGGAGGTGAATGATTTGATATAAAAATATTTGATAGTCCTCAAATAGATCTCTCGAATGAAGGGCTGCTCCCTTCACTATAAATCCAACTCACAAACATGGGCACTAAGCCCTCCACTGCAACTTCCCTACAAAATAATGTAGTTTTTGAAGGATAATGCACTGTATATGATGCCATAAAATTTGCTTGATATTGGGTGGTGAAATAATTCTCAAGGAACCTCCTTTCTAGCCTCTTGGATGAAGGACTTCTCCTCTCACTGGAAAACAAGCTCAGAAACTTGGTTTGTCAACACTCCATTGCTACTTCCCTGCAAAATAATGCAATATCTGAGGGATACTGTGATGTAGATGTTGGATGAAGCTTGTCCTGATGTTAGATGGTGGAAATGAAGGTCAATAAACCTCTCTTGAGTGGGAAATCGAAGTCCCTCGAGGATGAGGGTGGGATTTCCACTCGGAAACACCCTTGTTCTAAACAGCACAATAGACTCCGCTAAACAACTGAAGCGTGCATAAAGTCATAAAAAACCAAGAAATAAACAATAATAATAATGCCTTATATGGCTTCCATCCCCTTCGTTATATGATTTGTGAGCCTCCTCACCCTTGGTCCCACACATTAAAGATGCTACTCTCATGGAGACTCCCTCCCACTAACACTACGTTGTCCCTCAATAACTCTCCACTACCTCCATACCAACATTTTTGATTTGGTCAAAATTGACCCCATGCACATGCTTCAACCTCTATTCACACTTAAGAGTTCTTTATCTAGCTGATAAGATGATCCACATTCACATTAGAAGTGGTTTTATTCCTACTAAGGAGATTTACGGGTCTCTCTACCCTCTTATTCATCTATCTAAATGACAAAATAAAAAATTAATATTCCAACTAGCTGAAAGCTAATTAGGAATATTATAGCCAGCAAGGAAGCCATGTGCCTTCATCTTATCTTGTCTTAATTTGATCTTCATCAGTAGCATCCAGCTACACTTTGGTGTGATAATCAGAGTGTCATTCAGCTATGCAAAGATCTAGTTCATCATCAGCATATGAACACATTGAGCTTCATATACACTTCATCAGAAAGCTCATTCATGACCGTTTTCTTGAAGTGCAATATTGTTCAACCAATTACCAAGTTGTCGATATCTTTACAAAGTCTCTCATAGAAGTGAAGTTTACCAAACTTTGATATATGCTTGGAGTTCAGGAAATTTATCATTAAGGGGGGATAGGCTCTAATTCCTCCTTCCTTCTTCTATTGTGTCACATTTGTAAATCCGTCAATCATATCGCAAGTTGTTCTTAAGGGGGGATAGGCTCTAATGCCTCCTTCATTCTCCTATTGTGTCACCTTTGTAAATCCTTCAATCCTATCCCAATTTGTTCTTAAGGGGGGATGTTAGGATATTTCGACATATAGGAAATAGTCTTCTTTTGTGTCACCTTTGTAAATATTTCAGTCATATCCCAAGTTGTTATTAAGGTGAGATGTTAGGATATTCCGACACATAGGAAATAGTTAAGAAAAACTTGGTATATTGTAGAGTTAGGTAAAGTGTGCTTATTTACTATGTACATTTATAACTTATAATCTGACGGTCACGATATGTAGTGATCCGACGATTCACTCTCTCCTTGGTATTACCGACACTTGATCTGTGGCTTAACACCTGATTGGTCCATGATCTCGATTTAAAGAGCATGGAGGGTAATTTTTCCGGTAACCGCTTATGAGAGAAACTTATGTAAATTTTCTTTTTTATATTAATAAATTTCCTAAAGTGGCCGCGTTGGCTCAAGTTGTGGACTATTTCCCTCTTCAAGGGTTTTCACCACGTCAAATACTGGTGTATTGATTTGTGATATGTTTGTGAGCGGCGACCTTTGGTGTTTGATCTAAGGAACTTACCCTATAAATTACCACAGTGGAAACAACAATCTCTTCGAAATAATGAAAAGTTCAGAGAAACAAATTCATTGTTCTTAAATTTTTTTCAAATCCATTTCTAATGAATTAATTTTTTTTTAAATCTCAACTCTAATAAACAACTTTCTTTGATTTGTGGTAGGGATTTTTCAAAAGTAGTTAATTTGAATTTTAAAAATGGGTTATGAGCTAGATGTTTTTGGATGAATAGTAAAAATATTTAGTTTTCTCTTCTTTTTTTTGGGTTATAGGATATGTGTTGTGGTGGGTTTGTCA
Source organism: Pinus albicaulis (assembly GCA_034641835.2). Classification (NCBI taxonomy): domain Eukaryota; kingdom Viridiplantae; phylum Streptophyta; class Pinopsida; order Pinales; family Pinaceae; genus Pinus; species Pinus albicaulis. The sequence continues at coordinate 1,980,011,560 of CM076578.1, forward strand.
CACGGGTGTACGAAATCACACCAGCTTAAAGAGTGTGGTCTACTCTTTAAACTATTGGTAACAGGAAGAAAGTGGGGGAGCTCAAAAGCATAAAACTTAATGGAAATAGTATGCTAAAGTATGCTCTGTTTAAACTAAAACTAAAACACAAATATACAAAAGCTATATAGAGAGTCAAAACAATAATAGTGCAAACGATGGCTCGATGGCCTCTTCTTATTAAACGTTTGAAACGAAGAAGAAATTTTACCCACTTTCCAAAGGGCCCCTAGGCAATGGCTCTAGGTCCCAATGCAAGGATGTTAACTTCCAAGCTCTGTCTCTGATGTAGTCTCACTCTCTTTCTCTCTGCTGTGGTGGAATAATATGTTGGGTGGCCAGCTATCGAGTCCTCTTTAGCTCTAGCTCCGGGTCACACACAATGCTGGTGTTGCTTGGGCAACATTGGCCAGCATGACAATGTGATCACCATTTCTTCATCTCTTGGTGGGTTTATATAGGTGAGTTTCAAATCCTCCTTCCCTCCCTTGGTACATGATGGATAGTGACTCAAGGGAGAGGTGTGATTCCACTGTGTGCTCAAATATTCTTTTGTGCGCTCACATGTTGTCTAAGGAGGCACTGGTGGCTGTCCTTAGGCGACTTTCACACAAGGAGTAACTGTCCTTTGCTTGGTGTGCTCTCAGAAAGAGACTTTTTGCCATTTCCAGGAATGCACGCTTATCAGGCCAAAAGGCGCGCAGAAGTCACTCTTCTTGAAGGATAAAGCGCATAATTCAACATTTATGACTAGTTCAAATTTGATTTTCTCAAAACCTTAGAGATTTAAAATACTTCTTGATTCCATAATGTGTTCCTGTCCTATAAATCCTTAGGCTCGATATTAATTGATGTTGTCTTCTACTGTACGATTTTCCAGTGTTAACAGTTGCCCCCTAATGTGTGAGTTCTAGGAAGAAATGTATAGCCTAAATACATTATAGTTTCTTTTCTGTATCGTACGCAGAGAGAGAGAGAGAGAGAGAGAGAGAGAGTTTTGCATGTTTTTTGGAATTGACAACACCTGTGCTGCTTTCAAGATAACCATGGTCTAAGGGACCTCGCAAACTTAAAAAATATACAAATATATTTACAAAATTTCAACGAGGTGAGCATGCCCCATGCTCGTGATGCTATGGCTAGTTAAAAGAAATTGACAAAATTGACGTATACATGTGTTGTCTATGCTACCATCGTGGTAGTGATGTCAGTTGTTGTTGAAGATGACCGCTAATGCCCTCAAAATTTTTCTTTGATGATAGGTGGAATGTGGTACCCATATGCATCATCTTGGTATGGAATATCATTGTGCCATGTACACAGGCATGGGTCAGACCTTCCCCGTTGCAGTTAATGACATGTGACGACATAGAGGCAATGTGTCTTCTAATTTTATCCGATCAGCGTAATGGTTGTAAGGTACGATACCATCGTGACATGAAATTTTTTGCTGTGGTCGAATGTCAGGAGGATCGATGAAATCTATGGACAATGATGTCTCCCACAGTGCCACCCAAGGATACCCCTTTGCATGGGGATGGGTAATCCAAGGTACCGCTTCCTTTTGGGAAAAGAGGTGTCGAGGTCAAAAAAAAGGAAGCCTTAACCGAACCATGGGTTGCTGACCTGAGGGGTCGGGGAGCTCAATGTGATGAGTTTACTATAGGCATGTTGGTGAGAGGTGACTGAAAACAAATGATGGGGATTCAGTGGCCTGAGGTCGAAGTATACTTGAGCAGCTTGGCGACAGTCATAGTTATTTCCAAAGGAAAAATCCCTGGAGTCGGTAGGACTTACAGGGTGGGTGTGAACTGGCTATGAATGTCATGATGGTGAATGCGTGGGGGTGAAATACTTTGACCAAGGGAAATGGGGGACTACTGCCATGGGAGAAAAGGTGAAATATGAGGGTGAAGTGGCGAAGGGCATCGTTTGCGATCTTTGTACACTTACCAAAAGAATAAAATAATGGGGTTTGGTTTGTAAAAAACACAGAGATGGGTACACCAAAACATGAAAGAGGGTCACTCACTGAAGGTATGAGGACGACATTTTGCTAGGGGTAAGGGTCCCATTGGTTGGTCTCATGTGTGGGGTTGATGAAGCAGAGGATGTCGTATATGGGATTATGCTGATGGAGGTATGGTGGGCCAAATGCGATGCGCGGAGGTGCGCTTTCAAGCTACTTGTACAACCTGGTCGTTTGGGAAGGGGGTTTTGAGTTTGAATGGTAAACTTGACCTTATGCATGATAGATGGATGGGAATGAGGTGCTTCCTAGACTGAAATGGTATGGCCATGGCGTTACTTGTGTTGTGATATATGGTATACTTTAGGTGATGAGCGCCATGGAGGGGAGGCTCTACCGACCAACATAGACGTTTATCATATGCGGGGTGAGGTGATGATAAACGTGGTCGAGTATGAGGACCCTATGGTCTATTTCTGATGTATAAATGATGTCAGGATATGCAAAGTTTTTTGGGACTCTATCATGCTGAGGGTAGAATGATACCTGCTCTAGAACTTTTAGTGGATGGTGTTGTGAACAATTTGCGGGTTCTTCTTGCAAAAAACAACTACCTCAAGTGAAAGCATCTTTGTTTCATCAAAAATTATTGTAAGGAATGAGATTTTAAAAAATAAGATGAGAGAGGGCATACCTGCTGGTGCTGAAAAATTATTTTTTCAGGAGTGTGAATGTGTGGCATCACCTCTGTTTGTTATGGAGTGTAGAAATTATATAACTAATGCGTTATACATCCAAGATTCTCCTGATCACACACTATTTCAAATTCATTCACAATACAAAATCTCTTCTACTATTGATCATCATATGCGGAAATTAAATCAATTGCATGCACATATTGAAACCGTAAAAATTCACACTTATGAACATAGTTTTTTAACGGGAAAGCCTAAAGCTAAAAACCCCAACTATCTGTATATAATATATTTCATAGATATCATGTAACAATCCTCATACAAAGCTTCTCACAAGCTCTCAGTACAATACAATCGCTACACACTAATTAGGCCCTGATCTAGCAAATCCATGCACTGATCCCTGCCACCTGCTAGCCTGCCTCTACTGCGCAATCCTTGCTGAAGAATAGCTCTAAATGAACTCGAATTAGTCCAGACTTTCTCACGCAATCCTAATTGGCAACTCTACTCTATGTTGGATGCAATCAATGCATCACTATAGTCACAACTGATAGTCAACCTGCTCTTTCACCTACCTCTCCACTGGTCTCCACTGAAACTGTCCATGCACTATAGTTAAATGATGTATTCTTCAGTTGATTAATGAGTTAATATTTAGTGAATTAATTATTAATTAATTCACACCACTCTCACTAGTGTATCAATCAGTTAGACTAGATACAACTAGCTCAATTGTGTCTAACTGAGTTAAACTGAACACAACTCCACCAACTACTTCTACAACTCCACCAAACTATGTCACATAAGTTCTAACTTAAGTCTCCATGCAATGGCTCCACTTAACCCTCAGGAATAGCGTAATTCCTTCTGTCAGCTCCTGTGCCACATCTTTGCACTTAACTGAAGTGCTCCAAGAGAATAAGATAATGTTTAGAGTCCAAATATTATTAAGAGCTAATAATATTCGACATATCTATTTTTAGACTAGAAATCTAAAAATAGAGTCTACTAATATGTATAAAAATATAATTCCATCTATTTTTCCAACTGAACAACCATCCAAAAATAACATCCTGTAACTCATAGATTATGATCGACATGTCTAAAAATAGACATAGTCTAAAAATAGACTTGCGCCAAAAATAGCCCGCGGGCCCACTTAGTGAAGGCGACTCTTTTCAATAAGCTCATCATCTTGTTGCAATCTCAACACTCCCTCTAAACAATATATGGATTATCTGCCACCCCGATCCTGCCTCTATGGTATTCGAATTTCCTCCTGGTGAGCGCCTTCGTCAAGATATCAACATCTTGATCCTCCGTAGGAATGTAAGAAAGTAACATGATCTTCTGCTGCACACAATCTCTGATATGATGATACCGGATGTCAATGTGTTTAGATCTATCATGAAATACTGGATTAACCGAGAGTTTGATGCAACTTTGATTATCACAATATATCACAATAGGATCTAAGTGTGAACCGAACAACCCGACCAAGATCTTCCTCATCCATATAGCCTCGCATGCAGCCAAACTTGATGCCATGTACTCAGCCTCCGCTGAACTGAGTGCCAGGATCTCTGTTTCCTGTTGTACCAAGAAACTGTTGTAGACCCTGTTAGCACCTAATTTGTACCTCATGCTGAAAAAGGAAAATCAGGGTAACCTTTAAACCATGCTCAGCCTTGTAGCTAGCCCTACAAGGTCAGGAGAGTGCTCTCTCCGTGATAAGATATTCCAAAAAGTACAATTATAAACTAATTTTAGGCTAGGTATAGTAATGGGAAATGTTTTAATGAATGAATTTCAGGGTTGTATGGAACAAATGGGACAGTTTGAATCGGGGAATTAAATCAGGGATACAGGTTATTTCTTGGGGAAAGGAAGGCAGGAAATTTTAGCAATTAAGTCTAAATAAATGATGGAATGGAAAGACTGGTGAGGAGCTGAAAAGGGCATGGGAAATGGATCCTTTTCAAACAGAAGGAAACACAGAATATTGAATGATTTCCCAAGGCAGAGAATTTAAAATGGATTCTACCTATGTATCTTGAAAGCATTCAACCAGAGATATTTATGAATGAATGGTACACATAACAATTTACATATGAACACAAAGGAGATAACAAATGCTAAAATTAATACCACATGGATCCCACAAATAAAAGCTGCATTTCTTATTAATCCCCTGTCAAAACTCTTACAATGGGAGCGCAGAGCGTCCTCTTTGTTTTCCACTCTATTCCCTTACTTACTGGCTTACAGACTGATTACAAAATGAGTGAAAATTACATTAAATAGACCAGATTTGTGGGAAGTAGATCCATAGAGAAAGGGAGTTGTTTTACCAACTCAGAACTGAAATATGAAGATAGGAAAGAGAATCAACAATCTATCCCTAAAAAGAAGGAACAACAATACATTTTAGGCCATCTGAAGATTTTATTGTTACACTAGATAAAAGAAAAATAGGCAATCTGAAAAATAGATCCCTATTTTACTGCTGTTGTAGAAGTTTCTGTCTCATATTAGCTCTAGACCCTTTAACTGTCTCTCTGTCTATTATTACTTTCTTGAAGAAAAATCCATTTTTGAAGAAAATGCCTTCGAAATAAATTAAAATGAAATTATGCCTTTAGTGAAGGGAAAAACACATTTTGAATGGAAGGAGCGAAGGGAAAGGAGGTGGGGTCCAAATTGCAATCGCAATCAGAATCAATGGGGAAGAGGGGATATAATATATAATGGGGCGATTGAAATATACTATGCGATGGTGCAATCACAATTGGGGATTGGAGCGGGAGAGGAGTGGATATTATTAGAACGAGGCATGAAAAAATCCGATGCGATTGGAAAGACCCTTATAAAATGAAATAATAAGTGAAATGGGCTTTACAAAAGGAGAATGGGCAGAAAAGGTCTAAAGGAGGGACCGGGAAGGGCAATCGCATCGAGAGATTTGGAAGGGGAGCGAGTAAAGTTATAAAACTTCAGATGCGATAAAATTACTTTGCAAAACTTTAAAACTGAATTATAGTGTTTAACAAAGGGAAAAGCGCTTTTTCATTGAAAAGAACAAAGGTTCTGGTGGGACCCAGGAGTGTAAATCACAATCACAATAGAGGTTTGGGAGGGGAGGCTAAGTGTTATACCATGGGATTTCACCGATGCGATTTGGGGATAAGCAACGGGGGAAAACCTTTATAAAATAAAATAAAATGAAATTTGGGATTTACAAAGGGAAAAGGCCCTTTGTATTATAAATGGGCGGAAGATTATATGGTGGGACCTGAAGGCCAATCGCTATCGGAAATCAGAGGGGAGCAGAGGAAAAATGTTATGTGAACACATCGATTGAGATTGCGCGACGGTGTATGAGCCGTCCGATTGGAGGGGGCGATCGATGACGAAGATGCGTTGGAAGTCAATCAGATCGGGGAAATTATGGGTGCAGGGATGCTGCGGATTTCGCAATGCAATTGTCTGTGGGCCGTCGGATCGAATGGGAAAATTGACGGCGGAGGAGTAATAAGGCAGAGTCAATCGGGAGGGACTCAATCAGAGGGGATCCTTTGAAAACGCTGATTGCGATGGAGCGATGGCATGTGGGCCATCGGATCATTGATCGGATCAACGATCAGGATGACATCGAGTGAGGCTCAATCGAG
>CM076578.1:1980018036-1980294492 GCA_034641835.2 Pinus albicaulis
GCACTCAATCGCATCGGAGTTTTTATAATTGCAAGGGTTAATCGGAATGCACCGTTTAAATGTTGCGATTGTGATCAGGAAAGGAAAGGGAATTGGATCGGCGGGGGTTTTATAATATAAAACCTTTAAAACTTTATTATAAAGTTTAAAATACATGAGGGGAAATGGTTTATTAAATTGAATATGTGTTTAAAATATTTTATCAATGCGATTTTGCCATTGGATGGGGGAAAAAGGGGTTTTATAAAAGAAAATATTAAAATTTAATAACATAAAGTTTAAGGGAAAGGTGGGAAAAGGGGTAGGGTTAGGGTATAGAGGACTTTGTTCACTTAGGCATAATTTTTGATCCAAGAGTCAGTTTTGAGAGTATAATATACCGTTGGAAAGCTCTTTTTGAGCTCTTTCTGATGGACATACCTAGAACATGATTTTGGACTGAAAATACTATGGAAAACTTCTCTGAAAGGCAGGGTGGTGACTTTGTGGAGATAACAGCTTCTAAAGTGTGACTTATTACATATGATGACATAAAATTACATAAAGATGATAATAAAAGTAAAGTATCATGTTTTCACCTCAAAAAATGGTTTTTGAGGAAAAAATTACATCAATCTGAATAAAACATTTCTTTGATCTTCTCAGGTGCTGTGACTTTGATTTTATTGACTTCCTCATGACCTTGCTGATATTTATTGACATTTTACTCATTAATTTGACCATGATGAGACCCTAGAACCTAATGAGACCAATCCTATGACCTAATAACATGACTCACAAAGTGAAAGTAACTCATGACCAAATACCATAGAGAGGAGAATCAGTAAGTTTCACATGAGGGAAAACTGATGAAAAATCACTACCATCAATGAATCCATGACCTAGCGGAATGGTGAAAATTTATGGTATGGGACTCCTAATATGCAAATGCAAAAGAGAAATTATGATCACTGATGGCAGTATGACTATACTAACACTAACATTGGCTCCAATGGGGATGGTAGCTCCTTGGAGGTTCCAAGAACACCGTAGACCAAGTTGCCTTATCCATTGGGCATGGAATCAAAAAATACTGAAAACTAACACTATACAGACTGACTCTGACTCAAGACTAAGACTGAAAACTAAAATAAAACCCAACCACAAACATATCATTCAAGTTTTATAGCCTTCACCTTGGGCCCCAAACTTTAATGACTGTGTACTTGAAATCTGACCAAAAATAACATGATATATACAATGATTATGACATGGTTTCTGATCCATTATCTTCAACAATGGTAGTGCTTTAAAAGCCTACCATTCACTGCTCCTCCATGGCAATCTTTGCCATCCATTTCTGAAAGCAAGAAAGCACTCTGTCCCCTGTATGCTGAAATCCTGTATGGTCCTTTCCACAGGTTTTTTAACTTACCATGCTTCCCTTTGTCCTCATTTCTTGCATCCCATCTCAACACCACATCATATAACTAAAAATTTTCTGATTTTGTCTTTCGATCATAGATCTTATTTATCTTCTCCTGCAACTGAATAACGTTCTGTGACACTTCCTCTCTTGTTTGCTGAAGGTGGATCATCTGATTGATCCTTCGCTGATTGTCATCTTCTTCGCTACCAATTTCTTGCAATAATCTCATGACTGGAACTGTAAGTGATGTAGGAAAGACAACATCGGTACCATAAACCAATTCAAAAGGTGACATATCTATGTATTTCTTGCTACTAACTCGGTCTGCCCACAATGCGTTGATGAGCTTTCGATGCCAGTTTCTTTTGTTTGCCTCCAACAATTTCTTGATTATATTTATCAAAGACTTATTCGATGATTCTGCCAAGCCGTTGCCTTGTGGGTAGTATGCTGTTGAATGGCCCAGCACGATATTGTATTTTTCGTAGAACTCCACCATCTTCTTAGAATTGAATGCTGTTGCGTTATCTGTTATAATTTTGTGAGGGCAGCCAAAACGAGATAAAATATTCGATTCTAGGAATTGAATAATTACCGTATCTGTAGCCTGTCTTGCTGGAAAGACCTCGATCCATTTGGTGAAGTAATCTGTATCTGTCAAGATCCATCGATGCTGTGTTGATGATGCGGGATGGATTTCTCCTATGAATTCGAGTCCCCACTGCTGAAAGGGAGCGTTCACTGAAACTGGTTTCAAAGGAAGAGGAAGCAATTTCTTCTTCCCTTGGAAAATTTGACATTCATGAAAACTCATCACTATTTTATACAAATCTAAAAATAACGTGGGCCAATAATATCCTGCTCTCAACACTTTTTTAGCTGTAGTTTTCCAAAACAAATGACCACCACAATCACCTTTGTGAAAATCATGCTTTACCTTCTAAGTCTCTTCTTCAACCAAACAATTGAGGAGAATACCTCCTGGATCTTTCCAATAAAGAGCGTTGTTTAAAACAAAATATTTAGTAGATTTATGTTTCAGTGATCTACCTTTGCTTTTAGACATTCCTGGAGGTGGTGAAAGATGCTGAAGGACATAAAAAATATCAGAATACCATGGGGAGTGCAGGAAAATATCTGAAACTGGAACAAGAAAACATTCATCTTCATCCTCTGACATTGTTGTTATGAGGTTTATATCCAGGGCACGCAGATTTGATTGGGCCATCAGCTTTGCCAACCCTTGTCCTTTGATCAAATTTGTGGGTTTGATCTCCAAATCATACTCCAACATAACTGCTATCCACTTGCCTTTTCGACCTTCTGGATCAGTTTGCATCAACACATCCTTCACTGCTATATTAGGAACATATGCTGTAGTATGTGAATGCAGAATATAAACCCTATAATCCTTCAATTCCTTTATAAGAGCCACTGCTTTTTTTTCAATAATATTATACCTCAAAGCAACATCTATAATAGTCCTACTGAAAAAGGCAATTGGATTTTCAATTTGATCTCTCTTCTGCATCAAAATCGCAGCCATAGTATGCTCTGATGCAAATGCAAATATGATGAAGTCCTGAGTAAGTCCGAACTAATCAAAACTGGGGCATTGGACAGAGAAAAATTTACCAAATTAAATGAATTGATAGCCTCCTCACTCCATTTGACAGTGCTATCTTTCTTCAACGTGTTAGTCATTTCTCTTAAATGTTCAGCCAAATTGGGTATAAATCTGCGTAAGAAGTTCATCTTATCATTGAATGCTTGAATCTCCTTTTTGTTCCGTGGAAGATATATGTGCTGAATTTCTTCTACTCTAGATGGATCAATGCAGATACCATATTTAGAGATGATATGCCCCAATAGCTTGCCTTCATCCATGGCAAAGAGACTCTTCTTTGGATTGAGAGAAATCCCAAACTTTCTGCATCGCTGAAACACAACCCTCAAATAGTGCAAATTCTCATCATCAGAACCAGAAAATACTGTCATATCATCTAAATAAACAACAATAAAAACATCCTTTTCATTATAAAAAGCAATGTCCATTGCTCGTTGGAAAGTGGCTCCAACATTCTTCAGTCTGAATGGAATTTTGGTATACTGGAAGGTTCCCAAGGGTGTTGTGAAGGCATTTTTGTCTTGGTCTTTCTCATGCACCAAGATCTGATTATAGCCTGAGTAGCCATCGAGTAGTGACATCCTTGATGCTCCAACTACTCTATGTAGAATATGGTCCATCTTCGGAAGTGGATAATTATCCTTTAAGGATGCTTTATTCAGATTCCGAAAATCTATGCACAATCTTATCTCTCCTGTCTTCTTACGTACCAGAACCAAATTTGAAATCCAGTCAGAAAATCTAATTGGGACAGTGATACCAACTTTGTACAATCTGTTTACCTCTTTTTCAATGGATGGCAGCAAATTTGGGTTGATTCTTCTCAGCTTCTGTCTAAATGGCTTCTGATCCGGCTTGATGGGAATAGTATGCTGAATTATGTTCTTGTCATACACCTTCAAATCCGAATAATCCCATGAAAACACATCAGAAAATTCAGAAAGCAATTTAACATACTTTTCCTTTACCTCAAGGGACAATGCCTTTGATAACTTCACAAGCTTAGGCTTGTCAGCTATTCCAAGGTTCACATCTTCAACTCCTTTCTCAGTAGGCACCAAGCTTGGTTTATTTGCAACATCATCATGATCAAAAAGCTCCTCTAAAGGTATGAGACCTCTAGGAATTACATTATCCTTTAGCTGCAATATGTCCATCTGATTTGCTTCAATTTCTCGATCATCAACATCATAATCACCTTCGATTGGAGTATCTTTGAATTTTCCATCACTCTGAAAAAAAGCATTGATCTCATTGTCATCCCAAAACACTTGCCAATACCGCAAATTGTCAGGAACAGTAGACCTATGTTTGACATAAATCTCAAACTTGTTGCTGGAGTTCATCGAAATCTTCAAGTTGCTTGCAGTAGTGGCAAGAGAATCAGCAATAATATTCTGCATCCTGGGTACTGCTGTCAAAGTGTACTCAGGAAATGTCTTCAATATATCAAGGACTGCGTTTCTGTAGGCCCTCAATCGTGGATTCTTAGCTTGGTATTCTCCTTTGACCTGTTTAATTATCAGCGCTCAATCTCCGTAGACAAAAATCCTCTTTGCATTTAACTTCTTCAAAATTTTTAGACCTGCAATCAAAGCTTCAAACTCTGCTTCATTGTTAGAGCAGTCAAAAGCCAACTTATAAGCACATACTCTAACATTACTAGGAACCCTTTTAGGCTAGAAAACAGGGCTCCGAATCCATATTCCAATACTAGCACCATCCTTACCAACAGCTCCATCGAAGTGCATGCTCCAAAAGCCTTCTTCTTCTTCTTCTAGATGTTGAAATTTTCCTTCTTTCTCTACTTTATCGTGACTGATTTCTGCATCTTTCTACTGTTCACTATCTTTTTGCTGCTGGCAGGCGGGAAGCTCAGAAGTGTTTGTTGCTTTATCTTTTTCCTTTTTGAGGACTTCTCTAAAATTCTCTGAAATCTCAGGTATTTCATCTACTTGTACCAACTGAACATTTTCATAATTCAAACCACCATCTGAATATAATACAAATGACTCTAAATCTATGTGGATTGCATTAATGGGATGATTAACTGGCTTCTCTTTGCTAGTGATCATGTATTTCATTTTCTTTTCTCTATATAACTTTCTCAACTGGCCAAACACGGGAATGGTGGCATAAGAGAAGTCAAGCTGCATGGTTCCTTTAAGTTCTTAACCCCAAGACCTGGATAGAAGCATTCCAAACCGTGGTGTAACATCGGCAACAACTACATCCATCAAAACATTCTTGTATGGGATTTGATATAAGGATACTACCAAGTCTTTGATAAGACCAATATAATGGACCCTACCTAAGTCAAAATAATACAAATCATGATATTTACGGGTAATATCAAGTCCTAAATTCTCCATGATAGCTTTGGGTATCAAATTATGTGAGGCTCTGGAGTCCAACATAGCATTATGCAAGATGAACTCATGCAATCTAAGACTCAAGTAAAAGGGAGGGACTTCACTTTCTTCAGATTGATCTTCTATGGCTGGACCAAAGATGAGTTTAGGGTAGTCATCTTCAATATTTACCATATCTGATACAGAGTCTATGTGTAAAATTCTAGACACCTGATTTTTATAAGAACTATTTTTCACCAACTCAGTTAAGGGCATGGGCACTTTCAACTTAGAAATTTCATTTTCTAAATTAAAGGAAGGAAATTTTTCTACCTCTTTAACTGGAGGATCTTTCTTCTCTATTTTCTCCTTTTCTACACTCTGCTGGTTCTTCTCATTTGCATTGTTAATCACTGAAGATGTCTTGCTGGAGAAAGGATCGGCAGGCTCTTTCCCTTTCTTCTGAGTATTTGGAGAATCGTTTTTCGTTTGGAGCTCTTTTCTCTTCTGAATGGGACTAATCGGAACATCTCTGTTTATCAAGGAATACTGCTTCTGTTGGGCCGATAAAGCGTTCATGTGCCCTCTTTGGTAGTCATCGTACTTATCTCTAACACTACATCATTAGCCAAAATGAAATCTTCATCTTTTTGAATGTCTGCAATCGTTGTATATTCCTCATCTTTAGTAAGAAAAATGGGTGCACCATCGGTTGTGAAGAAATGATTGGCTTCAATCACAGGATCCTCATCATCGTCTATCTCCGTTCCCTGAACATAATTATGCTGCAATGGAGTTCTGATCTGCTGTTGTGGTGCTGCTTGGTCCTACACTCTCTGTTCTCTCTGCTTAATTCTGAATTGCGGATGTTGTCCTCTGAAATTAGGATTCCTGATTTGTGCTTCAGGCCTATCTGAAATGGTTAGGCGATCAACCATCTTTTCGATTGTTCAGATCAAAGTATCCATCTTGCTGTCTGAAGGAGACGCTTCTTCCTTCACAATCACTCTCTTTTTAGCTCTTGTCCGCGCTCTTTTGGCTAGTAAATTTGCTTCTACACTCACTGCTATCTTCTGCATGTCTTCGAGAGTGGTAGGATCTCTTTCTCGCAGTTGATATGCCATATCAGCATTGAAACCATTTGGAAACTTAAGCAAGGCTAATCCCATAGGAGGTTTTAGGTTAGCCATAATAGAATTGTATATAACATTGAATCTTAGACAATAATCCTGTACAGTTTCACCCACATTTCTTTTAATATTCTCATATTCAGAAAAAATTTGGAGTGGGTTTTTCTTTACCTCCCACCGATCTAAGAATTGTGTATTTAACTCCTGCAAAGTGCGAATAGAGCCCGCTGGTAAGGCTCTGAACCACTTTCTAACTTCACCTCCAAAACTTTGGACAAACAACCTTGTGCTTACATTATCTGCCTCTACCTCATGTAGATCAAAAAATTCATTCATCTTATCAACATGCTGCTAGGCTGTGATGCTTTGAGTGGCATCAAAGATAGGAATTTTACTTTCGTAATTAGCAGGCATATCATTCAGAAGCTGAGGTAAAACCAGGGGTGCATACCAGGCAGCCATGACTCGAGGTGGATTTCCAACAGTGTTTGTGCTACTAGGATTTAAGGGAGGTGTTGATGGAGGAGATAAAAGATGAGAATTGACTGATGGGAATGATGATGAATTAGGAGGAGGAAATGTTGTTCTTGATGACTCTGAAGGCTCAGGGATATTAGTTACAGTGATAGATGACTGAGGGCAATTCAGAATATAATCATCAATTGAAGTATTTTCCCTTTGAACTTCAATATCTACAAGAAATTCCGGATCTAAAACTATATCGTCAAGTGTAGTTTCGGACTTACTTCTAAACAAAGAAAGCTCAAAACACTCATCAAAAGAGAGGTATTCTATAAAAAACCACTCATTGGGCCAGGTATGGGATCTAAAAATAGGTCTAGGACTTAGTGATCCCTCTTGTCTTCTGACTATTCTTGGGATAAGATTAGGATTCTCAAACACAAGGGGAGGATTTGCATCAGGATTTTCCCTTGTGTATCTTCTTGAAGCCAGTGTGGTTAAATTTCTACTTTACAAAATTTTATTTCAGCCTAGCAAGCTCTGAACATCATCATCTAGAGTCCAGAAATTTACAAGAAAAATATTACTGGGGTGATGAATATTTTATGCTAAATGAGTTCCCCAGTATGGTCACCAGAAATTTTAGTACCTAATTTGTACCTCAGGCTGAAAAAGGCAAATCAGGGTAACCTTTAAACCATGCTCAGCCTTGTAGCTAGCCCTACAAGGTCAGGAGAGGGCTCTCTCTGTGATAAGATATTCAACAAAGTACAATTATAAACTGATTTTAGGCTAGGTATAATAATGGGAAATGTTTTAATGAATGAATTTCAGGGTTGTATGGAACAAATGGGACAGTTTGAATTGGGGAATTGAATCAAGGATACAGGTTATTTCATTGGGCAAGGTAGGCAGGAAATTTTAGCAATTAAGTCTAAATAAATGATGGAATGGAAAGACTGGTGAGGATCTGAAAAGGGCATGGGAAATGGATCCTTTTCAAACAGAAGGAAACACATAATATTGAATGATTTCCCAAGGCAGAGCATTTAAAATGGATTCTACCTATCTATCTTGAAAGCATTCAACCAGAGATATTTATGAATGAATGGTACACATAAAAATTTACATATGAACACAAAGGAGAGAAAAAATGCTAAAATTTATACCACATGGATCCCACAAATCAGAGCTGCATTTCTTATTAATTCCCTGTCAAAAATGTTACAATGGGAGCGCAGAGTGTCCTATTTGGTTTCCACTCTATTCCCTTTCTTACTGGCTTACAAACTGATTACAAAATGAGTGAAAATTACATTAAATAGACCAGATTTGTGGGAAGTAGATCCATAGAGGAAGGGAGTTTTTTTACCAACTCAGAACTGAAATCCAAAGATAGGAAAGAGAATCAACAATCTGTCCCTAAAAAGAAGGAACAACAATACATTTTAGGCCATTTGAAGATTTCGTTGTTACACTGGATAAAAGAAAAATAGGCAATCTGAAAAACAGATCCCTATTTTAGTGCTACTGTAGAAGTCTCTGTCTCATATTAGCTCTCGGCCCTTTAACTATCTCTCTGTATATTATTACTTTCTTGAATAAAAATCCATTTTTGAAGAAAATGCCTTTGAAATAAATTAAAATGAAATTATGCCTTTAGTGAAGGGAAAAAACCATTTTGAATGGAAGGAGCGAAGGGAAAGGAGGTGGGGTCCAAATTGCAATCGAAATCGAAATCAATGGAGAAGAGGGGATATAATATATAATGGGGCTATTGAAATATACTATGCGTTGGTGCAATTGCAATCGGGGATTGGAGTGGGAGAGGGGTGGATATTATTAGAACGAGGCATGAAAAACTCCAATGCAATTGGAAATACCCTTATAAAATGAAATAATAAGTGAAGTGGGATTTACAAAAGGAAAAGGATTTTTTTGTTTGAATGGGTAGAAAAGGTCTAAAGGAGGGACCAAGAAGGTCAATCGCATCGGGAGATTTGGACGGGGAGCGAGTAAAGTTATAAAACTTCCAATGCGATGGAATTACTTTGCAAAACTTTAAAACCGAATTATAGCGTTTAACAAAGGGAAAAGTGCTTTTTCATTGAAAAGAGCGAAGGTTCTGGTGGGACTAGGGAGTGTAAATCACAATCGCAATCAGGGCTTGGGAGGGGAGGCTAAATGTTATACCATGGGATTTCACCGATGCGATTTGGGGATAAGCGACGGGGGAAAACCTTTATAAAAAAAAATAAAATGAAATTAGGGATTTACAAAGGGAAAAGGCCCTTTGTATTATAAATGGGAAGAAGATTATATGGTGAGACCCAAAGGCCAATCGCTATTGGAAATCGGAGGGGAGCGGAGGCAAAATGTTATGTGAACATGCTGATTGCGATGGCATGACGGTGTATGAGCCATCCGACTGGAGGGGGAAATCGACGGCGGAGATGCATTGGAAGTCAATTGGATCGAGGAAATTATGGGTGCGGGGATGCTGTGGATTTCGTGATGTGATTGTCTATGGGCTGTCGGATCGAATGGGCAGATCGACGGTGGAGGAGTAATCGGGCGGGGTCAATTGGGAGGGACTCAATCGGAGGGGATCCTTTGAAAATTCCGATTGTAATGGAGCGATGGCATGTGGGTCGTCGGATCGTTGATCGGATCAACGGCCAGGATGACATCGGGCAGGGCTCAATCGGGAGCATTCAATCGCATCGGAGTTTTTATAATTGCAAGGGTTCATTGGAATGCACCGTTTAAATGTTGCGATTGCGATCGGGAAAGTAAAGGGAATTGTATCAGCGGGGGTTTTATAATATAAAACCTTTAAAAGTTTATTATAAAGTTTAAAAGGCATGAGGGGAAGTGGTTTATTAAATCGCATATGTGTTTAAAATATTTTATCAATGCGATTTTGCCATCAGATTGGGGAAAAAGGGGTTTTATAAAAGGAAATATTAAACTTTAATAACATAAAGTTTAAGGGAAAGGTGGGAAAAGGGGAAGGGTTAGGGTATATAGGACTTTGTTCACTTAGGCATAATTTTTGATCCAGGAGTCAGCTTTGAGAGTATAATATACCGTTGGAAAGCTCTTTCCGAATTTTTTCTGACGGACATACTTAGAACATGATTCTGGACTGAAAATACTGTGGAAAACTTCTCTTAAATGCAAGGTGGTGACTTTGTGGAGATAGTAGCTTCTGAAGTGTGACTTATTACATATGATGACATAAAATTACATAAAGATGATAATAAAAGTAAAGTATCATGTTTTCACCTCAAAACATGGTTTTTGAGGAAAAAATTACATCAAGTTGAATAAAACATTTCTTTGATCTTATCAAGTGCTGTGACTTTGAGTTTATTGACTTCCTCATGAACTTGCTGATATTTATTAACATTTTTCTCATTAATTTGAGCATGATGATACCCTAGAACCTAATGAGACCAATCCTATGACCTAATAACATGACTCACGAAGTGAAATTAACTCATGACTATAGACCATAGAGAAAAGAATCAGCAAGTTTCACATGAGGGAAAACTAATGAAAAATCACTACCATCAATGAATCCATGACCTAGCGGAATGGTGAAAATTTATGGTATGGGACTCCTAATATGAAAATGAAAAAGAGCAATTTTGATCACTGATGGCAGTATGACTAGACTGGCACTAATAGACCCGATACTGAAAATCCTTGCAGATGTGCTCTTTCTGTCCATTGGGATTTTTGCCCAATCTGCATCCGTGAAGCCATGCAGCTTCATCTCATCCGACTGTCTGTACCATAATCCATATCCTGATGTGCCTCTGAGACACCTCAATACATGCTTCCCCGCCTTCCAAAATATCTTGGTAGGCTTAAACATAGCTTGTGAAAGCTGGTTAACAACATAGCATATGTCCGGTTGTGTATTGACTAGATACATGAGCGAACCAACCAATTGTCGGTAAACAGTGGCATCCACTACCTCTGTTGATGTAGCATCCTCTTTCCTCCAACCACCAGGAAGAGGAGTGTCAGTAGGCTTGCAGCCTTGCATGTTGAACTTCTCCAGTATCTCCTGGGCATACTTGCCTTGAGACACAAACAATCCATCACTGCGATGCCAAATTTCCAATCCCAGGAAATAATGAAGGAGGCCCAAGTCCTTCATCTCAAACTCCTTTGCAAGATCAGCCTTGCATGAGTGTATCAGCAGTTCATCACCCATCAAAATAAAATCATCTTCATAAAGAAAAATGATCAGCAACTTACCCTCCACCACAATCTGGTACAGGTTCGGATCCGCCTCACTCTTGGTGAATCCAAGACTGGTGAAATAACTGTCTATCCATGTGTACCAAGCACGAGGTGCTTGTTTCAACCCATACAACGCTCTTTTTGAGCCTTCAGGCTGATCTATGTACACCTCCTCCTCAATGACTCCGTTGAGGAACGCAGTCTTCACATCCATCTAATGAATGTGCCACCCCATCTGTGCTGAGAGAGATAGGATGCTCCATATGGAAGAATACCTTGCAACAGGTGAAAAGGTTTCTTCATAGTCGATCCTCTCAATCTTTGAGAAGCCCTGGGCAACAAATCTTGCCTTGTACTTCTTGACGCTCCCGTCCGCAGCTTGATTCACTTTGTAGATCCGTCTCGAACCTACCACTGATTTCCCTTCCGGCCTTGGGACAATCTCCCATGCACTGTTTCTGACAATCGAATCATACTCTTCCACCATGGCATCTACCCATGCAGGGTCCTCCACAGCTTCCTCGAAAGAATATGGTTTTGTCATGATACACTTGCTCATCAGAGCCATGTATCCAGTATATCGGTCAGGTGACTGTCTCTGTCTGCGTTGTGATGTAGGGGCTCCTACATTCTGTGCTGCATCATGATTCAGTCGCTTATCTTCTGTAGTGCGCTTCCGCCTTCTGATGGTTGGCGCTACATGAGTGGTTTCTTCCACTCCATGAACCTCCTCTTGTGGCTGATCCACATCCTAAGGCTCATCCTTAGGAACTAATAGCTCCTCATCTGCATGCAAGTGTGGCTCCCTCTCAAGTGAACACTTCATGGCTTTCTCCTCATGAAATTTGATATCTCGTCGCACAATAGTCTTCTGACTGTCTGGAAAATACATACGATAGTTGTGGGGTGTTTCTGTGTACCCCAAAAATATCCCAACCTCTGCGGTCGGCGGTAAACAGGTGAGCCAAAAATATTCAAATGAGAAATATCAAGCTTCTTACCAGAAAACGCCTCCTCGGGTGTACTCATGCCAAGTATCCTATGAGGACAACGATTTTTCACATAAACCGCAGTGTTGCATGCTTCCACCCACAAGTGTATGGGAAGGCCCTGATCATGCAACATCGCCCGTGCAACACCCACAATCGTTCTGTTCTTTCGCTCTGCGACCCCATTTTGTTGTGGGTTATGAGGCGCTGTGATCTCTCTTCGAATTCCTTCTGCGTTGCAAAAGTCTTTGAATTCACCACCATTATCGCTCATAAGAGCCTTCACTTGCTTCCCCGACTCTTTCTCAACCAGTGCCTTGAACTCACAGAATTTTGAGTATGTCTCACTTTTCTTCTGCATGAAGAAGATCTAGAACTTACAAGAAAAATCATCAACAAATATCACATAATCCTTGTGCTTTTCTATCAAAGCTACTGAGAAAGGTCCACACACGTCTGTGTGAATTCTCTCAAGGATCGTCGTGGTGCGACTATCCTTCTCATGAAAGTTGGCTTTCACAAATTTTCCCAAAGTACATCCCTTGCACTTCTTTGACTGCACAAGTGCACCCTTCGGAAACCCAATAGAAATCTGCTGCAAAAATTTCAAAGCTCCATGGTGAAGATGGCCCAATCTCCTGTGCCATAGTTCGCCCTCATCCCGGCTTACCACTCCTTCTATTTTTCCTGCCATTACTACGCAGCCATATACCTGCAATTGATAAAGGTTCTTAGCTCGAACCGCTATCCTCCAAGATTCACCACTTGCCTTACTGCGCAGGAAAGCCTTTCCCTCGCTAAAGACAACATCATATCCCTTGTCTTCCAACATCGCCACAGAGATCAGATTCTTCTTCAATCTTGGAACATGCATGACATCCTTCAAGATGAAAGGTTTTCCAAACTCCCTCTCAAAGTAAATGGTCCCGATACCAGTCGCACTGTATCTACCATCATCACCCATCTCGATGTGCACTCCAATATCCTTCTCATCCAGATCAGTAAACAAATATTTGTCTCCGGTCATATGGAAATATGCACCACTATCAAGAAACCACACTGATCCCATCACACTTGAGACCAAGCATGCGATCAGCGAAAAATCCAGCTCAAACTGCGAGGCTAAGGCCTCTCCAGCTGCAGATCTAGTAGCCTACTTATTTTTCTTCTTCTGTGGACAATTAGTAGTGTAATATCCGTGTTGGTGACAATGAAAGAACTTCACCTTGGACATGTCCTGCTTCTTGCCTTTCGCACCGGATTGAGAAGTATTTTTCATTCCCTTCCCTTTCCTTGATTTGGCAGCCAAAGAACAATTTTCTTCATCTTCATTCTTCGATGAAGATCCATCCCTGGTACTCCGCCTTATCTCCTCCTGCAAAAGATCCGACCAAAGTCGCTCCCATCCTGGCAGTTTCTCCCGACCATTGATAGAGTCCTCATAGGAATGCCAACTCTTCAGAAGCCCAAGGAGAGCCAAGCTCACCAATTCCTCTTCATATACAGTAACCCCCACACTTCCCAGCTCATCCCTGCACTGGAAAAACTTCATGAGGTACTTGGGTATACTGTCGCCTTTCTCCATTTTTATATTCCTGAGTTTATCCTAGAGCACCAACTTCCTCTTGTCGCTCTTGCTTTGGAAAAAATATGTCAAAACTTTCCACATAAATAATGGAGAAGCTTTACCATGAAGGCTGGACACTATTTTATCCTTCACACCTTCCAACAGAATCCTTCGAAATTTTGCTGTCTTCTTTTTCCATGCGTCAAGTGCGGTAGCATCGCTAGAAGCAAATTTTGGAATTTCTGCATCTATGAACTCATTCAAACCATTGTCCTCTAGCACCGCCTCCATTCTATCCTTTCATGAAATATAATTCGAGTTTCCCTCAATGGAATACTCCAATTGCAATCCATTGAAAGACATCTCAACTTTGACACCAAGAAAACACTGCTGCAAATTTGAATTCCACCAGCACAAAACTCAACCGCTTCAATACTTTTCAATTGCTCCAATGATCAATATAGGATTTGATACCATGTAGAAATTATATAAATAACATGTTATACATCCAAGATTCTCCTAATCACACACTATTTCAACTTCATGCACAATACAGAATCTCTTCTACTACTGATCATCATATGTGGAAATTAAATCAATTGCATGCACACATTGAAACCATAAAAATTCACACATATGAACACAGTGTTTTAACGGGAAAGCCTAAAGCTAAAAACCCCAAATATCTGTATATAATATATGTCATAGAGATCATGTAACAATCCTCATACAAAGCTTCTCACAAGCTCTCAGTACAATACAATCGCTACACACTAATCAGGCCCGATCTAGCAAATCCATGCACCGATCTCTGCCACCTGCTAGCCTGCCTCTACTGCACAATCCCTGCTGAAGAATGGCTCTGAATGAAATCGAATTGGTCCAGCCTTGCTCGCACAATCCTCATTGGAAACTCTACTCTGTTTTGGATGCAATAAATTCATCACTATAGTCACAACTGATAGTCAACCTGCTCTTTCACCTACCTCTCCACTGGTCTCCACTAAAACTGTCCATGCACTGTAGTTAACTGATGTATTCTTCAGTTGATTAATGAGTTAATATTTAGTGAATTAATTAATAATTAATTCACACCACTCTCACTAGTGTATCAATCAGTTAGACTAGATATAACTAGCTCAACTGTGTCTAATTGAGTTAAACTGAACACAACTCCACCAACTACTTCTACGACTCCACCAAAATCTGTTGCATGAATTCTAACTGAAGTCTCAATGCAATAGCTCCACTTAACCCTCAGGAATAGCGTAATTCCTTCTGTCAGCTCCTGTGCCACATCTGTTCACTTAACTGAAGTGCTCCAATAGAATAAGATAATGTTTAGAGTCCAAATATTATTAAGAGCTAATAATATTCGACATATCTATTTTTAGATTGGCAATCTAAAAATAGATTCCGCCCAATATGTCTAAAAATAGAAGTCCATCTATTTTTCCAACTTGACCAACCATCCACAAATAGCATCCTGCAACAAATAGAATATGATCGACATGTCTAAAAATAGACATAGTCTAAAAATAGACTTGCGCAAAAAATAGCCTGCAGGCCCACTTAGTGAAGGCGACTCTTTTCACTAAGCTCATCATCTTGTTTCAATCTCAACATGGAGTGTTGGTCATAGTATTGCTTTCATTCTGGTGATTAGATACTCTAAGCTCCATTTTTCCATTGGGAGTTGTTACTTGGGTCCTAGTTTTGATTTAAGTTGGGGTTGCCCCCAGATTGATATCAGGGTTAGGGGGGCATTGCAAGTTACTGCCCCTTGTCTTGGATCTGCCTTTTGGTTTGTTCCTCAGCTTCTTGTTGCAACATTCGGAGTATTGTCATAATTCTCCTAGTTGTATGGTTGGTGATGAGCCTAGGAATGGTTGCACTAGATTGACCGGTGCATTACGTTGTGCCATTGGTTCATTCTGTGCGGGGAATGGGGAATATCGGTTCCCTTGTCCTTGGTTGGTGTATGAGTGCCAGGGTGACTTTCATGATAGGTAGGTTGTGATATGCTCTAAGAAGAATCGTGTGAGTATCCAGGGTATTGATTATTGTTGCCTAGGTGTCCGTGGGCCAAAGACCCAATCAAACCATCTGCAGAATCGACATGCATGGTGCTACTGCTGCCTAGGTGATATTGGAAAAAATGCCCGATCAAACTGTATGCAGAATCAATGCACATGGTACTACTGCTGCGTAGGTGTTATTGGGTCAAAGACTTGATCAATCCATCTGCAGAATCTACCTACCTGGTAACTCCCTGAGTGCCATGGGTGCTACTGTTGTGTAGGAGATCATGGGTCAAAGATATGATCAAACCATTTGCAGTAGACAACGCACTTGGTAACTCCCCGAATACAAATTACTGCTTCCTAGGTGACCTTGGGTCAAAGACTCGATCAAACCATTTGCAGTAATCGATGTGCCTGATAAATCAAGAGGATGAGGTGACTAGGTTCCCATGTTCCTGGTTTGTGTATGGTGGTTTGGGGGGAGGAGGGACAAATGGTTGTCTTTCTAATAGCTGTCGTTCCTCCTGCAGGTATAGGATGGTACGAGGTTCATCATTGATAGACTAGATGCAGGGGTCCTCTTGATAGGATCGCTTAATTTCATGTAAGGCATCCCTATACCATGGTATCTCTAGAAAATGGTGGGTATAGTTCCCATAGGTGCCACAGAGAGAGCATGCATGTTTGGTACGCAGTGGCTTGTCTTTACCTTTTGAGGTAGGTTCCTTTTTACAGGAACGCAACATCGAGATGTCTGCTTCGGAGTCAAGGAGTGGTTTTAACTCGTCCAACTTTGGATATATGTGGGTCGGATGGCCTGTGACATTGCATATGGCACATACTAGTGATTCTCTTTAAGTGGTGGGGGTCACCCTCTTCTTTCCTATGTTTGTGGTTTTCTTGGTCATCATAACCAGTTTTGCAATGGGAACTTCCTTTGTGGGGGCAGTCTCGACCATTTCCTGGGTTGGTTGGGGCTCCTCGGGGCTGAGGGATTTAACCCTATGGCAGTAACGTTGGTGGCTCCTGTCTTGAAAGGGGGAACCAGGTACCAAACTGGGAATTCCAACGATATGTTGGGTAATACCAGTGTTTCCAAAATCTTCTAGGAGATGAAGCCATATGGAGGATAGAGAAAAGGTGTTTGGGAGGCGGCGTAGGCTAGAGAGGCTGTCATGGCCGATGCCTCCATGTTGTTACTGCTTGATTCCATGTCTTGAATAACCTCGGTGCTTGATTTGGACATCATGTGCACCGGGGCCCCTGTGGCATCAGGAGATACCTCAGGGATAATGGGAGGATCTCCTAGGAATGACCCTAGGACGGATGATGGCTTGAATTGGCCAGGGTCATATTCTTTGTACCGTGAAAGACCATCTATGGCTGTATCTACGTAGGGTAGAATCACATCCGTGTTGGTTAGGGGACGCTTTTCACTGTGCATCAGCTGGTCTACCATCATGATTCGATCCTCGTGGGGAACATCACGATGCAAAAGATGGAGGATGTTATGGTAGACATGGCATACATGTAACTCCGCCCAAGGAGTATATTGTAATCCAAGTGAGCGTCCAAGACTTCGATGTCTATGTGGACTGTCTTACTAGCTAAGCAGACCGATACATTTTGGAAGAGGCTGATGGGGGTCGAGGGACGACCATCGTACGCTCTAAGTGTGATGACGGAAGGTTTGAGCTCGGGGGATCCTAACTTCTACCACACATTATTTGACATGATGCATGTGGATGCACCCTCGTTAATGACACATCAGTGAATAGTAATATTTTGTACCGATATTGGTATTTGGAAGGCGACCATGGAGGGAAGACTAGGGGTGGCTTTGTCTAAGTCAAAATCCATCATGCGTGTGTCGGCAGGGTCGACAGCGCCTAATGCAGAAAGTAGGGCTTTCCATTGCTTTGGGCACGACTGTAGTACTTCCAACGCGGACATAGCAGTGGGTGACTGAGCTAAGTTTTCTACGATGCTATAATTGTGGGTTGCTTTGGAGTAGCTACCAACTCACCTGTTAGGCGCTTTTACCTTTTTTGGCAATAGTTCTGTAAGAATATTTGGAATGGTTAAAGGTGCAGTCGGCATGCTTGTACTAGCCCCTGACGTATTGGTGTCTGGTGGGGTGTCGTAGCTGCGATTTCAAGTCTGGAAAAACATTTCTTCCCTAGTCATGTAGATTTAATGGTTATTTTTCCTAGAATCGTCTGAGTTTTGATGCTGAGTGCTGACCGTCCCTTGATGGGGGAAGGGTTCTTGCATCATCGCAGTTTGTTGGGAAGATCCTCCTTGTCCTCGATTACTCTGTAGCTTTTTAAGCTCAGGGAGTTCGGGAAAGTGGTGTGTATAGTGCCTGTATTCACCACATATTTAACAAGAATGGTTTGTGCGTAGAGGAGGCCTTGTGCCTTGCCTTTGGGCATTGCTTGGCTCCTGGTTCTGATTCTGGTTGGAGTTACCTCCAGCTTGGGATCGCGGTGGGCGCTGTTAGTTGTTGCCCCCTTGTCTAGGGTTCCCTTTGGGCTTGTTTTTTTTCCTTTTCTTAACCACGTTAGGAGGGTAGATCTCCTAATCATACTTGTGTAATTGATTTTGGGACGGCTACAAAAATTTCACCTATGCATTGTTTTGCGTAGGTAGGTTATGTGCATGGGACTGAGCATAATGTTGTCCCGTGTTTGCACCTAGCTGTTGGGGGGGAGCTCTTCCGTCAGTCTTTCTTCCTACGTACCGGGTCCCCTCAGCCAGAGGATAAGGTCCTCCTTGGTGATACGCTTGCGCCCTATTAGTCAAATTTTGCTGCGGCATATGATGAATTTGAAATCCATGTTGAGACATGTTCTGGGTAGAACCATGTGTGTAACTAGGATCTTGACTGCTACTACCTAGGTACCCTTGGGTCATTGACCCAATAAGTCCATCTGCAGAGTTAGACACGCCTGGAAATTCTTGATAAGATTGCAGGTGTGGGGCATTAGGCAAGATGTTGTAGATGTATCCTGACTATGTATAGATCAGTTCAAGCTGCAGGGCTTTACTGATTGCATCCTCTTCGAATGTGGGGTTGTGCTGCACCACATCCTTTGAAATCTCCGGAGTCAGATTTTTCAAAAATAAATCTAAAAGGACTGGGTTGTTGAGTTTAGCTTTGCATAAAATGCGACGTCGCCTCCATTCATGGAGATGCTCTGAGATATGGATGGAGGGGGATTGTCTGAAATGAGTCAGTAATTCCATTCCCGAATTGTGGTGAATGGGTAACTGAAAGTATGTGAGGAACGTGGTAGCGAGGGTGCTAAAGGTTCCATGTGAAGCAGGAGGTTGCTCCACGTACCATTTTGTGGCCACTCCCATAAGAGTGTGTTGAAATAGCCTCAACCGAATAGTATCGTCAATGATGCTATTCGATGAGCACCACAGGTGAAAGGTCATTATATGATTACCTGGGTCTTCCACTTGCTTGCCTTCAAACTTTGGTATGTCCAAAGGGAGCTTCGTGGGCATGGGAGGCCAATTGGGTTGTGTGCAATGGGGTCATTGGTGAGCTTGGTTAAATCGGGTAGATTCAACGCCGCTAAAAAAGGTGATTGGGAGTTTGACGCCATGGAAACATGTGAAGACATGAATTTCTGGTTAGAAAGAGGGTTAGTCTATGACATACCCTGTTGTGAATTTAGCTGGCTTCCCGTATGGGATGCGCTCCTCTGCCACCTAAGGGACAGGGGGGAGTGTTGTGCAGTGTGGTGTTGGGAGACCGACTAAGGTTCCCAACTAAGGTTGCTCCAAGAAAGGATGAATTAACAATTTTGGCAATGTTCCATCTTTGATGCCTAAATGGCCAAAGACCTAGAAGCCCTCCCGATAATGGGGGGAGGTCCAAAAGACGCCTAGACTAACAATGTTCCATTGGAACCATTTGGGTGTCAACTAGGTTAGGTTTTGGAAAAAGTTTGAGGGGATCAAGTCTATGATCACGAAAAATATATGGCCACATACATAAAACGAAGTGAAAATGAAATGAATTTTCCCTTTAACTTAATCTATATCATCAATCAAGAAAAAAATGGTTTTGTTTGTTTGTGTGTGATACTCAAAATCCTAGAAGACCTATGACGTCCTCACACACTCAAAAGTAACTGGGCCTTGAGAATATTTCTTGCAAGTGTTGGCACAACGTCCCGTAAGAGCTAGTGACGCCCCTAGTCAGTCGAAGAGAATCCACCAAGGTAAGGGTAGAGGGTTTGACGCTTGCCTGCACCATCACCTATAGGGTAAAGGATGCCCTAGTTTTTGGCCACTAAGAACCACCATCCCACGTGAGCGTTCGAGTCTTGGGCTTCTTGGTAGTTAGCTAACAGTACCGAGTATCAGCCGCGTTAGGTAGCCCCAACTGATACTACACACTGTGCCTAAGACTAACCCCCTATGATCGGTCTCTGCCGCACTCGGGTTTTCTTTTCTGTGGGCTGATAGGTGGATTTTAAAGCTCCATAAATACACAACTTCTATGTTTCAATGTGAAGTGTGATGAAGACGGCTTATTAGATTCCTACCCCCTTGATCCTAACTTAATCTATAAATTCTTTTGTGGCCCCTGTGGGTAGAATTTAGTGAGTTGGTTTAAGTTATTTTTAGGTGGCTTCCTTTGCTTAGTGGGTGAGCGTGTGTGAGCGTATGGTGAACAATCTCATAATTTGAACATATGGATATCGATGATCCTTTACAAAATTCCCCTAGTTAAACTATGTGACGTTGTTCCTTGCTAAAATGGAAAACATTTGCGGATAATGGGCTGCTTCCAAATCTTCCTAGATAGTCTATGTGAGTTAGTAAAGGGAGATGGTGAATAAAAAATGTAAAGCATTCATATGCTTGTCTAGGATCATCAAATGGTGCGAAGACAACAGAGATTACTTGCTCTAATTGGCGATTCAATCCTAGTCCCACAATTTCCTAGATGCAAAAATTGAATTTAAACTAAACAATTTCTACACTATCCTATGCATGTGTGGTCTTGAGCCACTTACTTGGACTAGTTAAACTAAGTGTGCATACCAGAATTTGCAAAAACATAAATTGTTCAAAAATAAATGGTTAATTCGCCCCCTACTTAAACTATGTGAACACTTTTTACAAAAACCAACTTAAATGAAAACTAACAAAATGCCTACAGAAAGCAGCAAAAAGTGAGTTCTCAGAAGCCGTGGGGTATCAACACAGGTGCTGGCAGATACATTAGAGGCTGCCCAGCACACTTACAAGCAGAAAAATGCAGAATATAGAGAAAAAATCCTATTCTGTAATTTGCACAAAAAAGTGTCTGATAGGTGCGCTTTCCTGTGCGCACGTTAGTCCTGAACATGTGCAATGCGCCTATGTGAAGAAAAAATGCACGCAAAAATCTTGCAAGTTAAAAATATTAGGAGCTACCTTCTTCAGTCTGTCACTTCAGTGAGTCTAGGGACTGCAAGATGAGTCAGAGGACTATCAGCTCCACTCCAGCATAGACAAAGGGTCTCCTACAAAAGATGGCACAACCACATAAACTTGGAACACGTCAGTGGAGTCGCCAATCCTGTTGTGGTGTGTTTTTCGCACGGGTGTATGAAATCACACCAGCTTAAAGAGTGAGATATACTCTTTAAACTATTGGTAACAAGCAGAAAGTGGGGGAGCTCAAAAGCATAAAACTTAATGGAAATATTATGCCAAAGTATGCTTTGGTTAAACTAAAACTAAAACACAAATATACAGAAGCTATATAGAGAGTCAAAACGATAATAATGCAAATGATGGCTCAATGGCCTCTTCTTATTAAACGTTTGAAATGGAGAAGAAATTTTACCCACTTGCCAAAGGGCCCCTAGGCAATGGCTTTAGGTCATGATGTAAGGATGTTGCCTTCCAAGCTCTGCCTCTAATGCAGTCTCCCTCTCTCTCTCTGTTGTGGTGGACTAAGATGTTGGGTGGCCAACTATCAAGTCCTCTTTAGCTCTAACTTCGGGTCACACACAATGTTGGTGTTGCTTGGGCAACTTTGGCTAGTATAACAATGTGATCACCATTTCTTCATCTCTTGGTGGGTTTATATAGGTGAGTTTCAAATCCTCCTTCCCTCCCTTGATACATGATGGATAGTGACCCAACGAGAGGTGTGATTCCATTGTGTGCTCAAATATTCCTCTGTGTGCTCACATGTTATATAAGGAGGTGCTGGTGGCTGTCCTTCGGTGGCTTTCACACAAGGAGTAACTGTCATTTGCTTGGTGTGGTCCCGGAAAGTGACTTTTTTCCATTTCCAGGAATGCACGCTTATCGGGCCAAAAGGCGCGCATAAGGCACTCTTCTCGAAGGATAAAGCACGCAATTCAACATTCATTACTAGTTCAAATTTGATTTTCTCAAAACCTTAGAGATTTAAAATACTTCTTAATTCCATAATGTGTTCCTGTCCTGTAAATCCGTAGGCTCGAAATTAATTGATGTCGTCTTCTACTGTACGATTTTCCAGTGTTAACAATATGATTTTTGGTTTACTATTAAATAATGATGAAAATATAAAACCTAGGTAAATGATTTCCAAATAATTCCCATCGGTGTTACCTATGCATAATTGCAAACAATAAGGGTGACTTTGCTTATGGGTGGAAGTATGTTCCACTTACCTTTGAAGTGGAAAATTATTTTGTTGGTAGTGTAAATCATTAGGTGAATACCATACTAGAGTGTTCATACAAAAGCTCCATGCATTGAGGGTCTATTATATGATGTATAATTATAAAAGTTTCCATTGCTGGAAATATAAGAACCATCCTTTGAATAGCTTCTACATATTATATTGTAGTTGAAAAGAAGATCTCATTTCTCATTTCTAAGAAAAGTGTGCATATTGCACTAGGGCTTGTTTGATATGTATAGATAAACTATGGGACTCCATAGAGACAGGGAAATGTCTTGTTTCTGAGTTACTCCAAAAATGCATATGTAGAATGCTATGCACTATGAAAAAACCTATGTCAATTGGCTGTGGTACATTAAGAAAAAATATCTTTAAGCAAGTAATGTCATCCAAAACTTATTATTGAAGTAACCAATATACACCAATAGTAGGATTATTCCAATTTTTCATTCTTTGGGCCAAGTTCAACTTGATGTAGAGTAATATTGCATTGTCAGTAGTTACAACAATTATAGGTAATTTCATAAATGAGATAATCATAAATAATAAGGAATAAAAATGAGAATAAGAATACGACACACATTTTGAATGCCACCATATGAGACATAGGAATTTTTTTTATTAAATTCCCTTAATCAAACAACATAGAATGCCTAAAATGAGGCAAAAGTAATTTGTACTTGTTGTTTCCTCTTAGTAGAAATTTTTCATTCTAGAAAATTAATATTTCAGTCAACTTTCATCATCTCAATACTTCAATTATTATTTTGATTGTGTATTATTGACTTAACAAAAATACACTAAACAACCAAAATCTAATACAATAGTTATTGTTTCAAACCAAAATACAAATTTTCCAATTTAACAATCCTATCAACCTCTCTTTCCACCTTTTAGAACAATTGATAGTTTATAATAAAAATGCATTCATAAAAATAAGTGTCTTGTCATTGCTCTCTTTCCCACCCTTATTCATTTGGAAAAATAACCCACGAGAAATCCCATGTGTTTCTGCCATGAAGCCTTATCATTTCCCATTATGGAACTATATTACAAAAAAAGGGAACTGTAGCGATCCGGATTTATGTAGGAATGGAACAAAATACACATATAACCATAAATACAAAGATGCAGTGGAAGTAACACTTCATTTCATTAATATCAAAGAACTAAAATTTGTTTACAGACAGAATGAAAATAAACTAGCTAGGGCACTAGTAGCTTATCTCTGAGAAGATATGTAGTGGCTACAGGCCTCTGAACTGTGTTACAATGAGGCTCAAGGGACTATTTATTATTGAGAAACAATGGAAAACCCTAGGATATGAAACGCCAAAACTATGGACCCTGTTTGGTTAAATTGGTACATCAACTTCCCGAGGATGTAACTTTGGCATAAGATCTTCGTTTGACGCCCACCATACCTTGCTAGAAATATCTATCCGAGGACTACAACTTTTGAGTGAAAAAAATTGATCTATAGACCTGTGTTGCTCCCAGTTTTCCCAAAAAACGTCATTTCAGGCCCCAAAACGGCTCTGGAAGTTTAGGACTCGAAAAAGTGCTAAAATAGTAAATTGTGCTACAATTAAAGAAATTGAAAAAATGAAATAAATAATGGTGGGGCCCCAAGTGGAATAGGAGGGAGGCCACCAATATCCACCTGGATCATTCCTCCTCCCTTAGGAAGCAATGGTCCCCATTGCATTGAGTTCCTCCATGAGATGAGGAAACTTCTGTTGAACTTGGTCCTTGGTGAACCACTTGTCATGGGGTAGGAGTTGGCCAATTTTGACAACCCAATACAGTTGGATCTTCTGCTGACGATTTTTCTTGATTTTCATGTGCATGATACAATCTATGGTGGCCTATTCTATGAAATCTGGGATTAACTCTGTTGGTGTGAGTTGTTCTACAATGTCGGAGGTGTCCAGTAGAGGTGGGAAGTAGGGCCGAAGGTGGTCCACATTGAATACTGGGTGTCGACCAAGGAATGGTGGAATACTGAGCTTGAAGGAATTGGTCCCTAGAACCTTTGTGATGGTGTATGGCCCATATCAGAGCAGGTGAAACTTTTGGTGAGTTCTAGTGAGGTGCTCCTTCTGCAAATGTAGCCACACATTGTCGCCCACCTGGAAGTTGTGTGGCACCCGATGTTTATCGTGTCATTGCTTGTACTTAGCATTGGTTCTGTCTAATATGTCATGAAACTATTGGAGGATGTGTTGAATGTGTTCAATGAAGCTATTTTCTTTGTCAACTTTAGATTGGAAATGAGCCAAATCTTCCTGAGTAGCTGCAAATGGCATGGCTATGTTAATGGGACATAGAGGCTAGAATCTCAAGCCAACCTGAAAGGGGCTATAGCTGGTTGAGTTGTAGAGAAAATAGTTATAATTGTGGTGTACATAGGGGAGGCTCTCATCCCATGTGCGTGGATTTTTTGAGTTGTACATGCGTAGAATGTGTACAATCATCCTGTTGATGACCTATGTATGGCCATTAGTTTGGTGATGGAAAGTTGTGGACTTGGTGAGCTTGTTGTCCAGTATTGATCAGACGCTGGACCAAAATGTGCTGAGGAAAATTTTGTCCCAATCTAAGCTGATAGACTGTGGGGTCCCAAAGTGCACCCACACTCATTCAAAGAATAGTTTACTAGTGGGTTCTGCTGTGATATTCTTCTTAAAGCGCAACACCACCAAAAATTCAAACTTTGACCCTACAAATCAATTTTTTGAGCTGAGGGAGTACGAGCTCAATGTTTTAAATGGAAAATGAGCTTCTTATTTCTCTTATGGTGGTCTTTATACATTGATGAATTTGATGTTTGGGCCTTGGGACCCACTTTATCTTTTCTTGTTTCACTTTACACTTTGAAACTTTACCCTTTTCTCTTTTTGACTTCATTATTTACACATTGATTGTTTTATGATTGAGAACTCTTTTCATTTGACTTTTGATGCTTTTTTGGTATGTGGAACTCTGAGTTGGTAGCTTGGGAACCATGAACTTATTACAAATTGAGTGACATGTAATTACATAATGGAAAATAAAAATTACACTTTGAAAAAATTACCTCTTGGAATAATAATTACTCCTTGGAGGTCATCTTTACATGGTAAAGAGATTTTATTTGATCACTTTCTTACTTGTTGCTCTTACGTAATGGAAAATGGTTTATTATTGGACCTTTAAAAACCACATAAACCTAATGAAACCCTTGTCTGAATGAAATTCATGGTGACATGACTAAACAAGTGATAAAAACTAATGAATGATGGTCATTCAGCAAATTATGAAAATGAGTGAGAAAGTAATGGAAATTTAGGAAAAGTGATTTTTTATTTATTTTAGGGTTACTATCAGTGAGTAAATTTTGGAATGATGACCTAGTGGAATGAAAAAAATTCTTGAATGAGACCCTAATATGATATGAAAAGAGGATTTTTTATCACTGATGGAAAGATGCAAATACTGACACTAACATCAGCCTTATTGGGGGTGACAACTCTGAAAGATGTGTCAAGAACACCATAGACCAACTAGCCTTATTTATTCAGCGAATATGGTCAAAAAATCAAACTAATAAACATGGTTGAAAACTGATAACTCAGATGAAATAGACCGACTCAAAACAAACTCAAAATTGACTAAAAATTGACTCAATACTGAACTGACTGAAATAAAAACTTACTAAACTTATTGATGGGAGTATATCACCGAGACTTGAGGGCTTCAAATCCTTATGACAACCACCTACTTGCTGAAGTAATTTGTATAGTGATGTGAAGTGATCCTTCCAATGTAACCAATCCATCAGATGGCTACTTATTGAAATTATGCTCTCATTTTCCTTGAGCAAGTAGAAAAAACAAAAACTAGGCCACTCCAAGTGTCCATTGAACATGTGCTTTTGGTTCATGAAAATAATAAAATACATCTGCCCTGCTAACAGTATAAAATCAATAAAAGGATCTTCAAAAATATGAAATGTTACCTTGTCTTGAGATCCAGCAAAAACACAAGCACACTCTTCATTCTGATCTGAAAGAACACTTGGTTGCTTATCCATAGGAAGGCATAGGGAAGTATGAATTTCTATTATCTTAGTGTTGGTTGTAAATTCCCCAAGCATGGGAAACTCTGACTCTATCTCTTGCATGTTGTCTATGTTAGGCTCACATTCCTCAAATTCATAGTCTAAATCATCCTTGAACAGAAAACATTATTCAATATTGTTAAACATGACAGCCCTATCATCTTCATGAAAAATAGTAGTCTCTATTATCTAATCTCCTTGCAAGAAATCATCATCCCAAATTGGCTTACTCAAAACAACTTCCTATATAGTTTCATCAATATCATCGTTGTCATCATTTAAACTCAGATTTTCGTTTCCAATGATGGAATAATTTTCACTAACACATTCTTGACTATGTGAACACTGCAAATTTGTGGTGGCTTGGGCTGTAATATGATTGTTGAGGAGTTGATCTATCTCATCTTTTTTTTTAAAACTAGAACGGTTATATTATATTATAGAAAAGCGCTGATAGGGCAGAGCCTATGCAGCCAATACAATCAGATTCTCAACCAGAACAGACATTACAACAGCCAATACAACTAGGCCTCCATTAGCCTTTTAAGGGATAATGGACATATGCGGGGCTTCTGCATTTAAGCTTATCATTCCTTCTTGAAGTGTGCAGCCTATGTTGGCCAATTTATCAGCTTCCTTGTTGAGGTCTCTGAGAATGTGAAAGACATTTACTGAGGGAAAGATCTTCAGCATTCTGTTTACTCTTACTAATTGTTTGTTGAGCACCAGATTCTTGAGTCCCTTCTTGCTGGCGATAGCTTTTATCAACACCTCTGAGTCTCCAAAGACCATTATTTCGCTTGGATTTTCTTTTCTGACGGTTTGACATGCTTTCCATAAACTTAGAATTTCTACTTGGTTATTGGATTTCAGCCCCAGTCCCCAACTGAATTCCTCTTTATTCCCATTTGGATAGTAAATCACCCCACCAGCACCGGATCTTCCCGGGTTGCCTTTTGAGGCACCATCAAAGAAGACTGAAATCTTTCCTTGAGCTTTCCACCACTGGTGGAATTTGTCCTCCGACATGCGAATCTGCCAATGTTCCACATAGGCAGGTCGGAGTATTGTAGGAGAGATGGTCGAGCCGGTGAAAGGAGCCAGCCACGACCTTTCATCAGATCGAAGAGTGTTGTCCTCTTTGTTCTGAGAGTGAATCAAGGTCTCAATTAGGAGGGATTTGGCCTGGTCCGCCACTTTATCTGCCGTAGTTTCTTTGTTGCTGAATATGATTTCATTACGGGCCAGCCATATCTTCCAGCACACATATTTGGGGGCTGCTGTCCACACCTTGTGCCATATGGAATTGCTGGCAGTTTTATGTGGGTAAGCGGGATTCCAAGAGAGAAACATGGAGTCGATCTCTCCTTGAGAAGGTGGATGCACGTTCAGTCCTACCAGAAAGTAGGACCAAACCTCCTTCACGAATTCACATTCCAGAAACAAATGCCCTGAGGTTTCCAGCGCTGCTTTGCATAGAGCACAACGATGTGGGCCAACGATATTCCTCTTGCTCAGGTTTTCTCCTGTCAAAATTTTGTTTTGGAACAAGATCCAGAAGAAAAAATTAATTTTGGGTATACTCAATCTGTCCCAAATTAGCTTCCAAACAGTCACCGGATAAGGCGAGTCTTTTTTACTTTGAATTTGAAGATATCCCTGCTTTGCTGTGTAGATCCCTATTTTCCCCCATCCTCAATGATCTGCTTCATCTTTATGCACCGGGGCAAAGTCTGAGATGGCGCTTTTAAAAGCAACGAGCTGGTTTTCTAGTTGCGCTGGAGGCTTGGGTAATTTCCATTGCTGCCAATTGCCATTAGCGTCCCATTCCGATATATCTTCGATCCTCTTTATTCCTTCCGCTTTAAACTAGTCTCTTAAATCTTTAATGTCGTTGGAGTATTCAAGCGGAGAGTGACCCATAATGCTGTCTCTCCAGATCCTTATGTTTTTCCCATTTCCTGGTACTCTGTACAGATGCGTTCTGAAAAAATTAATGCCTTTGCTACAAAGCTTCCATACATGCGTGCCTTTTGGTGATTTGTCATCTGTGAACGAGGAAAGAGGCCGGTTCTCTAAATATTTAATCTTGAAGATTCGACTGACAGGATGTAGAGGATTGTCGATTAATTGCCACAGGAGTTTGCAACCCAAAGCCATATTGGCATTCTGGGGGTCACGAATTTGTAGACCACCTTCCAAAAGGGGGTGTTTCATGATTTCCCAGTTGATTAAATGAAACTTGCTTTGATTGCATCGACCGCCCTTCCACATGAAATTTCACATTAGTCTGGATATCTGATCAGAGATAGCTTTTGGGGCTAACATCAGAGCTGCCTGGTATGTGGGCAGAGCTGAGAGGACAACCTTGATAAGAATGGGTTTTCCCCCGGTGGTGAGCCAGAATCCTCCCCACCCACTGATCTTCTTCTTGAATTTCGAGATGACTTCCTCCCATAGATGATTCCTGTTGGTTCTTAGCATGATTGGGAGCCCCAGATATTTCAACTTATCCCACTCTGCAAAACCAGTGAAACCCAAATCGTTGGCTATTTTCTCAATAGTATGTTTGTCAGTGTTCCAACCATATACAACACTCTTCTTTTCACTTATGAGCGCTCCTGAAACACTACAATACTTCTGAAGAGTGTTTCTGAAGGAGTTTGCCACTCTAGCAGAGGCGCCCCCAAGCAGGATCAAATCATCAGCGAAGAAGGCATGATTCACTGGATCGATGCCATTTTCAATTCTAATGCCAGGGATATTTCCATCGATTTTTTCTTTGGTGAGCTTTCTGCTCAAGGAATCTGCCATGATAATATATAGGAATGGGGAGAGAGGGCAGCCCTGCCTCAACCCTCTGGTGGCCAGAAAGAAGTTCGCCGGTCTGCCATTAACCAATGGAGCAATCCAAGTCCTTTCTATACAGGCTCTGATCAAATTTATAAAGTCATGGCAAAACCCAAAGGAGGAGAGAACCCTGTACAGGAAGGATCTGTTAACTCTATCAAAAGCATTACACATGTCCAATTTAATAAGCATACCTTGTTCTTTCCGAGCGTGGCTAGAGTGCAGAGCTTCCTAAACTTGTATGACATTGTCCAGAATGTGACGGCCTTTCACGAATCCTCCTTGAGCTGGAGAGATCAATTTTTGCAGAAGGGGTTTAAGTCTATTTGCCAACAGTTTGGCCATAATCTTATAGGAGGCATTACATAGAGATATTGGCCTGTATCTGTCAAACGAACCAGGGTTTGCTTCCTTGGGGATTAGTGCAAGAAATGTGGAGTTAATTCCACCACCCACCTTAGCCTTTCTCATGATACCTTGAATCATTTTGAGAAGGTCAGATTTGATTAGCGCCCAGCATATTTTGTAAAAATGGATTGAAAATCCGTCTAGTCCTGGTGCTTTATCCGGCTCCATTGACCACACAATCCTGTAGATTTCTTCCTCCGAGACCAAATTCAAGAGGGAGTTATTGTCATCGAAGTTGACTAGCTTTGGAATGTTTGACAGAAATTCATTGATGTCCTCCTCGCTTCCATTCCTTTCTGCAGTGAGAAGATTATGGAAGTGATCCTCGGCAGCAGTCTTAACATGTTCAAAACCTTGACATACCTGGCCATTGGCTAAGGTGATTTCTGCAATATGGTTTTTTGATAATCTTGCCCTGTACTGTTTGTGAAAATAAGCAGTGTTTCTATCTCCAGCTTTAAGCCAGAGGCTGCGAGACTTCAATCGCCAGTGCTCCTCTTCATTTCTAAATGAATTGTATGTTCTCCTTTGAGCAACGTTTTCCTCTGTTAGGTCTGCTGGGGAGATGTCTTTTTTTTCCATATCAAATTGTAGATCTGCCAACTGTAGAACAGCCTCTTTCCTCTGGCTGGTGGGAGTCTTAATAGCTTTCTTGATCCAGTCTTTTAAGGCTTTTTTTGTGCTTTTTATCTTTTGCTCCCACACATAACTTGGAGAGCTCGTGACCTCTATTCTCTAGGTAGATTGAACTGTTTCGTGGAACCCTTCTATTCCTGCCCAGAGAGGGTTAAATCGGAATGGTAAAGGGCCTAAATCTTCTTCATCCTTTATACATAGCAGAATTGGTTTATGATCTGATGTGAGTTTTGGGAGGATCTTGGTTAAAACAATTCTGTTGTCCAACATAATGGAGCTGCTGATGAGGAACCTATCCAACCTTGCTGCGATGTGGTCTCCTCCAGTTCTGTTATTGGACCAAGTATATTCTCCTTTGACTGGCTTGAAGTCTACAAGATCCCACTGTAGAATAAGGTCTTCCACGATGGGGAGGAAGGGGTCCCTCAAAGAACTCCCACCTCTCTTCTCTTTAGGATCCAATACTATGTTCAAATCACCTCCTAGAATTATGTTCTGAGGATTATGCAGCTCTAGGTAATCTGAGAGTGTTTTCCAGCACTCTTTCTTTTCGTCATAATGTACAGGAACATATAAGTTAAACAATTCCAGCACTAGATTTCTTGCTTTATGTCGAAGTTCAGTAAAAATCCAGTGTTGAGATTCATGAAATCTTTCTAATGAAAAGAGTTTTTGAGACCAAAAAGTACATATTCCTCCTGCTGTGCCTCTTGCACTGATTGCCTTGCCTGCATCAAATTTCCACACTGTGTTGCTTGTGTTTAGAAGATGATCCCCCTCTATTTTTGTCTCTTGGAGCATTAGAATGTCTACGGGTTCCGATTTCAATAGATCTTTAATTGCTTCTACCTTGGTGGGATTCCCCAGACCCCTGCAGTTCCAAGAGGCCATCTGCATCATTTAAAACTAGAAGGGGTAGGTCCACCTCCCTTGGGAGTCCTTAATCTGGTATTTATGCCTAGAGTCATCTCAATGGTAGCTTGGCTGCCTAGGGTTTTTTGCCTTTCTGATTCTTCTTCCCTAGTTTCTCTATTTGATTTCCTACCAGCTTTCTTTGATGGCCTCTCGAAGGTCTCATCATCCGAGGATCCCGTGATTTCTGCATTCTTCTTTTTAGACTTAATGATATCTGCATAAGAGGGGGAAGAGGTATTACCTTGAGAGGGGATTGGGGTGATGCCAGGGTCTGGAACGGTGATGTTGTCCATCGAGGTTGAACCATCCGACTCTGCTTCTGGAGGGTCTGGCTGAAGATTTAGAGCTTCGAAGGGATTTTTATCCGCTTCTATATTGGCATTGTCCTTACTTTCTGAGGTTTGAGTGTTTGAGTTTTCTTGCCCTGCTTTGTTCTCCACTCCTTTGCCTTTGTTTTTGTTATTCTGTCTGCTGTTTGGTGGCTTCTTGACTTGATTCCACTGTTCTCCTTTTTTCTTTTTCTGTTAGCTCTTCATTTTTTCTCTTGCAGTACCTTGCAAAGTGTCTGTATTCGTGGCAGTGTCGACATTTGAAAGGGAGCTGCTCGTAATCAAGCTCCTGGATGTGTGACCAATCTGCTACTGTGAGTTTGATTGCTTCAGGCAGCCCAACTTCTAGGTCCACTTCAACACAAATGCGGGCACAGGAAAACTGATCCTTCCTCGGTGCTTGGTCGATGTATCTTCCTAAGGCGTTGCCAATAGACTGCAGAGATCTCTGATTCCAGCAATGGAGGGGAAGGTGGGGAAGTCGAACCCATACCGGCACTGCCGTGGGCACGTCCTGAGCAGGGTCGAAGTCTGGCGACCATTTATTCAAATAAAGACCTTGAGGGCCCATAAAATATGGCCCGTTTCGAAATATCAAGCTTCTATCTTCCACATTGTCGAAGACGAAAACAAAATAGCCTTTCCCCACAAAATGACTCTTGATGCTTTCCTTAACCAGAGGAATCCAGTTCCTTTTTACCCAATCATCGACTGCCTTCGGGGAAGGCCATAACCCTGTGAACTGGCCTATAAGGCCCCTTTCTGCCAGATTCAGCACGGATTTGCACGTCTCTTCCACTGGCAAAGAAACCGAGGGGATGTTAGCCAGTTTTTTCACGAATTTCTGCTGAGAACCGGATGAGGGCCGGTTACCCGAAGCTGCAACGAGGGAGTTGAATGCCGCCAGCTCAGGAGGCGATGGGGGAGAGGTCGCAGGGCCCCCTCCAGGATCCATGGTGGAGGAGACCGCTCGAAGAAGGGCGCCGACCAGGCGCAGCTAGGGCAGCTGCAGAGCTACCATGGGCGCGCGCGCAACGTTCTTGTTGTTGGAGTAGTCCAAACAATCTTTTGATCTATCTCATCTTTAGACAAAGGAGAAAATTGAGTTTTATAGTAGTTAACATTGGCTTGATGATTTTCATTTTCAAGATCAAGAATAGCCATTTGTCTTTCTAGGTTCGGGTATTTTTCATCCAAGGAGGAAAATACTAATTCTTGTTGGGAAGAAAAATCATAAAGCGCTTATATCATCTTATCATCTAGACACTCTTCATCCCCATACAAATTTTGAAGAAACTCAATGAAATTATCAAAGATCTCACAAAAACTATCAATCATCGACAATGAAGAATTAGAGCTTTTATAATGTTGAAATAAAACTGAATGAAAGTCCTTCAGAGAAAATAAACTAGTAGATGGTAGTCTCTCATACCATGGCTCGAATTTTCCTCAAAGGTAGCCATAAACATCTTCATCAGACAATATTCAAGAAACTCAATATTTAGTCTGTGAATATGCAAATGAAATTTTACCAAATGCAAACTAGCATCTTCACTGTCCTGACCCTTAAATTTTGACAATCCTGATTGCCAATCTATACAAGGAATTCGGTTCGGAAAACCATGAATATGAGATCGATTCATAGGAGCATACCTTCGAGCAATTGAATCCATTTTGACAACAGTGAGGTCACCAAGAATATCTTCAAACTACCAGCTCTTGGAAAGTGAAGTCATCATGAAAATTATGAACCTTTGGATTCTCTCACACTGGAGTCGCCAAGTGAATAATGCACACCCTTCTTTTGCTTGATCACTGTTCACCATCAACAATCAAATTTGATCTTTGTCGTTATTTCCCAAGGAATATTTATTGTTTCGTCTCCCTAGAAATGACACCAGTATGTTATCACTCCACCAGATATCTAAGGCTGAGAAAGAGTCCAAATAGAGGTAACCAAAAACCAAAATTTTAGCTTGGTAGCTAGCCTTACCAATCCAGAGAAGGCTCTCTCCACAAAGTCACAGCCAAGAGGGTGGGATGAATTAGGGTTTTAGGCTAGGTATGAGTACAAGGGTTTGTTTGTTTGAAATGGTTTAATGAATGGGTGAATTAGGTCAAAGAAGCTAGGTCAAGGAAAATAAGATTAGGATTGTAGTCCATTCAATGGGGCATAGTAGGTAGTAAGGCTAACACTTTATGGTTTCAGGGTGATATGGATCAGACTAATGAGGAGCTAGAAAGAGCAAGACAATGCATGTATTCTTTATAAACTGAAGAAATGAGACAAATTATGAATATTTTCCCAAAACAAAGCATAGAAGATGTATTATGCTTATCAACTTGAAAATAAACATATAATAGAAATGAAATGGAACATGAGAGTAAAAAACATTCACACATATGCAAAAAAAGAAGAAAGAATGTTAAATTTCCATACCACAGGTATCCCAAAGAAATA
The DNA here is from genome assembly GCA_034641835.2 of Pinus albicaulis. Taxonomy (NCBI): domain Eukaryota; kingdom Viridiplantae; phylum Streptophyta; class Pinopsida; order Pinales; family Pinaceae; genus Pinus; species Pinus albicaulis. The sequence goes on from CM076578.1 coordinate 1,980,052,244, forward strand.
GGTGCAACTATTTTATTAATTTCATGTCAAATACTAGATTACACTAGAGTCTTTGATCAATGCAACAACATCCAACAATTTCCATCCAGTGAAATGATAGATATAGCAAAGAAACAACTTCTTCCAACCTCAGGGGTTGAATCCCTGAGTTATGGAGCTGATCCATCAAAACCTGCACTGCATACCTAGAATGTAGGGAGGTAAAACTGACTCATCCCCCACTTTTTGGAAACTGATTCATTACATCTCATCAAGAGTTTTCACCTAATGTATTTACCCCTAGGTAAGTGTAAAAACATGATTATTACTTTTACATTCTTGAATTACATTGGAAAAAACTTCATTTTCCGAAGTGAAACTGAAAAACTAAGAAAATTTACAAATTTCAAGAAACTCGGAAAATTGGTACAAAGTGCAACAACAGTGTAAAAGGCGTAGTGCCCACTTCATAACCACTTTTGAAGGGGTTCTCGGTGTCCAAAGTGAGCTCCGGATAGCTCATTGGAAATCCTATCCTATCTAGTTTCTAGATCTGTGCTTGGTTTCAAAAATGGTGTTGCTTTGACCCTCCAAAACTTCATTCTCCCAAGACTGGTCAAAAGCATTGTGCCAACCTCAAAAATAGGGCAGAAACATGTTTTTGGAGGTGTTTTTTGACTTTTTGACTGAATAGTTGGCCCCAAACAAATTTTCAAAGTAGATAGGGTGGTTGTATTTTTCCTTATGAATCCAATGGTGCCTTCAAATTTTCCATTGGAGGGCCCTAGAAAAAGAGCAGAGCTCATGAAATTGCGCTTTTGATAGTGCTACTGTGAAAAACTATCAAGATGTATAAAAACTCAAAATATTTCAAAACGTGCCCAAAATTCCTTGAAAATTGTGTTATGGAGGCCTGATGCAGTACAATAAGCAATGAGGGATGCCTCTGCAATAATTTCAATCTTGTCTCCCTCCTTTTTTTTGGCTAGGGTTTCCTTCTATTTTTCCTGCAATTCCCTATGTTTGATACTAGAAACCTTGTTCCTTGTGATGTATATGTTTGGCAAGTTCCTAAGCATCTTGTTTTCCTTGTTTTCCTTTTGGAGGAGCTTTTCAAGATGTATGTCAACCCTTTCAAGCCATTTTTCTCTGTCATCCTCAACCTCATTACCAATCCTTTCCTCAAAAGTCAATGTTTCATTTTCAATTATCTGTTGTTGTAAAGCCCTTTTAAGACCTCTTGTTTTTGGTCTTTTTCTACTGATTTGGGTGTCATGCAGGTCAGGGTCACTAGAGGGCATCATGGTTTTCCCTTTCTTTATTTTAAGCAGCTCTAGCTCCATGAGAATTTGCTTGTCCTTCAGCTGCTTATTCTCCTGCTCAAGAAAAGAAATGACAAACTTAGATCTCTCTAAGTTAGTCTGAAGCTTTCTAATTTGGGCATCCTTCTCTTTGAAAATAAAACTGGAAACCTCATGATCATATTTCTCATCCAAGTCAACAAGGTCAATATATGCTTCCTCATCATGAGGATCCTCATCCTCTTGCATGGCTTCCTATTGCTCATTCACTTTTGTCATATTTTCCCTTCCCTTCTGTACCTACTTTGTTGATGAAGAAGGCAAGGTCCCTTCCACTTTCCATGGAGAAAAAACTTACCTATACCCTCTCTGATATGTTCTAGCCAATATGCCCATTTTAGCCATTTTAGGGTTACTTACCATAGCTTTGCTAGGTGACCCAATCTGACCCTAAAATGGTGGTTATGGTGGTGAAATGAGTGTATTAGGATGAGATGATGAAGGATTAGGTGTTGTGGGCTGAGATGGAGGAGGCCCATCTTCAGCATGTCGATCAGTAGGATGAGATGAAGAAGGCATATCTTCAGCATGTTGAGCTTGTGGAGATGTGAAGATATCATTGGAAATTAAGGTGTCCCATGAAATATGAAAATGGTTAAGGTTATGCAGGACAATGATATTGATGAGAGAGTGGTGAAAGAGGTTGTTCATATGTTGGTCATAATGTCTCCTTTGCATAATGTATGCCATTTTTTCCATGCTCCAGAACAGATAGTATAGGATATTAAGCAATTTGAATCTTGTGAAGTGCATAAGTAGTCTAATATGATATGTATAGATTCTGGATAACCTTCCTTCACAAGAGAAATACTTCATGATGATCTTCATCATGGGGGTATACCTATCAAGAAGGTGGCTGAAAGGAAAAATTCTTCTTCTCTCATTTATGTAACTTGGCTTAATGAATGGTCCATAATATTGATCATCCAAGTCTTTGGATTTAAACCACCTCTCACCCATGTTTGGAATCCATGTGGCAACAATAATGATATATGTAGATACAGTGAAGGTTACACATGCAAGGGTCACCTGATTGTCTTTGAGGTTTTAAATGAAAATTCTACTCCAAATAGGATGGTGTTGAACTCTTTCAATCATTTTGCAGAAATCAAGGCAACCAACATATTGAAAGCAAGAAACTACCATTGGTGAAGACATCAGTTCTCTAGTGTTGGTGGGCTCAAGCCTTAGGATTTTTCATCCCTTATGTGGCCTTCTCTCTTGTCTATCCTCCTCTTCCTCCCTGTAATATATGTCTTCTTCCATGATGTTTTTTCCCTATAAACCCTAGGGATGAGGAAATGGGAGTGGGGATAGGTATAGTAAAAAATAGGGAGATGGGGGAAGGGTATATTGAACTTAGGGAGGTGAAAGGTGATCAAAATGTTTAAGGGAGTGGGAATTAGAATTTTATTACAGGGTTGACAGGGCAGCCTAGGAAATTGAGATGCCTAGGACTTAGGGTTTAAGAGAAAAGGGATTTAGGGAAGGGATATAGTTTTTTAGGGGTAGGGATAGGGTTTATAGTGATGTAGGAATGGAATGCAGGGTTTATGGGCATCTAATTAGGAATGAGGGAGTGAGACTAGGGTATCAAGCTAGACAAACTGCCATTTTTTTAAGTAAACAAAAACACCATGAAAATTCTCTTTAGGAATGCAAGGAGAGGCAAAATATGTCTTAATTACTTGATAAGAGGTGACAAGAATGTTTTCTGGAGGTTAGGAAGAATTTGGATGAGTTTTTGTGCTTATTGGGCTCACTGGGAAAAATCACAACACCTTATCCAGAAGCGTAGTGCCCTTTAGCAAAAAACATAACGCCAACTTCCAAAAGTGCAGCGCTAGTTCAAAAAGTGCAGTGCCACCCTCCAGAAGCGCAACACCACCAAAAATTCAAACTTTGACCCTACAAATCAATTTTTTGAGCTGAGGGAGTGCAAGATCGATGTTTGAAATGGAAAATGAGCTTCTTCTTTGTCTTATGGTGGTCTTTCTACATTGATGAATTTGATGTTTGGGCCTTGGGACCCACTTTCTATTTTCTTATTTGACTCTACTCTTTGAAACTTTACCCTTTTCTCTTTTTTATTTCATTATTTACACATTGGTCATTTGATGATTGAGAACTCTTTTCATTTGACTTTTGATGCTTTGTTGGCATGTGGAACTCTGAGTTGGTAGCTTGGTAACCATGAACTTATTACAAATTGAGTGACATGAAATTACATAATGGAAAATAAAAATTACACTTAGAAGAAATTACATGTCGAAATAAGAATTACTCCTTACAGGTCATCTTTACATGGTAAAGAGAGGTTATTTGATCACTTTCTTACTTGCTTCTCTTATGCAATGGAAATGGTTTGTTATTGGACCTTCAAAAACCCTAGAAACCTAATGAAACCCTTGACAAAATGAAATTCATGGTGACATGACTAAACAAGTGATAAAAACTCATGAATGATGGTCATTCAGGAAATTATGAAAATGAGTCCGCAAGTAATGGAAATTTAGGAAAAGTGAATTTTTTTTATTTTAGGGCTACCATCAGTGAGTAATTTTGGAATGATGACCTAGTGGAATGACAAAAAATTCTGAATGAGACCTTAATATGATATGAAATGAGGGTTTTTGATCACTCATGGCAGGATGCAAATACTGACACTAAACTTTACAACTCAAAAAAATTATTTAACAATATGTCTCCCTCCTTTTTTAAGTTATAATTCTTTTATTCCATAATCACAAAAAAAAACATGATTTCATCATAGAGAAATCAATATTTGAAGACTATTTCTGAAATGAAAACACCAATTTAAGGAGGCAAATCACTAATCAACACCACAAACCACTTTTCACTTAATTAGAAACTTCCATAAACTTAGGAGCGCAATCTCAAAACAATGACCACAAGCTTATTTTTAATTCAAACTTAGGGGTTTGCATGAACTTAAGGCTTTGCATTAAAAATGAATATGGAGAAATTAATAAAATTATTTTTTATGGTAAATAACCCCAATATGTAAAATATCCACTTAAATCCAAGAAAAACCAAATAAAAACTTCAATCTTGTTTTCAATGCATACCAAGTTTATCACCAAGTATGGTATTAGTTTTACTATTGTGCAATCGATTTATGAAATTAGTCAAAGAGTATGCTTTACCCTTAGAATATTAATTTCCCTTATTTGCACAATATGTACAAAGGCTCCTTTGAGTTACAAACTAAAACAAAGGACAATCTAGTCAAGACGCAGCAGCTTTGTCTCACAGTGACTACAGCCGAGATCTACAGCGGCTCTCTCCTCCTTTTGTGGCTTGAACACCGCAATCACATTCAATAGTATCTACGTAGCATAAAAACTCTTCATATGAAACATTCTCTATAGGGCATGGAAACTTTCATACACAACTCCTTCTGCCATTTCACCCTTCACCATTCACCAGAGCCCTACCCGTTGCAAAGAGATTTTTCTACAGCACATGAAAGAACTAAAATAAACTTCTCTGCAACAGATTTCTCATGTTGGCTGCACACAGTTAATCACACTCTCAAAGCTCAACCTCTCACAGTACGCCCTTCACTAGAATCTTAATGCATTGCACATAGCCTCTCTGCAACACACTTTCAACAATATTTCACTTTGATCGCTCATGGAAAACCTCAAGCTCTCAACACTAAACCTTTCTCTAATACCAAATTAGAGAACACATATTACACAACAAACTTGAAACTTTCTATTTTCAAATAAGGAATTTTATACAAGATTAGGAAGCTTATGGACTATTTGGATTTGCGGTGGAGATAACTTCTTCAAGAAACTAGGTGAACTCTCCATAAATTGTGAGACAACCTTCCTATGAATTTAATGGGGTAGGCTGGAATTACTGTTTATACAACAAAAATGGTTCTGAGTAATGCTTCGACTGATATGTATGGATCATTTGATTCAATTTTTTCTTCAAGATATTTACACTAGCACAACCACATTATATTTACTAATGTGATTGATATACGCCGATAGGCCTATATCCACTACCCATCACATTAATTTATATATCAATAAATAAATACTATATATAATAACTTTATTATATTAACTTGAAATATATATAATATATATTAATAATATTTATTAATATAATAATAATATTAATAATAAATAATATTTTAATATTTATTAATATATTAATATTATAGATGGTTATATTATTAATAAACCAAAAGAACTAATAATATATTAATAATATATATTATATCATAGTTGGTTATATTATTAATAATATTATAATATTATTAATAAATATTAGAATATTTATTAATAATATATATTAATATATTAATAATATTAAACCCAAAAACATAAGAAAGTAATAAACTTTAAGAATTAATATATTAAACTCAAGAGAGTAATAAAGCATATGAAACAATATTTAAAAACAAAAAACCTAAGAGATTAATAAATCCTAACAATTAATATTTTAAAGTGAAAATATTAATAAACCCAAGGGATAATTAATAATACAAACCCAATGCCATCATAAACCAAAGGTTTAAATATTATAACCAAAGGAATTCGTGAACCCAAGGGATAAATATTATAAACATAAGGGATCAATATTAAAAACACAAGAGATTAATAAACCGTAAGAATTGATATTTTAAACTAAAAAACCTAATAAATTAATAATCCATAAGAATCAGTATTTTAAACATAACATATTAATAAACCAACGGGATTATTAACATTATAAACCAAAAGAACTAATAGACCCAAGGGTTTAATATTATAAAGCAAAGGAATCAACGAACCCAAGGGATAAATATTATAAACCTAACGAATGAATATTATAAACAATAGAGATTAATAAACCCTAAGAATTAATATTTTAAACTAAAAAATCTAAGAAATTAACAAACCCTGAGAATTAGTATTTTAAACTCAAGAGAGTAATAAATCGAATGTGTGATTAACATTATAAACCAAAAGAACTAATAAACCCAAGGGTTTAATATTATAAACCAAAGGAATCAATGAACCCAAGGGATAAATATTAAAAACCTAAGCGATTAATAAGGCTAAAGGAAATATTAAAAACAATATAGATTAATAAAACCCAACAGTTTAATACTATAAACCAAAGGAATTGGTGAACCCAAGGGAATTGATTTAAACATTGAGACAATTGTTGTCACAATGCGATGTTGGACCAACTATGACCAGGGTTGGCCATGGGTGATTTTCATATTGAGACAATATTTTTCATAATGTGAAATTTGATCATGGATGACATTGATCGATTATTCATATTATAAACCAAAAGAACTAATAAAACCAAGGGTTTAATATTATAAACCAAAGGAATTGGTGAACCCAAGGGACAACCATTACCCAACAAATTATAAACCAAAAGGAATTGGTGAACCCAAAGGAATTGATTTAAACACTGAGACAATTGTTGTCACAATGCGACGTCGGACCAACTATGACCATTGTTGGCCATGGGTGATTTTCATATTGAGACAATGTTTGTCAGAATGTGTCATTTCATCATGCATGATATCGATCGATTATTCATATTATAAACCAAAAAAACTAATAAACCCAAGGTTTTAATATTATAAAGCAAAGGAATTGGTGAACCCAAGGGAAAATAATTACCCAACAAATTATAAACCAAAGGAATTGGTGAACCCAAGGGAATTGATTTAAACATTGAGACAATTGTTGTCACAATGCGACGTTGGACCAACTATGACCATGGTTGGCCATGGGCGATTTTCATATAGAGACAATGTTTGTCAGAATGTGACATTTGATCATGGACGACATTGATCGATTATTCATATTATAAACCAAAAAAACTAATAAACCAAAGGGTTTAATATTATAAACCAAAGGAATTAGTGAACCCAGGGAATTGTTTTAAACATTGTGATAATTGTTGTCACAATGCGATGTTGGACCAACTATGACCATGGTTGGCCATGGGTGATCTTCATATCGAGACAATATTTTTTAGAATGTGACATTTGATCATGGATGACATTGATCGATTATTCATATTATAAAGCTAAAGAATTAATAAACCCAAGGGTTTAATATTATAAACCAAAGGAATTGGTGAAACCAAGGGAATTTATTTAAACATTGAGACAATTGTTGTCACAATGCGACGTTGGAACAACTATGACTATGGTTGGCCATGGGTGATTTTCATATTGAGACAATATTTGTCAGAATGTGACATCTGATCATGGATGACATTGATCGATTATTCATAATACAAACCAAAAGAACTAATATACCCAAGGGTTTAATATTATAAACCAAAGGAATTGGTGAACCCAAGGGAAAACCATTACCCAAACAATTATAAACCAAAGGAATTGTTGAACCCAAGGGAATTGATTTAAACATTGAGACAATTGTTGTCACAATGCGACGTTGAACCAACTATGACCATGGTTGGCCATGAGTGATTTTCATATTGAAACAATATTTTTCAGAATGTGACATTTGATCATGGATGACATTGATCGATTATTCATATTATAAACCAAAAGAACTAATAAACCCAAGGGTTTAAAATTATAAACCAAGAATTGGGTGAACTATGAATGACTAAATATTTAGACACATGCTGTTTTCATAATGCGACGTTGAACCAATTCAACAACATGACTTGTACAGCCATAAATATTTTTATATTTATAGCTATTTTTTAGTATTGTGAAATTTGATCATGGATGACATTGATCGATTATTTATATTATAAACCAAAAGAACTAATAAACCCAAGTGTTTAATATTATAAACCAAAGGAATTGGTAAACCCACGAGAAACCATTACCCAACAAATTATAAACCAAAGGAATTGGTGAACCAAAGGGAATTCATTTAAACATTGAGACAATTGTTTTCACAATGCGACGTTGGACCAAGTATGACCATGGTTGGCCATGGGTGATTTTCATATTGAGACAATATTTGTCAAAATGTGACATTTGATCATGGATTACATTGATCTATTATTCATATTATAAACCAAAAGAACTAATAAACCCAAGGGTTTAATATTTTAAACCAAAGGAATTGGTGAACCCAAGGGAAAATCATTACCCAAAAAATTATAAACCAAAGGAATTGGTGAACCCAAGGGAATTGTTTTAAACAGTGAGACAATTGTTGTCACAATGCGATGTTGGACCAACTATAACCATGGTTGGCCATGGGTGATTTTCATATTGAGACAATATTTGTCGGAATGTGACATTTGATCACGGATGACATTGATTGATTATTCATATTATAAACCAAAAAAACCAATAAACCCAAGGGTTTAATATTATAAACCAAAGGAATTAGTGAACCCAAGGGAATTGATTTAAACATTGAGACAATTGTTGTCACAATGCGACATTGGACCAACTATGACCATGGTTGGCCATGGGTGATTTTCATATTGAGACAATGTTTGTTAGAATGTAACATTTGATCATGGACAACATTGATCGATTATTCATATTATAAACCAAAAAAACTAATAAACCCAACGGTTTAATATTAAAAACCAAAGGAATTGGTGAACCCAAGGGAATTTATTTAAACATTGAGACAATTGTTGTGACAATGCTATGTTGGACCAACTATCACCATGGTTGGCCATGGGTGATTTTCATATTGAGACAATATTTGTCAGAATGTGACATTTGATCATAGATGACATTGATTGATTCTTCATATTATAAACCAAAAGAACTAATAAACCCAAGGGTTTAATATTATAAACCAAAGGAATTGGTGAACCCAAGGGAAAACCATTACCCAACAAGTTATAAACCAAAGGAATTGGTGAACCCAAGGGAATTGATTTAAACATTGAGACAATTGTTGTCACAATGCGACGTTCGACCAACTATGACCATGGTTAGCCATGGGTGATTTTCATATTGAGACAATGTTTGTTAGAATGTGACATTTAATCATGGATGACATTGATCGATTATTCATATTATAAACCAAAAGAACTAATAAACCCAAGGGTTTAATATTATAAACCAAATGAATTGGTTAACCCAAGGGAAAACCATTACCCAACAAATATTAAAAACCTAAGGGATCAATAAGGCTAAGGGAAATATCAAAAACAATAGAGATTAATAAAACCTAAGGGTTTAATATTATAAACCAAAGGAATTGGTGAACCTAAGGGAAAACCATTACCCAAAAAATTATAAACCAAAGGAATTGGTGAACCCAAGGGAATTGATTTAAACATTGAGACACCACACAATGTCGTACTGTGAATTGAGACAATATTTGGCTTAATGTGAAATTTTATCATGGATGACATTGATCGATTATTTATATTTTAAACCAAAAGAACTAATAAACCCAAGGGACATTATTGCATAAACCAAAGAAATTGGTGAACCAAAGGGGGATTGGTTAAACATTGAGACAATTGTTCTCTGAATGGCTGATCATGGATGACATTGATCAATTATTCATATTATAAACCAAAAGAACTAATAAACCCAAGGGTTTAATATTATAAACCAAAGGAATCGGTGAACCCAAGGGAAAATCATTACCCAACAAATTATAAACTAAAGGAATTGGTGAACCCAAGGGAATTGATTTAAACATTGATACAATTGTTGTCACAATGCAACATTGGACCAACTAAGACCATGCTTGGCCATGGGTGATTTTCATAGTGAGACAATATTTATCAGAATGTGTCGTTTGATCATGGATGACATTGATCAATTATTCATATTATAAACCAAAAGAACTAATAAACCCAAGGGTTTAATATTATAAACCAAAGGAATTGGTGAACCCAAGGGAAAACCATTACCCAACAAATTATAAACCAAAGGAATTGGTGAACCCAAGGGAATTGATTTAAACATTGAGACAATTGTTGTCACAATGCAACGTTCGACCAACTATGACCATGGTTGGCCATGAGTGATTTTCATATTGAGACAATTTGATGATGGATGACATTGATCGATTATTCATATTATAAACAAAAGAACTAATAAACCTAAGGGTTTAATATTATAAACAGAAGAAATTGGTGAACCCAAGAGCAATTAATTTAAACATTGAACCGATTCATGTCGTCACGACGTTCGACCAACTATGACCATACAGATTTGTGCTTGGGTGATTTTGTAATGAGACAATATTTGTCGAGAATGTGACATTTGATCATGGATGAATTTGATCGATTATTCATATTATAAACCAAAAGAACTAATAAACCCAAGGGTTTAATATTATAAACCAAAGGAATTGGTGAACCCAAGGGAATTGATTTAAACATTGAGAAATTTTTTGTCACAATGCGATGTTGGACCAACTATGACCATGGTTGGCCATGGGTGATTTTCATATTGACACAATATTTGTCAGAATGTGACATTTGATCATTGATGACATTGATCAATTATTCATATTATAAACCAAAATAGCTAATAAACCCAAGGGTTTAATATTATAAACCAAAGGAATTGGTGAACCTAAGGGAATTGATTTAAACATTGAGACAATTGTTGTCACAATGCGATGTTGGACCAAGTATGACCATGGTTGGCCATGGGTGATTTTCTTATTGAGAGAATATTTGTCAGAATGTGACATTTGATCATGGATGACATTGAACGATTATTCATTTTATAAACCAAAAGAACTAATAAACCCGAGGGTTTAATATTATAAATCAAAGGAATTGGTAAACCCAAGGGAAAACCATTACCCGACAAATTATTAACTGGAAGTGATCAATCAACCTTACTGATTGTTAATATTATTAACTGAAATTGGACCAACTATGACCATGGTTGGCCATGGGTACTTTTCATATTGAGACAATATTTGTCAGAATGTAACATTTGATCATGAATAACATTGATCGACTATGGATAATGCTAATTAAGAATGGTTTCCCATGGTTGATTTTCATATTGAGTTAGTGTTTTTCATAATGTGAAATTGGACCATGCATTAGTATTGAACTCTAGGACTAATATTTAAACCCCAATATTTGGGGAACCTAAGGGAAAATTATTAAGAACATAAGAGATCATCAAGGCCAAGGGATACCTATAAAAAACAAAAAAAATTAGTAAAGACTAGGAATAAATATTTTAAATACAAACGAATGAGAAACTCACATAATTAATAATCAGATTAATAAATCTTAAGAATCAATATTTTAAAAATACTACTTATCACTAATGATGTTAATACTATTTATATTAATAGCGTTAATTTTGGTATCAATAGTAATATCATTTATAATATTAACCATCATAAACATTATTAATATTATTTATCAATATTAATGTTAATAGAATAGATTATAAAAGCGAATTGAGTCAAGCTAGATATATTTGTGATACCATGATAGAAATTAAGAGAGGATGAGAGAGCATGTATGCACATAAAAAAATCACACTATTATTATTTTATTGGTCATAGCAATTACACATATATAAGACTGCTTTTTTTTTTTTAAAAGCCTGTTCAACAATAATGCGTTTGTAGGAAAAATGAATGGAAATTTTTATTGCAAATTAATGAAAAATTAAGAAAAAATTCATAGAATTTTTTTCTCCATAATTAGTACATATATATTTCCATGCATTTTAACCTATAAGAATTTCATTCACAAATAAAACAACATGGAACTAAATATCTATGCAATAATTTTATTTTTAGAATTAAAAAAAATATATATATATATATATATAATAAAAATAAAAAATAAAAAAATATTTTATTGACTCCACCTTATTAATATTTTTTTTTCTAAAATATCACAAAAAAATGCTCTTAAAACGTAATAGTCCTCTAATGAATAAAAAGTGATAACTTGAAACACATTCTCATTAACAAAATAAAAAAGCCAATTTATACACCATATTTTATTAATAACTTTTCCTTCAACAAAAATTTCCAAAAAAATAACCCATTAAATATAATAACAATAATATATATATATATATATATATATATATATATATATATATATATATATATATTCTTCCCTATTATGAAAAAGGGAAAAACCAAATTATATATATATATATATATATATATATATATATTTCAAAGGAAAAAACCAAATAATATATATATATATATATATATATATATATATATATATTCCCTGTGATGAAAAGGGGAGAAACCAAAAACTTGTAGGGGAGAAACCTAAAAACTTGTTACCGAAGAAAGAAACTTAAGAACTTGTTATCACTGCAAACTAAGCCATTAAATATAAAAATAATAATGTAAAGATTTCTCTCCTTTCTAAATTACTTGCGCTATCAATCAGTCGATTTTCCTCTTTGTTGAAGTTCTATGTTATGTTATATGAAATTCAAAAAATATTTAACATATATATATGAACCACAAATCTGATGAAAACTACACCCATGCAACCAATTTTTAATATCTCACACATAAAACAGATATCAATATTTCAATAATAATTATTTTGAATAATTTTTTCTCTGAAATTTCATTTTCATTAAAAATTTATTTCAATTTATTTTTCAAAACCCTAAAAATAAAATAAAATATTAAAGTCCACTTTCATTTTCCCTAACTCTAAATCATGGTTAAATCAAACAAATAACACTCACAGTGACAATGTTCCTTCTCATATACAATATCCCTCTTACTTGTGTCAACTGAAAATGGCATTCCAGCAGAACCATCAACAATATGTATATCAATCTTTAAAATTATTTCTCTTCTATCATGTGAAAAACAAAACAAAAATCAAATTAAGAAAAATCCAAATTATTTCTCTTCTATCATGTAAAAAAACAAAACAAAAATAGAATTAAGAAAAATCCAAAAACACTTTATCCTTATAAACGTGGTTTTTCAACCCATCTCCTTTCAATAAACATTTGGTATTATTATTTTTCTGTCATTATGATGGATCAATAAGCTTTAAATATCTTTCAGGAATAAATCCAAAATATGTCATTATGGTGGATCAATAGACTTTAAATAGGTCCACAATATGTTCTAACACAACCTAGCACAATTTGTATACGAATTGAGAAATTATTTTTCATTTACCTATGTGAAAACCAAAAAATCCCTAATCAACATAAGCCACCATCACCTATCAAAACTGAAATAAAACATATAATAAAGCAGAAAACACACCATACAAAATGAAAAACTACCCTAATCAAGCAGAAAATCAAAGAAAATTGAAATAATTGAAAAAAAATAAAATCTAAATCTAAAGAAAAATAAAATTATATATTCAAAATAAATAAATAAAAAATAAAAAACGCAAAACAAAAAAATCAGAATTTAAAGAAAAATAAAATTATATATTCAAAATAAATAAATAATAAAAAACACAAAACAAAACAATAAAATGAAAGAAATTACACCTAAATTACTGTAATTAAAAAATATGCAAAATAGTAATTCAAAATCAATAATTAAATAACATGAAAATTATACCCAAAGAAAATCTTAAATATAGGCCAACAAAAAAAATCTCAAAATAGTTGAGAAATTATACCCAAATAATTTCCATGGGGTTTTGACCTACATTCCGCATATATTGCGATTATAAAAACTAATCTAGAGGGACATGTTGCGAATTAGAGGTCAACTTGTTTAGCAGTACGAGACAATTTGAAATTCAAGATAAAATACAAACGAACCTAAATTCCTTTATTAATTGATACTCAACAAAATAGGGCGGTGGAATTCACTTATATGAGACCATGACCTTCATCGATCCCTTTCATCTGAAAATATTTTTGCAACTGCTCTGCCACATTACAAATATGTCTTACAAAATTAATTCAGAGTTTACAAATACGTCTCACCTTTGTCGAACCGCACCCTTAGCTACTATCAATATATATGCATGGCCCCAACGCCAACGGACCTTCCCATCCAACGACTGGAAGCACGTCGTATTTCTTCGAATGATCCAATGTGCATCGATGGATATCGCACGGTGTAGATGCGTGAACTTTAACTTGCGACGAGGGAGGTTTTTTTCAAACTGCTCAGGGACACGCGTCCCTTAGTCTATGGGATCGCTCCAAATTCTAAAATACAGCTTACCGCCTTTGTGCCACGCAAAATACTGTCAGTTTTAGCTTTGAACAACGTTCACTCTTCTCCTGGTTCCACATCATTTCCTTCAGGGTTCCACTCCATTCGCTCTTGATCAAGTGATGAAACCATTGCAATAGATCTTGATATACTATTATAGATTCAACACGCATTACGGTGGTGAGATGCTGATAAATATGTCATCGCCCATGTCAGGCAAAACAAAGTCAATGCATTATGAACATCCTAGTCATCGTTAATGTCACCTTTCATTTTCAGGGTGTCCATGCTTTATGTTTAATTATGTGACTCGATAAACTTGCGTGTTGTCTGGTTCAACTCCTTGGGTTTCTCCAACGGTGGAACATGCCACACTCTTTTATCACCACAACATTAGCCCTCTCTCCGATATGTCTGCAAATATTATAGGACAAAACTTAACTTCTCCGTGGAGAATATAATACTAAATGTGACGAATTTGGTTCTTCTACATTAAGGAAATCAATTATTTGGCTAAGGAGGTTGTTACCTTTGTAAAACATAGGCCTCTTCCAACCTGAAAAATCGATCCTTCTCGCCCCACACAATTAGAACGTCCTGTGAGACAATAAGAAATTAAACAACGTTGAATAATTTCAAAATATTAGGATATTTTATAAGATTATTGAATATAGTATATGGCTAAGAAGCCAACCTAGTTTATTGTTGGCAGTGTTTGCATATTATTCAAACCAATGACTATAGCATCCGCCAGCTGCACCTTTTGCTCTTTGTTTCCTTCCATAACCTATATCGGAGAATTCAAATAGAAATACAATAAGTTTCGATAAAATTTCAAGATAGCATTTCCACAGAACAATCCGAATGACAGTATATAAACATGAACATTATTTTATGTATATATACCTGCCATAGGTCTTCGTAAATGAAATGAGGAAGCCATGGGAACTTGTAAAAGTCAACATTCAAGGAGATCTTCAAGCCTTTGGCATCGATGGGAACAAGGAATTCTTTAATGTCGTCGGAATCGTACTCTTCAAGAATAGAATCGTAGGTCGACGGCGTCATGAAAACTGCAGAGCTAATGATAATTAGACGTTGGACGAGGTTAGGGTATTTGTGCACCATCCAGAAGGCAACGAAGCCACCATAGCTATGCCCCACCACGATCACGCTCTCTATCCCCAGAAATTCCACCATACCCTTCATGCACTCTACTTGGAATATCTCACTCCGCTCGGTGCTGGTGGTGTAGAGTCCCCAGAGAATATGAGATCTGGTATGAGGAGATCGAAATGCTTTCCAAGATTGCAAATTTGGGTATCCCATCCTAGCAGCCCATCGGCCCCAAAACCGTGAATGAGAAGAAGTGTCGGCCGCTGATTCTCTAAATTCTTAGGTTTATTATTCTATAAAACCCAGCAGTGCAGGGAGGTGCCATCGCTTAACTGTATCTGTACAGACTTTAACCCCAGCGAGCTCGCTTCCGATTTTTCATGAATTGAATAACATTGAATCCAAACAGTCCTCTCATTTCAACTATGGATGAATGAAATTGACTCTATCACACAATATCCGTTCAATAGAGTTAATGCTTGTGTCGAACAACCAAATGGCCCAGAGTGAGCAAAGTTCACTAGTCCGTCGGGTCATCGAATCCATGTAGATTATAGAGAGGTGCTATACATGCAATGAAATGTTTCATGTTGTTTCATGATGTTTATGAATCCATTTCTCCCCTCAACTTCCCAAATTCCACCACCTGTCGCCACTCTGCCTCGTGTCAAAGGCACAAGGACATGTTGCAGAACGAATTACTGGGTACAACCTGTGAGGAAACCACATCAAATTCCCCAATTCCACCGCCTGCCGCCACTATGGCTCATGTCAAAGGCACAGGGACACGTTGCAGAATGGTGAGAAGGTTTAATGTTTAAGTTTTATTTTACTTGTTACTCTTGATACGTGGCCATTAATAAATGGTATAGTAAATTTTTAATCAAGATTTGTAAATTTTTTATTTAAGTATGGTTTAATCACATGTTTTAGATATGCAAGGAAGTTAGTGGGGTATATTTGATCCATTGATTGAGTGGCGACGACGAGAATATACCGGCATCTTTCAATCTAGACCATCAGATCAAAAAGATTAATTAGCATAATCACAAAAGATGCTATTTCCGATAGGGGGATACACCTATCGGTGTAATGAATCCTTGTCGCGGTATGTATTTCTTCCTTCACCCCGTTCTAATGCTTTTAATTAGGATATTTTACATTTCAGGTCAAAGGTTTTTTTTTTTGGATAAGAAAACTAATTATGTTTAATAATTTTTGGATTACTCACATCAGACATTTTGATTATAGATATTTCGACCCAGAAAATTATTATATATATTTCGACCCAAAAAATTATTATAGATATTTCAACCCAAAAATGTGGCTCATCCTCACAACTGAGAAGAACCCATACTTTTTGGTTTGAAAACTACACAATCAAAATGTAATAAGAAAATAATTGAGAATAATATTTTAAATTCCTCTAGAAATTAATGGGAATATTTAGGATCTGTGTTGTCTTTTTGAATTGGTTTGAATGCGTGTGTTCACAGGTTTCAAATTTCGGACAGGTCTATTCCCAAAGATGTCGTGTATCAAATCATCAGTGATGAGCTCATGCAAGATGGGTACCCAAACTCAATATTGCCTCTTTCGTTACCACATGGATAGAACCTGAATGCGAAAAGCTCATAATGCAGACCATAAACAAGAACTATGTTGACATGGATGAGTATCTTGTCACCAAAAAATTGTAGGGAATGGCAGTACTTGTGATAAGCTTTTGATTTTTGTATTTCTATATCTGAAATCCCTTCTCATATATGTTTTGGTAATTTAGGCCCTCAAACTTTTCTGAAAGGTTTGAGAGCTTTCCTGTTTTTTTTTGGGTTTGGAAAATAATCGCTGTGTGAAAATTATATCCAATTTGTTTAACGCCCCACTCGGCCATGGAGAGGAATTTTTTGGCATTGGCACGATTGGATCTTCATAGGCAAAACATTGGCATGAATTGCATTCAAATGCAAATGGCAGAACATGCACAAGGAAGTCTTGAAATGTTACTTTCAACAGTGGCTGTGCAGAGCCGCTTTCCATTTTAAATTTCCAGTTTTTTCTCCTCTAGCCGCTTTCTAAAATTTTTGAACAGTCAGTCTCAATTTTGTTTGAATTGGCGCAGTCTGTTTATTTTGAAAAACAGTATTTTTATGTTATCAGGGATAGACTCTGTTTTTGGCAAAACAAAGTACTTTTGTTTTAAGCACAGTGAAGATATTTTTTGTATGCGAGCGTTTTATTTTTATGTACACCATGGTCCCCACAACAGTGTCTTGTTGATGAAGGAGGTCCGATGCATTCAACGCAATCGGAGGTATCATATATAATACCAAAACCATTTATAATCATCCTTCGCAATGAACCAAGGTCCGCGGGTGGTCCCACAAACCACGCGACATTATATTAAACAGTCGCAAGTTGAATCGCAATCGGGAGCGCATTGTATTATGGCCCGATTGCAACATTCATATGGTGGACCCAATATATGTTATGTGCCATAGTTAATGGTTGGTCTCGGGTCCGATCCCAATTGGAGATCGGAAGTTTTATGTTGAGCTGTTGTGTTTTTTTTACATACGGACCCGACACATGTTATATGGCAGAGTTAATTTGGCCATCGCATCCGATCCCAATCGGCAATCAGAACTTTTTGGTTGGTCATTTGCAATGTTTTGAAGTCCGGACCCGACGTACTTTATATGGCAGAGTTAAATGGTGTCATCACTTCCATGTTATTAATCAGCATCGGAAATGTTTTGTTTATGGCCCGATGGAAAGTGTGAAGTGGCAGACCTGATCCACATTTTAAGCAGCAGTTAAGAATTGGCTTATCACGTCTGATCCTCAATCGGAGATCAGAGTTTTCATTTGAACCAATTTTGTTTTGATAAGCCCAAACCCGATGCATTAAAGGTTTGATTTAAATCGCGCGTTCAAAGCGAATTTGTAAGGTGGGCCCGAGAGCCATTTAGAATAGTTTTAAATTTATTTCAAAGATTATAGTTTGTAATGTTTTATATGATATGCGCGGAATATAAAAAGTAGAAAGCCCATGAGGCAATTGGCAATGTTATTTTTTGAAAAGCATAGTAGTGCATTGTTACAGAGAGACCGAGTGTTTGTTTTCAACACAGCAGTGTTGTTTTGTGAGTGACAGTGTGATAGTTTTTCACTGCATTTGCAACAGTCAAACTTATTTTGTAATCCCTCTCAGTGAGGAAGCATTGTAATAGTTTTTTTTTAAGGAATAGAAGTTTTTTTTTAAGTGTGGAAATTCTGTCCCTGTGAGTGAAATTTTAATTTCTCTGTGTTAGAAGAGGAGAGTATTACTCTCTCCATTGTTGTTCTGGAATTTTCAAATATTCCAACATGGTATCAGAGCTAGTCCAGGCTCTTTGAAAGTCAAAGAAGTTGAAGGAAAGGAGTTATTTGTTGCAGCAACTTCTCCAGCAATGTGAAGACTCAGTGAAAAAGAATTCAAGGTATTTCTCTATACAGTTTATTGTGTTACTGTTGCAGAACAGTCAGTTATTTTAAATACACAATCAAGTGTTTTGAATCATAATTAAGAGTGCAAGAATGGCTGGAGCCAGCACTAGCATGGATATTGGAAATACCCAGTTCCCACAATTTAATGGGAAAAATTATGACTACTGGTCAATAACTATGAGAGCTTTATATTCTTCCCACAATTTATGGGAACTTGTTGAGGATGGCTTTTATGAGCCAGCAGATGAAAATGAGTTTGATGACTTAACTCAAGCAGAGAAGGAACTGCTGAAGAGCAATAGGAAGAAGGATTCAAGAGCCCTCTACTTTTTGTATCAAGCAGTGCATGAGAGTGTGTTTCCTAGGATATCAGTAGTCAAGAGATCCAAAGAAGCATGGACAACTCTCAAGACAGCCTATCAAGGCATGTAAAAAGTGAAGACAACAAAACTTCAGTTGCTGAGGAGAGACTTTGAGACTCTCTGTATGAAAGAGTCAGATACTATTGACTCATTCTTCACTTATGTGATTGGAATGGTCACACAGATAAGGTCTCATGGAGAGACTCTTGAAGACAAGAGGATTGTGGAGAAACTCTTGAGGATTCTACCCTCAAGATTCGATGTGATTGTCACCACCGTAGAGGAGACTAAGGATCTCACAATTTTTTCAGTGGATGAGTTGCATGCATCACTGATGACCCATGAGCAGAGATTGGGTAGGAGTGAAAACGCATCTCTGGAACATGCCTTTAAGACCTAGATGTCTTTCGGAAGAGGAAGAGGGCAAGGTAGAGGAAACAAAAGAGGAAGAGGCAGAAGCCAAAACAGAGGTGGAATAAAAAATCCAACAAATGCTCAAGGAAGGGGCAGCAATCCAAATCAGTATCAAGGCCAAGGCAGCAGCCAGCAAAGTGGTCAGCATAATGCTCAAGGACAAAGGTATGATATATCCAATGTCCAATGTCACTATTGTAAAAAATATGGTCATTATGCTAATGAATGTAGAAAGAAGCAGCATGATATGGGAAATAGAACAAATGCAAATTTTACTAGGGAAAATATCAGCCAATACAAATTGTTTTTAGCTTGTAATATGGCAGAAGAAAAGAATGAAGACTTATGGTTTCTAGACTTCGGTTGTAGTAACCATATGACAGGAAAAATAGCAATGTTTTTTATGCTAGATGAGAGTGTGAAGTCACAAGTCACACTAGGGACTGATAGTAAAGTTTCTGTAATGGGAAAAGGAGATGTAAATGTTTTAACAAAGAAAGGTGCAAAGAAATCAATAGCAGATGTTTATTATGTTCCAGGAATGAAGTGTAACCTCTTAAGTATTGGACAGCTTGTTCAAAAGGGGTACAATGTCTTTTTTGAGGATGATGTTTGTACCATCATGGACAAACCACCTAGAAAACAATGTATTGCTGAAGTGAAGATGACAAGGAACAGGATGTTCCCTCTCAGAATGAGAGCAGATTTGAAAAATGAAGAAGAGATAGTAGCAGTGACACAAGAGGCTTTCCAAAGCGAGCCAAAAGACGAAAATTGGTTGTGGCACTTGAGATTTGGACATCTCAACTTTGGAGGTCTTAATTTGTTGAACAGAAAAGGAATGGTAAGAGGATTACCATTGATAGAGAATCCAGACAGCCTTTGTGAAGGTTGTATCTTGGGGAAAAAACACAGAGAAAGTTTTCCTTCTGGGAAAAGCATAAGGGCGAAAGCACCCTTAGAGATTGTCCACTCAGATTTGTGTGGACCGATGCAAACTCCATCGCTTGCTAGCAGCCACTATATGTTAACATTCATAGATGATTTTACAAGAAAAACTTGGGTTTACTTTTTGAAAAACAAAAGTGAAGTGTTTTAAAGATTCTGCAATTTCAAAGCACTTGTTGAAAACCAAAGTGGGCTACATATCAAAGTCCTAAGGATTGATAGAGGAGGTGAGTATATCTCTAAATATTTTCTACGTTTTTGTAGAGAAAATGGTATTCATAAGTAGTTTACAACTAGATATACTCCGTAGAAAAATGGAGTAGCTGAAAGGAAGAATAGAACCATAATGGACATGGTAAGGAGTATGTTAAAGGCAAAGAATTTTCCTAATGATTATTGGGCTAAAGCTGTACATTTTGCAGCATACATCTTGAATATATGCCCTACAAAAGCAGTTATGAACAAATTGCCGGAAGAGGCATGGAGTGGCACAAAGCAAGGTGTCACATACATGAAGGTTTTTGGATGTGTGGCTTATGCACACATTCCGAATCAACTAAGGAAGAAGTTGGATATCAAGGGGGAGAAATGTATTTTCATTGGATACAGTGAGGGATCCAAAGCTTACAGGTTGCACAACCCATCCACCAAGAAGTTTATTGTGAGCAGAGATGTTCAGTTCATTGAGGAGGAAGCTTGGGATGGAAGCATAGAGAAAACAGTGAATGTTAAACACTATTTATCTCATGATGAAAATGATGATGAGTTGGCTGAAATACATCCCCCAACAGAAACACCAACACAAGGGCAGCAAGGCACACCCTTGATGAGAAATGAAAGTGCTTCTCCAAGCACACCGCAAGGAGGAAATTGAAGTGCTTCTTCAAGCATTTGTACACCTAATGAAAGAGGTAAGAAGTTCATAAATTTGAATGACATTTATGAACAAGAAGTAGAAAATGAAGGTATCAATTCTTTGTTTTCTTTATATTGTCATGTTGATGATCCTGGTCATTTCGAAGAATCTATCAAGGATAGGAAATGGATAGAAGCTATGGATGAGGAGATTAATTCCATAGAAAGAAATAAGACTTTGGATTTGGTTGAACTCTCAAAAGGTAAATATATCATTGGAGTTAAATGGGTCTACAAGACCAAGAGTAATGCTGAAGGAAAAATAGAGAGACACAAGGCAAGACTTGTTGTCAAAGGGTATAAGCAGAAGCATGGGATAGATTATGAGGAAACTTGCGCACCGGTTGCTAGAATGGAAACCGTGAGAGTAGTGATGTCCATAGCAGCACAAAAAAAGTGGAAAGCTTACCAAATGGACGCGAAGTCAGCATTCCTAAATGGAATGTTAATGGAGGAGGTTTACGTTGAACAACCTCTCGGCTATGAAAAAAAAGGCCAAGAGCACAAAGTGTGCAAGTTGAAGAAAGCTCTTTATGGGCTAAAGCAAGCACCAAGAGCATGGTACAGTAGAATAGACTCCTATCTACTGGAAAATGGATTTGAAAAGTGTGAGGGAGAACCCACCCTCTACATCAAAGAAAAGGATGGTAAAATGTTCATTGTAGTTTTATATGTTGATGATGTTATTTTCACAGGTAATGATGATTACCTTATTGAAAATTTTAAAACAGCCATGAAAGAAGATTTTGAAATGACTGACATGGGTTTGTTGAAATACTTCTTAGGAATAGAAGTAGAACAAGATGAAAATGGGATTTTTATCTCACAGGAAAAATATGTTAATGAAGTGCTTGAAATATTTAATATGCAGGAGACCAAAGAAACAATCACTCCCACAGTGACGGAATTAAAACTCAACAGAGAGGACAACAGCAAGGATTTTGATCCTAGCTTGTACAAGAGCATAGATGACAGCCTCATGTATTTGAATGCAACTAGGCCTGACATAATGCATGTTGTTAGTTTGATTTCCAGATTCATGTAGAAGCCAAAGGATGCACATTGGCAGGCAGCGAAGAGAATTTTGAGGTATGTTAAAGGAACCAAAAGGTATGGAATTTTATATACTGCTTCAAAATGTTCAGATTTAGTTGGATACATTGACAGTGATTGGGTTGGAAGTGTATATGATAGGAAGAGCACTTCCGGTTATGCTTTTCACATGGGTTCAGGAGCCATTTCATGGGCTTCTAAAAAACAGCCAATTGTAGTGTTGTCTACAGCAGAGGCAGAATATGTGGTAGCTGCTGCAGCAGCGTGTCAAGCAACTTGGATGAGGAGGATGCTAAAACGTTTGTGCCAAGAGAAAGCAAAGGGAACTGTGATTTTTTGTGACAATAACTCAGCTATTGCATTATCTAAGAATTTTGTGTTTCACAAGAGAACGAAACACATTGACACAAAATATCATTACATGAGGGAATTGGTAAACAATGAAGAAATTGTTTTGGAACACTACAGAACTCATGAGCAGTTTGTAGACATTCTGACCAAGCCATTGGGACAGAAGAGTTTTGAATTTTGAGAAAATTCCTGGGTATGACTGATAACCCAGTAGTTGAAAGTAAGGGGGAGTGTTGAAATGTTACTTTCAACAGTGGCAGTGTAGAGCCACTTTCCATTTTAAATTTCCAGTTTTTTCTCCTCCAGCCGCTTTCTAAAATTGTTGAATAGTCAGTCTCAATTTTTTTTGAATCAGCATAGTCTGTTTATTTTGAAAAACAGTCTTTTTATGTTATCAGGGACAGACTCTATTTTTGGCAAAACAGAGTACTTTTTTTTCAAGCACAGTGAAGATATTTTTTGTATGCGGGTGTTTTATTTTTATGTACATCGTGGTCCCCACAGCAATGTCTTGTTGATGAAGGAGGTCTGATGCGTTCAACGTGTTGGTGTCCCATGTTTTGATAGTTTGGAAAATCAAAAGACAAGGCAACATCAGAACCAATATTTAGATTTCCAGGATCTAGTCCTCCTATTCTCAGAGAGGGATCTCTCAAATGTTTGTTTGCAAAGGTTTATCTTGTGTGCTTAGACTATTGATTTTAGACTAGTTATTAAGTGTAGGTGTTTGTTTGGTTGGAATGATACAACATAACATGAAAGGCCTAGGAAAGATATATAGGACAGAGAAATATCTAGTTCATTGGGCAATGGAGTCAAGAAGAGGTCATAACATACTCGTCAATGGATATGGGATATCAGAGGGAAAATCTAACTTGGCCACAGGATCCTTTTGTTTTTGGAATGAGATGAACATTAATGATTTGGAAAGAGAGTTTTAATTCTCAACAAATGGAATTCGAAAGCATAATTTGAACAATAAAGAGCTCTTTGATAAACAGGGCTAACCATAAATTCTATAAATCACACCTTTAAGCAAATAATGATTTCAAAACAACTTTTAAAATGAAATCTAAGATTCGGGGAACACAATATTTCCTCAAAGATTTTATTTCAAATGACTTAGAAAACATAAAAGATTCACTGATAATTGCAGTCATAGAAGAGGGAACACCTAATGCATCTATGATCACAACTATAAAAGAACTTTAAGACAATTGTTTAAGTGAGGACAAAGGGCAAGATCGAAACATACCTCTTTGATTCACTATAAGCAAAGAACTTCAAAGGGAGACTTCAATAACAGTTTTTAAGTGGCAACAGAAAAGCAGGGAGAACCATAAATCATGCTGAAGCCAACTGTTTGAACTATTAAAGAAATAAACAAGCACGAAGATTAAAGAGAGAGATTAAAGACTCTAAAATACTTCAGTAGAAGAAAACATGAAACAATGAAGGATGAACAGGTCTAAGGTGCTTCCAAGAGTCATTTCTTAGCCTAAAACTTTCAACCTACTGTAGTAATAAATTATGGAACATAATGAAAACAGGGGAAAGCATAAAACAGTTCAGAATACTTCACCAACAGTCAAGCTCATGGATCCAATGATAGAGCCTTCTCAGGAACAAGCATGCAACAAAATCATCAAGGTTTCCAAGACTTCAATTTCTTCTTCAACTTCGACGGACTATGTTTTTATTTCAGAGAGTTTCAGTATTACAACTGGTGATCAAACAACAACCAACCAACATGTCCTCATCTTCTACAGCAGTATTTATAGAAGAAACGAGGAGCTGGAATGGGATAAAATATCTCCTAAGTTAATTAATACAGTTCGTTGTCTCTCGGCCTTTGAGGGGCTCGATGGAGAACATTCTGATATTTCTCCTGTATTAATTGATTACATTAACTATTTAAGCTTTCTGGAAAGAATTTGTTGACTTTAAGGCTCTGCAGTAGCTGAGGAATCAATTCACCTCAATTGAGGAGGTGGAAGCCTTTCTGTCAGTTAAACACTTATGATTTCTTTTGACTGTGTTTTAATCCAGGGAATTAGGCTTTTGATAATTATTCTTAGCCGTAATTCCCCAAATCTGTCTTCAATCTTCTTCTCTTCTGCGCTCTATTCTTCAAACTTATACTCTTTTAAATCATGTTTTAAACACAGTGTCTTGTCGATGTGCAAGGCCACGCAGGGCTCTTTATGGTATCGGCGCCCATAAAGCGTTGATAAAAAGTGGAGTGGAGCCCTTTTAATCCCTTTCCCTTTGATAACCATAGGCCAGAATATCGTGACCTTTGGTCTTATTTTCCTTCGCAGTATGGGAAAAACTTGCGAAACAAACAAAACATTAAGAAATCCTGCGTAATTAGGTTAAAATTATTTGGAGACTTCGGGGAGGAGCGTAGCCGTTGGATGAAAGCATCCAACAGTGGAGATCTGCGTAGAAAGTCAAAAATGAGATCGGGAGAAGAATAAGGAGGAGTGATTTTGGACCGTCCAATCTGGACACGTGGATGGTCCAGATTCAATTGGAGAATCACAATCGGGGGATCGCAATCGAGGGTGGCGAGCGAATGGAGCGATTGAAACATGTGATGTGACGAAGCGCAAGCCGTCGAT
Organism: Pinus albicaulis; assembly: GCA_034641835.2. Classification (NCBI taxonomy): domain Eukaryota; kingdom Viridiplantae; phylum Streptophyta; class Pinopsida; order Pinales; family Pinaceae; genus Pinus; species Pinus albicaulis. The sequence continues at coordinate 1,980,077,983 of CM076578.1, forward strand.
CTAAAGGTTAGATCAACGGTGGAGAATGAATCAGGGTATGGCCAATCGGCGGGAGCAACAAGTGGATGCGATGTGAAAGTTGCGATGCGATTGAAAAACTCCGATGCGATGCAGCGTTGGCCGCTTGATCGGCTTTCGATCAACGGCAGGGATTTGTTTTAGAACAGACCGGCGGTAAGACCCTTATAATATATAAAAACTCAAACTTTGGAATAAAACAAAGGTTTTATGCTTCAGGGGCAGAAAATATGTATAAGGTGGATAGGCGCCTGACTGCGGGGCCTTTGGACTTTACGAAATGTAATATGCCCCGGGCGTACATAAAACAAAAGGGCCAATCGCAATCGGTCCATCGGGCCTGGTCTTTCAATCAACCCATTTGAATATTTGCGATGCGATTGGCACCCGGGATCTTTAACACTTGGTCCCTGGTGGAAAGTCATATGAAATGAAAAAGGCGAGGGGAGAGTTTATACGTATAAGTCCTTATCGCATCGGAAAGTTTGATGCGGCCTTTTCAATCAACCCATTGTATTTTTCTCCGATTGCGATTGCGCGATCAGTCTTTCAATCTACCCATTTAAATATTCAACACGTGACTTTGGTTTTTTAGTTTAAACTTTGGGAAGTGGGTTTTAAGACTTTACAAAAGAAAAATGGATCGATAACAAAATATCACAAGGTTTAAGTGCCGAGGCGGGCTTTATGGTTTATATGAAAAATAATATAATCGGGGGTCTTATAACAGAAAGGTTAATCGCATCAAAACTTTTGGACCATGGCAAAGACTTGCGTACTTTGAACATTTGTGATGCGATAAGCACTGTGAGGGGCTTAGCACTTGGTTCCAGGGTGTGGGCATGTGGGGGAAGTGGTTAGGACTTAGCCCAAGGGGGCTTAAGTCCATAGTAATCAAACTTTGTTTTTTATGAAATTTTCAAAGTTTTCAATGGATTTTGGAGGTTTCGGAAAGGCTAAAAAGTGAGTTTTAAACCTTACAAAATGGATTTTCATGAATGGAAGAAGGGAACTTATGAAAAATAGAGGAAATTTATGGAAAAAAAGGGGTAAAAAAGTGAAGATTAGTTTTGTGGTGGGAGGAGGGAAAAGGTCTTTGTAGTAGTATTTTTACTTATGGAAACAACAAAATTTCAGAGTATGAAATGGAAACAACAGGGAAGATTTAAGACTAATGACCAGATGCCTTCATGAGACTTCAAGAGGTAACACTTTTTGCAATAAAATCTGTTTCTTGAAGGATCCAAAATCATTTAGCCACCATTTGGTATGAAAAAATTTTATCGGTGGCTAACAGTGGCTCCACTTGGGGATGGTGCCTTCTTGAATGCATCAAGAACTTCATACTTGCATTCGCTGGGAGGCTGACCTATGCCTGATCGATTGGGCTACCCTTCCTTTGTTGGGATGATATTGCTCTGAAAACATATTAATAGCCATAAAAACAATGGTTCTTTCATCAACAAGCTTTCTACCTACCCAATCCTACTGATCTAACATTTTTTCTTCATTAGAGTGCACTTGGATTGGCAAACTCTCTTACAACATTTTATTCTTTTTGAAAGCAAAAAATCTAATCTAGTTCTACTTCTTATTTCTCCATGGACTCAGATTAAGCAGTTGAGCCCATATGCTTCTCTACCTAATCTACTAATCTGTTAGGATTAAACAGTCTAACAGATTTTTATTCTCTATTTGCTAAAACAGAAATTAAAAAACATACAAGTTAGGATTGAACAGTCTAACTTGATGCTGAACTATGGCATAAAAACAAGCTGCACATAGATTTTTATTTGCAGAAAATTAAATCAAAATGATGAAGGCTTAAGATCTAAAAATTCAAAGAACTTCCTTCATCTTTTTACAGCTCTGTTTTGACTTTATTTGAGTTGTTTCTCCTTTGCCATCTGGTTCAGATTTTGAGTATGTTTGAACCTTTGATTTCTATCCTAATCCATCTACTGATAAGCCAAGATTAAACAGTTTGGAAAATCGAATTCACTATCCTATCAGCAGAAAATTTAAAGGCTAATTAGTCAATATTAGGCAGTTTGACTAACTAGAAGTGTGTTTTTCAGTAGTGGCATTTAAGCTTTCACACTTTCAGATTTGTTTCTCTTTTGTGGTATGGGGCTATACCTTTCTTGTTTTACAATCTGCCCTCTTTTCTCCTTTTTATTGTTTTTGGATTTTTATTTTTTCTTTCAAGACAAAAGTCAACAACTAACTAACTACTCAAAAGCTGAGCTTTATTGACATTTCTACCTAACCTAATCTAACTCTTGAAATAGTTCAGCTCTATATAGTACAATAGTGCCAATGTATCCAGTTAAGTAGTAACAAAAAGGGGTAGAAAATCTGACTGCCTGTCCGAGATAGCCATAGGGTACTTTGAATGTGGGTCTTTAAAACCAAGGGTGACCACTCTTGATGTTTCTGGCTCTTGCAAAGGGTCAATGATTGGGAACTTGAGCCAATCAGGACCTCCATATATTATGCCATAGGATTAGAAAAAACATGATCTAAACTTTCTTCTTGTAGGCCTTCCATGACTAGTAGGCTATCTCCATCCTTGATAGCTTGTTTCACTGCATCTTCAGTGTAGCTCTTGAAATCATATTCATCTTTTTCCTGCACATCAAAAGGAAGTGAAATTTCTCTTTGTTTTGGGGGAGGGAGACTTTCCAAAAATTCTTTAGGGTCTCTAAATTGGTATAATTGTTCTTGTGAGTTTAAAATTTCAATTTTAGTTTCATACTTTTCAACCACCAATTCTAAAAAAACTTTCTTAAGTTCAGGTTTAGGATTGAATTGTGAGCTGAGAAGGATAACCTTTGGAAGGTCCTCACATTTAAGTTCTACTAGTATACTTGATATTCCATAACAAAACTCTGCTATGGGACTTGGCTGCATTTATGTAATTTGTTCAGAGTCTTCTATTAGTGGAGTCATTAGGTCTTTTGGGATTTGTGGAGTCACCAGGTGGAAGATTTTGAACTTTTCTGTCCACCAACAGCATGATTGGGTTTGCTCAACGCATTCCCAGGAGAGCTTATAAGGACTAGTGAAGTAATAGGCCTACTGGAGGCCAGTGGAGTCACCAGGTGGAAATTTTTTAGCTTTTGTGAAGGTAAAATGTTTTATGGTTCCACCACCATGTTTATTATGAAGCCAAACTGGAATATTTTGGGCTTTTCTGAGTTTTTGTGGTCTTACAGGTTAAGAGAGTGTCCTAAATCTGATGTAACACTTAGCTAGGGTGTCAAACAAATAGAGTTCACTCTTATGGCTTGGTATCTGATTCCTTCAAGGTTTGATAAGGTTTAAAGATAATCCTAAGGGGTACTTATTTTGTCACTGATTCAAAAAGTCCTATCATGATTACCATTTGTTAGGTAGTGCTTGAAGAAGGTTACTTATGTTATAATAGGCCTAAAAATTTTGAAGAAAGGTTTTCAAACCACTATATTCTTAGTACGTCCCACCGTGATCGCCATTATGTTGGTGTCCCGTGTTTTGATAGTTTGGAAAATCAAAAGACAAGGAAACATCAGAACCAATCTTTAGAGTTCCAGGATCTAGTCCTCCTGTTCTCAGAGAGGGATCTCTCAAATGTTTGTTTGCAAAGGTTTATCTTGTGTGCTTAGAGTATTGATTTTAGACTAGTTATTAAGTGTAGGTGTTTGTTTGGAATAATCTGTTGCTAACAGAACATGAAAGGCTAGGAAAAGATATATAGGAAAAAGAAATATCGGGTTCATTGGGAAATGGAGTCAAGAAAGAGGTCATAACATACTCATCAATGGATATGGGATATCGGAGGGCAAATCTAACTTGTCCACGAGATCCTTTTGTTTTGGAATGAGATGAACATTAATGATTTGGAAAGAAAGTTTTAATTCTCAACAAAGGGAATTCGAAAACATAACTTGAACAATAAAGAGCTTTTTGATAGACAGGGCTAACCATGAATTCTATAAATCACACCTTTAAGCAAATAAGGATTTCAAAACAACTTTTAAAATGAAATCTAAGATTCGGGGAACACCCTATTTCCTCTAAGATTTTATTTCAAATGATTTAGAAAACATAAAAGATTCATTGATAATTGCAGTCATAGAAGAGGGAACACTAACGCATGTGATCACAATGTTATAAAGACCTTTGATTAAGCCATTTGTTTAAGTGAGGACAAAGGGCAAGACCAAGACGGAACCTCCTTGATTCACTGTAAACAAAGAACTTCAAAGGGAGACTTCAATAACAATTTTTAAGTGGCAGCAGACAAGCAGGGAAAACCATAAATCATGTTGAAACCAACTATTCGAACTATTAAGGAAATAAAAAAGCATGAAGACTAAAGAGAGAGATTAAAGACTCTAAAATACTTCAGCAGAAGAAAACATGAAACAGTGAATGATGAACAGGTCTAAGGTGCTTCCAGGAGTCATTTCTTAGCCTAAAACTTTCAACCTACTGTAGCAAGAGATTATGGAACATAATGAAAACAGGTTTTAAACATAAAACAATTCAGAATACTTCACCAACAACCAAGCTCATGGATCCAATGATAGAGCCTTCTCAGGAACAAGCATGCAACAACATCATCAGGGTTTCCAAGACTTCAGTTTCTTCTTCAACTTCAATGGACTATGTATTTATTTCAGAGAGTTTCAGTATTACAACTTGTGATCAAACAACAACCAACCAACAACTCCTCATCTTCTACAGCAGTATTTATACAAGAAATGAGGGGGTGGAATGGGATAAAATATCTTCTAAGTTTAATTAATACAGTTCACTGTCTCTTGGCCTTTGAGGGGCTTAATGGAGAACATTCTGATATTTCTCCTATATTAATTGGTTACATTAACTATTAAGCTTGCTGGAAAGAATTTGTTGACTTTAGACTCTGCGGTAGGTTTGAGGAATCAATTCGCCTCAATTGAGGCGATGGAAGCCTTACTGTCAGTTAAACACTTATGATTTCTTTTGACTGTGTTTTAATCTAGGGAATTAGGCTTTTGATAATTATTCTTAGCCATAATTCCCCAAATCTGTCTTCAATCTTCTTCTCTGCTACGCTCTGTTCTTCAAACTTATACTCTTTTAAATTGTGTTTTAAACACAATGTCTTGTCGATGTGCAGGGCCGCGCAGGGCTCTTTATGGTATTGATGCCCATAAAGCGTTGATAAAACGTGGAGTGGAGCCCTTTTAATCCCTTTCCCTTTGATAACCATAGGCCAGAAGATCATGACCTTTGGTCTTCTTTTCCTTCGCAGTATGGGAAAAACCTGCGAAACAAAAAAAACATTAAGAAATCCTGCATAATTAGGTTAAACTGCTTTGGAGGCTTCGGGGAGGAGCGTAGCCGTTGGATGAAAACATCCAACGGTGGATATATGCGTAGAAAGGAAAAAAGGAGAGCGGGAGAAGAATAAGGCAGAGTGATTTTGGACTGTCTGATCCGGACATGTGGATGGTCCGGATTCAATCGGAGAATCGCAATCGGGGGATCGCAAACGGGGGTGGCAAGCGAATGGAGCGATTGAAACATGCAATGCGATGAAGCGCAAGTCGTCGATCTAAAGGTTAGATCAATGGTGGAGAATGAATCGGGGTATGGCCAATCGACAAGAGCAATAAATGGACGCGATGTGAAAGTTGCGATGCGATTGAAAAACTCCGATGCGATGGAGCGTTGGCCGCTTGATCGGCTTTCGATCAACGGCGGGGATTTGTTTTAGAACAGACCGGCGGTAAGAACCCTATAATATATAAAAACTCAAACTTTGGAATAAAACAAAGGTTTTATGCTTTGGGGGCGGAAAATATGTATAAGGTGGATAGGCGCCCGACTGCGGGGCCTTTGGACTTTACGGAATGTAATATGCCCCGGGCGTATATAAAACAAAAGGGCCAATCGCAATCGGCCCATCGGGCCTGGTCTTTCAATCAACCCATTTGAATATTTTCAATGCGATTGGCGCCCGGGATCTTTAACACTTGGTCCCTGGTGGAAATTCATATGAAATGAAAAGGCGGGGGGAGAGTTTATACGTATAAGTCTTGATCGCATCGGAAATTTTGATGCGGCCTTTTCAATCGACCCATTGTATTTTTCTCCGATTGCGATTACGCGATCGGTCTTTCAATCTACCCATTTAAATAATCAACACGTGACTTTGGTTTTTTAGTTTAAACTTTGGGAAAGTGGGTTTTAAGACTTTACAAAAGAAAAATGGATCGGGAACGAAATATCACAAGGTTTAAGAGTCAAGGCGGGCTTTATTATTTATATGAAAAATAATATAATCGGGGATCTTATAACAGAAAGGTTAATCGCATCGGAACTTTCGGACCATGGCAAAGACTTGCGTACTTTGAACATTTTCGATGTGATAAGCGCCGTGAGGGACTTAGCACTTGGTTCCAAGGTGTGGGCATGTGGGGGAAGTGGTTAGGACTTAGCCCAAGGGGGCTTAAGTCCATAGTAATCAAACTTTGTTTTTTATGAAATTTTCAAAGTTTTCAATGGATTTTGGAGGTTTCGGAAATGCTAAAAAGTGAGTTTTAAACCTTACAAAATGGATTTTCATGAATAAAGAAGGGAACTTATGAAAAATAGAGGAAATTTATGGAAAAAAAGGGGTAAAAAAGTGAAGGTTAGTTTTGTGGTGGGAGGAGGGAAAAGGTCTTTGCAGCAGTATTTTTACTTATGGAAACAACAAAATTTCAGAGTATGAAATGGAAACAACAGGGAAGATTTAAGACTAATGACCAAATGCCTTCATGAGACTTCAAGAGGTAACAATTTTTGCAATAAAATCTGTTTCTTGAAGGCTCCAAAATCATTTAGCCACCATTTAGTATGACAAAATTTTATCGGTGGCTAACACAACGCAATCGGAGGTATCATATATAATACCAAAACCATTTATAATCGCCCTCCGCAATGAGCCAAGGTCTGCGGGTGGTCCCACAGACCACATGGCATTATATTAAACAGTTGCAAGTTGAATCGCAATCGGGAGCGCATTGTATTATGGCCCGATCGTAACATTCAGATGGCGGACCCGATATATGTTATGTGCCACAGTTAATGGTTGGTCTCGGGTCCAATCCCAATTGGAGATCAGAATTTTTATGTTGAGCCGTTGTGTTTTGTTTTACATACGGACCCGATGCATGTTATATGGTGGATTTAATTCGGCCATCGCATTCGATCCCAATCAGAAATTGAGACTTTTCGGTTGGTCGTTTGCAATGTTTTGAAGTCTGAACCCGACGTACTTTATATGGCAGAGTTAAATGGTGTCATCGCGTCCATGTTATTAATCGGCATCGGAAATGCTTTGTTTATCGCCCGATGGAAAGTGTGAAGTGGCGGACCCGATCCACATTTTAAGCAGCAATTAAGAATTGGCTTATCGCGTCCGATCCTCAATCGGAGATCGGAGTTTTCATTTGAACCAATTTTTCTTTGATAAGCCCGGACCCGATGCATTATAGGTTTGATTCAAACCGCGCGTTCAAAGCGCATTTGTAAGGTGGGCCCAAGAGCCATTTAGAATATTTTTAAATTTATTTCAAAGATTATAGTTTGTAATGTTTTATATGATATGTGCAGCATATAAAAAGTAGAAAGCCAGTGAGGCAATTGGAAATGTTATGTTTTGAAAAGCACAGCAGTGCGTTGTTACAGAGAGACAGAGTGTTTGTTTTTAACACAACAGTGTTGTTTTGTGAGTGACAGTGTGATAGTTTTGCATTGCGTTTGCAGCAGTCAAACTTATTTTGTAATCCCTCTCAGTGAGGAAGCATTGTAATAGTTTTTTTTTTAAGGAATAGAAGTTTATTTTTAAGTGTGGAAACTCTGTCCCTGTGAGTGAAATTTTAACTTCTTTGTGTTAGAAGAGGAGAGTATTACTCTCTCCATTGGTGTTCTGGAATTTTCAAATATTCCAAGAGGAAGATGGGAAGTCGTATGACAATCCAAAAATTGATACTGGTGCAAATTTTCAGTTAATATCAAGTTCTTCGTATCAAGTAACAAATTACATCAAAACCAAATCCATTAAAAATAGTTTTTGTTGTAAATAAGAAAGAAGTGAGGCGGGTTTTAGGATTGGTATGTATATCACAACCCAGCCTGAAAGGGACTTATATGCAATATAAAGGTTTTCAAGCTTGATATTAAACATATAAAAAAGTCCATCATAATCATAATCCCACCTGAGGAGTCGAATATATGCAAATATATTACAACTAAATATATTTTGCACAAACTTGGTGATTTTTTTTCCAAATCTACATTCTTCGCTTTTTGTGGTGCAGGTTTGTTGGGAGAAATTTGCTTGATATTTTAAAGTAGAGCTGAAATAAGTTAAGCTAAGGGAGGGATACTTTGTGATGGATATGGTCAAATTTGCTGAGGTAGTTGAAGAGAAAACTATTTTTTTGGCAACCATTTTGGGTTCCACTTACAATGCAGAGTTCGAAAATGTCAAGCTGTTGAACGACCTCCTCCTGCAAAAAAACAATGAAACAGGGTGAGCAAAAAAAATCTCCTTCAATTTATTTGTTCATTTAATATGACTAGCCATTCCCATTTATTTGTGACGATGACTGCTGAAAATTATATTTGTGGTCATGATCATTGATTTCGATGATAGTTGTAGGTGGGACACACCCATACACGTGGACGCAGTAAGCGACATATTTATTGCATTTCTTCCATTGGTGAAGATCATAGATGTGAGTGGGAAAAAGTATGGACTCTTATATTCTAGAATCTGATGGGTTATCTCGATAGTGAAGCATGACCTCCCAGAAGAGCTTATCATTCACATCAACTGTTTGGGCATCGATCAACCCACCTTCACCCCCAAATTCTCCAAAGGTTGAATTATATTTTCTTACTTGATGATATATGTATTTCATTTAAATTTATTAGGTCAATGGGGATATTGGAGGTTTTCTCTGGGAAAGGAATATTCAAATTTAACCCTTGAATTTGTATGCCTGTAGGGCCTAGCCAAATAATTTCTTGATATAACCAGCTCATACGTCTAGGAATCGAGATTAGTTGTTTCCCAAAAAAAAATTATTATTTTTATTTCATTCAGCTATAATATCTCTTAAAATACTCTGTTATGGATTTTGAAATGTTTTTTTTTCTGGATAGGGCTATTGAAATATCATGTGTAATTGCGCAACAAATGCCAAGACTTTGGTTGATGGTCTGGTCAGCACGGGGAAGTTTAACATATTGTCGAAAGAGGTGGGGGTCCCTCTGATGGCATTATCGCTCAAGGACAGTAACATTAACGATGAGTAAGATATTTCTGACCAGTTGAGAAGGTTAGTGTGGATTGTGCCCGCCTACACCATGGCTCCTGACACGTAGCAAGTCACCCTTCTGCATGTGGTGGTTTGTAAATATTTCAATCAGTGTCTTGCAAAACGATTGGTTCGTGACATAGAGAAAGTGTTGTAGGAACTTGACGCACTTCCTCCAAAGTTAGTGAAGGAAGTGACAACATCTCTGGGAAAAAGCCATCCTCAACACAAAGAAGACAAAGACATTGACATCGTGAAGTTGATGTCGTCAGATGTGTTTCATGAGATCCTGAACTCTCAAAAAGTCTTAAAAGCATGGAATAAATTTGTTGCACAGAAGCCTAATCATATTTGTTGAAACTACTAGTCTGATTATTTTCTTTCATTTTTATTCCTGGGCATCAGTGCGGGTTTTTTCCAAATTTAAACTTTGTAAACTTTGGGGAGTACACAATCCTCGTCGGATTATAATGGTGTCGTGGATGTCTATAGGTAGTTATGAATCATCTATTCATAAAATAATGTGTAGAGTTGAAGGAATGTGTAGAAATTATACAACAAGCACGTATATCATGGATTCCATCTGATATAACAATATGCTAAAGCTAGACACTGAATCACTTCTACAAATCAATTTCGGAATTAAAAAAAAAACAAAATTTCCAATCACATGAAGCAAAGAAGAATCAATCAAACCACTAGAGATAATTTCCCGGGGAAAGATTTTTTCTCAAAACCCCACTATCTTCTATTATATATTCAGCATGGATACATGAAACAATTACATGCAACTCTTCTCACAAGAGCCCTCATGTACTCAGCTAACTGTCTCACACTATCCTCGATAAAACTGACCAATACTTAGCGAATTTTCTACCTCCTCACAACCTGCCTACCTTGCGCAATTCATGTGGAGTGAAATCCCTATTCCATAGGAATTTTGGCCTTCCTTGACTGTGCAAGGGTCATGGGTAATCCAATGGGTGTTTGGTTGCATGGGTGCAACCCAATAATCCTACAACTGATAGTCAACTTCCCTTTCACCTAGATCTCAACTGGGTCTCCACTGGAACTGATATGGATGCAAATGATAATAGTAAAATCTTAGTTGCATGTGAGATCATTGATTGTGAATTAAATAATATTTAATTCACTCGATCTCTCACTAGTGTATCAAACAGTTACAACTAGCACAACTGAGTTAAGTTGATTACAACCTGCATTAACTAATGCACCACTGCACTTCAAACTCTGTTACAACTAGAATTACTCTGCATGACTCGCCAACTACCCTGAACTAGAAATTCATGAGTTAATTGAGTTTATCACACTCAATTAACTATTCCAAATTATTTTGAGATTAGATTAAATTTTATTGTCCATCTTAATTAAGGGATAACTAAAATATACATCCACCAAATTTATTCCACACCAATGTAGGTGATGCTAACATATGTGGTCCTGTTGTGGCTCATTTTCAATATCCTTTATTTTAATTTTTCGAAAATAAAAAAAATGGAAAAAATATAAAACATGTGTTAAAGTAGAGTTTCCTCATACTTTAACAAAAGTTGAAATGTTTTTGTAAAATTTAAAGTTCAATACTTTGAAGGATTCGCAGAGGTGGGACCTAATGCTTCGGTTAATGTTCGAGCAAGTAATCAAGTGGGATCCAAGGATTTTCTTGTCAGAGGTTAAAGGCGGCAACCCACGAGCATATTCAATGCACAGGTGAATGGGGAAGGTGCCTTCGTAGTTGACCCCGCTGACTGACCATCTGATCTTGATCGATGGTCTGGATTCACAGCGGAGGCAAGGCCCTGATGAGCACTTCGTACCCCAAGTGCCTCCCGCAGTGACATAAGCTGCTTGTTGATGATAGCTTTTAGCCACGTCACGGTATCATTTAACAGTCTCTTGTGAGTCAAATCAACATTTAATTTCAAGACCCCATGCCATCTATTTAAGCCTATTTTTCTTTTCAAAATTTAAATGTTATTTCTTTGTATTTATCAACCCCAATTGCACTAGTGTTTTCCGTCATTGTTCGCCACCCTGAGTTGTATCATGGCAAAACATTCATCTCTTTCTGGCTCATACAGTCATATTCCTCTCAGGACACCAAGAGGGATATCTGAGATACAATTTCCTCTCTGGAACACCTCCCATTCTATCAGAAAGTCTATTTAAATGAAAAAGCATGTCCTATTTTCTCTGCCATGGCCAAGTCAAGGATATTGTCTGCATGTATCTAGGACTCATATTTTTCCTGAGTTTCTGCACTGGCTGGTATCTGTCATGTATCCTGGTAAATTCTTTGTAATGAATTGCGTAGGAGAGAATGTTCTACAAGTCTCGGCCCAGTTAATCCGTCAAGCCTTATGTTACCCAGAGTCTGAATCTTATGTTCAACTCACTAGAGAATCATTGGTAGTGTATTATGATAATCTTGGAGGACAAGAATTCACCTAGTTCTCCTTCTTCCTAAGGCCAGACAGGAAGCGGTTTGCATGAGACAGTAAAGATTTCTCCCTAGAAGTTTTTGATGCAGAAGTTAAGCCAGTGCTAAGGTGTATATTAAAGATACTGGGAAAGGAGGACGACGGCCTAATTGATAAATCAGTATTGGGACTATTTGCATTGATGATGAAGCCGGGAGTAGTGCTAAAGATCCCTTCTTACTGGCAAGAGGTCGTCAATACTCAACTCATGAGTTTATCACTCACTGGGTCATTCAAGTTCCCTTCTCTTATCACTTATCTCTTTCTATATCAAAATGTGGAAGAATTATTGCATTTGGGGTTGAACATCATGGATATAAATAAAAAGAGGTAGTCAGTAGTGCTATGGACTGATGTAGTAAGAGAAGAACAAAATGAGGAGGGGGTGTTTGACTTTGCAAATCATTTCAAGTCTACTGCTTATAAGATTTTTAATGGGGTTTCCCCCCCATGTTTATTGCCAAAGGCTCAAGAATTTCTTCAGTTGGGTACTAATTGTAAATTTTGAGACTGGTATGTGTATGAAGATTACTTAGATATTAGACTTTATGGAGCTGGGATATAACCATATAGACTTCACACATTTTTTCCTATGAGATTCTACGCCTTAGAATTCATTAGGAAGAGTTTGAATTTAGACCAAATACATTTTTTCCCAATGAAAAAGGGTCACATGTTTAAATTACCTATGTCTATGGGTCCATTTATAGTCAATATGAGGTAGACAACTGATGAGGTTAACAAGATATTAGATGGTATGCACTTGTTATTAGGAGATAAATGAGATTACGATCCTCATAAAGTAATTTCAAACAGGAGAGTTGAAAATGGTTACTCATCATTTGTTCATGATAGTAGACCTGACATAGAGAAGTTAGTCAATAAGAGTTTTGCAGGTTCTACTAGTTCTAGCATATAAGCTCCTATCATATCTGAAAAATAAAGTAAAAGGAGTAAAGAGGCAGTTGTAGATTTTGAAGATGAGGAGAAAAGAGCCGAAAAGATGAAAAAATTCATTGAAGACAAAGCAGGTGCTCAGTTTGGTTTCTTGCTTCAATTAGGAGATGAACAGAATGTTCCAGCCTCACCAAGAAGACATGGAGATGCTCGGGATCAAATACCTTTGATTAAACAAGTGTTTGCTCAAATTGCTGAAAGGAATCAAAAGTTGAAAGTTAGCATGGAGGCACAGGCTAAATATCAAGTAACTCCAGACCAGACAAGATTGTTGACTACCATGGATCTATAAAAAGATCAGTTTAAAATTTCTCTTTCTCACCCTTCTGATATGACTATAGGGTCATCAAGTAATTTCAATACTGTAAATTTAACTATTGATGTGAGAAAGATTCCTTTGCTTGATAAATTCAATTTAAACATGCAAAAAGGTCAATTAATAGTGAATGACCTGACCAAGACAAATGCAATGGCTCTTAAGGCAGAGAATATTCTAGGGAAGGTGATCAATCAACTGAAATTGGAGAAATCCAACTCCAGGGCCGTAACAATTCAAAATGAAGAACTAAAGAAGATAATTGTGAATATTGGAGTAGCTCCAAATGATAGGTCTGTTGTGTAGAAATTACTACAAATTGCAGAGTCAAAGATTTTTTTGTTAAAGAAAAATTCGAAATTACCTACAGGAGAGCATTCAATGGCAGCAGAGGTGGCAGAAGTGGAAAGTGAAAAGGAAATCCTTCTTCAGCAGCCCTTACAGGAAGAAGAAGAAATTTCTAAGTTGAAAGAAACTATACTTAAATTACAAATCCAGATTGATTCTCATTCCTGTACTATAATTATTTCTTCTAGAATTGATGATCCAACAACACAGTTATCTCAGTTAAACACATAATTGAAAATGGCAGAGAATGATCTCAGAAAGGCATAGGATGATATGCAAACAATAACAAAAATAATGCAAGCCAAGGATGGAGAAATTGATAAGTACAGGATAGATTGTCAAACAGATAATTCCGAAATAAAGAGTCTAAAGGAGAAATTGAAGGGAAATATAACTTTGATACAAGCTAAATATATCATCTGGAATGAAATCATTGGAGAGATGAAAGCAGCTTGGGGATCTTTGACTATTGTATCAGAAGAGAAAATCATTATCAGAGATTTTGAGGAGAAAGTTATGGCAGATAAGAAAAATACCATTAACAGAGCCATATGGGCAAAGAAGTTTATTTATTTCATTGATTCAAAGACTGATCAGGAGTTATAGGAAAATCATATTAAAGATAGGATCCTATATGTTGTAGAGATTAACAAGTTGATTGTTAAAAATAATTGCAGGAAGACCGCTGAAAAGAAGTTGATAGAGACTAAAGAAGCAGTGAAAAGATTTGATAATATGTATGAAAAAAGAGCCAAGGTAGGATTTCCATCATCCTGGGACCTTAAAGGCAGTCTCTTATCATGGGATTACTATGAACCATTATTTGTATTGGAAAAAAGTAAGATGGATAACACTCATGAGAAAACTCAGATCATGAAAGGAACAAAAATTATTAAATTTATTCAGAGGTATTTTCAGTTATTTTGGATGGTGAAGACTTTATTTATAGAGCAACCAACATTTAACAAGATCACCGCCTTTATGCTGGAGTACCATGTAATATCCCAAAATAGGGATTGCACAACAATCCTGCTAAAATAACGCACTACTAGGATATTTATGCACAGAAATGAGTTTGTAGCCCTTGGATCCCTTAGATCAGTAGATTTGGAGTCTAGATCCAATAGGGGAGCAAAAAAAAATCAAGCTAGGTGTGGTAAACAAATCTCCCACCACCTAGTCTAGCTGAAAAACACCCTACAAGAGGGGCTACAGCTATGCACAACAAACTGCTTCAGAAATAACGCAGTCTTGGAGAGCATGAGAAGGAAGCCATCAAATAAGATTAAATTTTGAACATACAGCATCAAATAAGATTTACAATGATGCTCTTACATTATACAGTAGAATACAGGAGACAAGAGAGGAAGAAATCTTCAGAAAAGAGGGTTGCAACACATGTATAAACTGTAAAATGGCTTAACAACATTATTTTATGGAGCTATAGCAATTGAATGTTACACTTCAAATCTAGAACAGATCTGTGGATGAAATATCATATCCATTTCAGATCTGTACTCTAGAAAGACTCTATTACAAGATCCCCTTGGGATTTTGACCAAATCATGCATTACAAAGAGTAGATCTGAGTTTTAAGTAGAAGATATGCAATATTATTTAGAAATTTCTGAAGATGACTTTACATTACAACAGATTAGATCTAGACAGAACATGGATTAGCAAGCTAATCCATGGATCACCAAAGTGAAAGGCAAATCCCAACACCAGAGATCTCTCATCGAAAATGGGATCAAAACACCCTACAAAACCTCTATTGAAAATAACGCAGTCCCTCAAGGGAAACTATGTTGTAGCTTGAATAATAGTGCTTTCTTGATGCCAAGATACAAATTTGAAGCTCAAACAGGGGATGCATTCTTCCAGGAGGTTAAAATACACACTCACTGAGAAGAGGCTCCAATACAAGCTAGATCTAAACAGATCTAGAGTTCCACTTGTTGCAGCCTACAAAAGCAACCAAACCCTCATTGGATCTGCGTTGTAGTTGGAAGTAGAGCTTGGAAAAATTCCTGATAGTGGATGAAATCAATAAGACTCCTCTAATAATCTTCAATGGGAGAGGTGAAATCCCTGCATAGGAACTCCAAGTTCTAAGCAACACTATTCTCCATTGAACAATAGAGAATGGTATTTGTCTAAACAGACAAGATACTCAGAAATATAGACAATCAACAACCTTCTCTTGCTGCCTTCCCCTTCCTCTTATAATATGAGAGTCTTGGCAAACCCTAAACCACCTTGATCAGTTAGCTCTTTTGATATGAGGGGTCTCCTTCTAGAACTGCACTATCCCTTCATGAGGTGCATTGTATCTAGACAACGTTGTAGATTTGGTCAAGGTTGACCCAGTCTCATAGCTCAAACCCCTTTCACACCTGCAAGTGATTTATTTACATGGCCCAGATTTATCCATGTTCATATGGGCATTGATTTATTCATTCTTTATGATTTTTACATGTCCTCCTTTATTCAATTATTCATGCAACAGAAAATGAAACAAAATTGCATATTCCTCTTAGCTTAGGCTAAGTAGGAATATTACATACCACAAGTTGATCAACTATCCTAAGACAAATATTTAAGTGTGGAAGAAATTCAAAGCTTGGATGGTTGTTCTACTTAATGATCCCTCTTATTCTAAAAAGGACAAGTTAGAAAATCAGGGGAATGTAGCAGCAGCGGATCAAATTCCTATTCAGAAGATAGATTAGAGTTTTAGTTTTACTTTATCTTTATTAAGAGAGTTCGATTGTAATGAGATAATTTGATGGTATGTAATAGGTAGTTTAAAAATTTTCAAGTAGTTTGAGCAGTTATGAGTAGTTTCAGCAGTTATAAACTGCTTTACATTGTATTTAAAGAGAAAGAGAAGAAAGGAAAAGGTTTTGAGTTTTGGACTTTTGGACTACTGCAAATTTTGTACTCAATTTTCTGATAATTAATGAATGAAGATCAAGATTTTTGCATCTGTTGTTGTTGATATGTTTTCCAGTTTCCATTCTGTCTTTTTCCTTCAATGAATGAAATGAAGTAATGTAGTTGTGGGTCTCTTTTTACATATGTAAATAAGAGTTAAACATCCTTAATGGGCGCTCCTTCATTTTAACTATTCCACTCACATAAAATTCTCTGAATTTTAAAGTGATAGATCCTATTTATCAGCATATCAATTTGAGCTTCCTTCATGTTATTCCTAACACTCCAATTAATATCAGCAGATAATGATATTATGAAGCATTTATTATATCGGATTCTTGAGGGTTTAAATAATTAATTTCTAAAGGTGATTAAGCAAAGACTATCTGATATCATATTTTTGTGACATATATATATATATATATATATATATATATATAAATGTCTTGAGCACTAATTCATTACCACAACCAAGGAATTATTTCTTTAGATACAACAGGTCCCACACTAGTGTAGGTGCTGAAATTTCTTGTTGAACTTCAACACTCCCTCTCAACAAGAGAGGGATTATCCTTCACCCTGATCCTACCTCTATGGTATTTGAATTTTTACTTGGTGAGCGCCTTCGTGAGAATATTTTCATCTTGATATTCTGTGGTAATTTAGTGAAGTAACATTATTTGCCTCTTCACACAATCTCTAATATGGTGGTACCATATATCTATGTGCTTAGGCCTATCATGAAAGACAGGATTAATCGAGAGTTTAATGCAAATCTGATTATCACAATGTATCACTATCAGATCCATCTGAGAACCAAACAAACCAACCAATATATTTCTCATCTAGATAGCCTCACATGCAGCTTGATTTTCTACCATGTACTCTAATTCCGCTGAACTGAGTGCCACAGATCGTTTCTTCATACTGTACCAAGAAACTATTGTCGATCCTATGCTGAAGATCCCTCTTGATGTGCTATTTTTGTCTGATGGACTTCCTACCCAATCTGCATCCATGAAGCCTTGAAGCTTCACTCCCTCTATTTTTCTGTACCATAATCCATACTCTGATGTGCCCCTCAGGTATCTCAAGACATGCTTCTCCGCCTTCCAAAAGAGCTTGGTAGGCTTAACCATAGCTTGACTCAGATGGTTTACTACATAGAAAATTTTTGGTCTGGTGTTCACTAAGTACATCAGTGAACCAACTAACTTCTTGTAGATAGTAGCATCCACTACCTCTCTAGAAATAGCATCCTATTTCCTCCAATTTCCTGGAAGAGGATTTTCCATGGGTTTGTAGCTCTCCATGTGAAACTTACCCAATATCTCTTTGGCATACTTGCCTTGAGAAACAAAAACTTCACCATCCCGTTGCCATATTTTGAAACCAAGGAAATAATTAAGGAGTCCCATGTCCTTCATTTCGAACTCTTGTGCAAGATCCTCCTTGCATGAGTGTATCGTCTTCTCATCACCAATAAAAATTAGATCATCAACATAGTATAAAATAATCAATAGCTTACCCTCAACCACAATAGGGTATAGGTTTGCATCAACTTCACTTTTGGTGAAGCCTAGTCCGGTGAAATAGTTGTCTATCCGAGTGTACCAAGCATGAGGTGCTTGCCTCAGCCCATACAGTTCTCTCTTAAGTTGACACACATGCAAATCACTGTCAAATATCTCAAAACCTTCTAGTTGCTCTATGTACACTTCTTCCTTAATGACTCCATTGAGAAACACATTTTTCACATCCATCTGATGAATGTGCCACCCCATCCGCGCTAAGAGTGCAAGGATGGATATAATGGAAGAGTACCTTACAACTGGTGCAAAAGTCTCATCATAATCGATCCCCTCAATTTGTGAGAATCCCCAGGCAAAAAATCTAGCCTTGTACTTCTCTACACTCCCATCAGCAGCTTGCTTTACCATGTAGATCCATCTAGAACCTGTTATCACTCCAATCATTCTCAAAGGGTTGTGTATATTTTGATATTGGTTTAAAGAATATTAGAGGTAACCACAAACCTACTTTTAAGATTTAGGATCTAGCCTTCCTAATGCTCAGAGAGGGCTCTCTCTATATGATTTATCTTTGTTGATTTAAGTTGATTTTAGGCTAGTTATGTAGGATTACTTGGGATTTTGATTTGGATTTGGTTTGGTGGTGAAATCACTTACTTAGATGGATAGATGTAGGTATGTATTCCATTGGGCTAATGGATTCAATGTGTGAGTCAGTCAGATCAAGATCAAGGTCTAAAGGGAAATGTTTACAAGGCAAGATAGCTGAGTTACTTCAGATCTTCAGGCTGATGGTGAAAACTATTTTAATCAGGGCAAGAGAGAAATTAAGGGTTCTCAAATCCGGATAATGAGTGAAAAGGTAGAGGTTAATCAAAACTAGGGATCAATTAAGAGTTCCCTAATCTAGATATCAGTAGAAAACATGTAAATGATAAACAGTTCAAGACAGAGTGCTTTTAACATATTCTGAAATAAAATTCCTGATATATCATTTAGATTTAGAAATGCATACAAGTATCAGTGAAAAACATAAGAAATTGACAAAGAACAAGTGAAAATACTTCACTAAAGTGGCCCAACACATGAATCCTGTAATATGATGCATTATTGCTTTAATCCAGTCCGCTGACTTGAAATTTGTACAATCACCCTCAGGTTTAGAATAGTACAACTATAGAAAATGTTCAGCAATTCATCCACCCTCAATACTTCCAAATGAGAAGTATATATACAAAAACTCTTACAAAATATCCTAAAACAGATTTAGGAATTATTCATGGAAAAAAAAATATCTTCATGCAAGAAGATAGAGATATCTTTCTAACTAATGCTAGTTGTCCCTGCTTTTATTGAAATAATCGTTTGTTGTCTTCAATTTGTTGATGATTTCTCTCTTTGTTGTTGCTCAATAAGGGTTGTGGTTGAGTGTCTTTCATGCTGGCATCTTTATCTCTTTTTTTACTTTTACTTTAACCTTTCAACTGATACACTTTAAACTGTAACTGATACTCTTTCACTGTCTATTTTTCACTGTAAACTGGGACTGTTGTGTTTTATCTTTACTGCTCTGTTTTACTACAAACTATTTTCATAGTAAGTCAGTCATTTTTTCCCAGAATTCTGCCTCTGGAAATTTTATTTTCATCATCCTCTTGAATATTTCATCAGCTTTAGTATAATTTGAGAATGTAGGCATGTTGACAAATATGTGTTTCACCTCATGTTGTAGGTAAAAAAAATTATAAAAAATCTTGTAAAGTACCTTCCCTGTTGGAATACCTTGTGAGGTAGGCAAATTAGCCTGATACTTGGCAACTTCTCTCATTTTCTTATCATAGTCATCCCGCTTCATTAATTTATCATGAATAACTAATGGATTTGGAAGGTCTTTCTGCCTTAGGACATCAAATTTCATCATAAACCTTGTGTTGGTAACCTCCATGTTCTGGAATTTCTCCTCTAGTTGTATCATCAAATTATTCTTATAAATTACCTTCCTAACTTCTACGATGGTTTATGTTCTGTCATTAATTCCAATTTATTCAAGTTCTTGCCTATTTTTGGAATTAAGAAATTTGATTATTTCAAGAGCTTCTTCAGGTTTCTTACCAAGCTCTTCTTTGATATTTTAAATAGCTTCTCTTGATGATTTGACTAAGTCTTTCTGTTCATAAATAATATGGATTGATGGCCATATATGATTGAAATATTCAATGATATTGGCCCATAGTTGTTGCCTGGCTTGTGCCATTGGTTCTTTCAATGTTAGATCTTTTTCTAACTTCTTTAATTGCTCATTCAATCTGTTTTATCTTTTTTATTCATTATTATGAATTATCTTAGAAAGTTTCTTTTCATCTTCAAGACTTTTAAGTTGTTCTTTAAGTCTATTAATGTCATTGGTCTGAATAGACATGTCCTGCATAGATTTTACTAACTTGCTTGCTTCATCTGTATGATGTGCTAATATTATTGAAGACTTTGTTGCTGAAGTTCTTGATGAAGTGATAGGTAATGCTGTATCCATTGGGACTGTAGGAGCCAATGATTATGCCAATGTGGAAGGTAGAGCAGTGGTGACTATAGGGATGATTGTGACTGGAACTTCTTCTGCTCTATCCCTTTTCTCCTGTAACAACTTGTCCATTTCATTCTCCATCTCCTTTATCTATGCAGTCAATTGTAGAATGAGACTCATCATCTCATCTTTATGATTTGTATCCTGTAGCACTTCCTTTGCTTGAGGGTGTTCTGTAGGGGGCAGCTTAAGTTTCTTCTTTAATATAGCAATGTCTACATTTTTTTTTATCAGTTCATCTGCAACTTTTACATTAATAGGATCAAATCCTACTTCAATTACTAAATCTTCCATATATTTAATTCTATTGTCTTTTTCCTGTGAAGATGCTTTTTCCAATTTGAGATGATCTCTTATTTACAAGAGTGTTTTGCAACTTATGTACACTCATAGCCTTGGTGGTCATTGTAGAATAGATCATCTCCCTTGCCTGCTTATGAAACTCAATTTGGTCTAGAGGATGAATATCCTTGGCCAAGACTTCAAAATCTATATTTTTGTAATCAGAAGATGATTTGGGAGTTTGAACTGTGGGTTGAAGAAATGTCATCTGTATCTTTTTATTCTTATATTCAAAGGCAGAAAGTAGCCTATTATGGATGCTAGGAGTTTTTTTCATATATTGGAAATATATTTCAGTTTTAATTTCTTCATTTCTAGCTTTGATTTCTTTGTATCTTTCTTTGATATCCATTTCCTTCTCTGCTAGTTTGCTGGAAGAGGACATGTCAACACTATGTTGCTTCTGAAGAAGCTGAGTGTGTGAAGTTAAAGGTTGTTCTTCTTCTTCAATCACTGTAGGAGGTGCATTATCCTTTGTTGCTGTATCTATATCAACCACTTCTATTGTTTCCACTTCTTCATTGACAATATTTAATTTAGTCTTCTTCTTGTACATTAATTTAAATTTTGTTTATGTGGTTGTCTCTGTAGTGTATGATCCTTCCTATCTTTTTCTCTTTTCATTCCTGTCTTCATGGGCTGGAGTCTGTAAGTTTTGACTAGTATCACCTTGCTTCTTTGCCTCTACCAAGGTGTTCTCCAACCATTCAAACTGATTGGAAAATTTCTCTATGTCTAGTTTCTTCTCATGTACATAAGGAGTGACCTTGAATTTAACTCTCAGTTTACTTATCACTCCAAGGGGATCATAATACCACAAGAAAATTTTATTGAATTTAAACTCTTGTAACACTTTTCAGCCTCTGGACCTACATCTCTGTTATTACAAATGAAAGGGCTGACCTGATTCTTTAAATTGAACAGTGTCTTTTTATTAGCTGCCAAGAAATTGATTGCATCAGAATTAATGATTTGTATTATGTACTTAAGGGAAAATAACCTCATTGGGAGATATTTGGGCAATTTATATGGAACAAGACTTGATCCATATAGCCTTATTTCTGTATGGTTTTATTACAAGTACCAATCACCTGTCCTGTTGTATTCTCACAACTGCAGGACCTTCTTAATTTCATCATTGATTCTAAGTTTCCTGCTGATGTTCAGCATATTGACAATAGGATGAATGAAGGAATCAATAAAATAGGTATATGTGAACTCAGCGGAGTCTTTCCTTATCAAGTAAGTCCAAAATATGACTGATTGTGGGTTTCCTTCAACATCAAGCTTCAGAAGTTTGATGGAAAATTTCTCAGATTGAAAGTATAAAAACATTTGGAATAAGACTAAGGAATACTTGAAGACACCTTCAGAAGGAATTTTGACCAATTGTTCATGAATATTTTCAACAAGGTATTGGGAAAAATTAAAAATGGTAGCAAGAGGCTAACCAGGTGTGAAAGTAGACAAAAAAACCTAGCATTGCAACATCAACATGCTCATTTGTGAAATAACCAAGAATAAAAGAAAGCATGGAGATGATATGTCTCGTTCTTTCAAAAAAAATTGTAGATGGGTGTTGTGGAGGTAAATCCCCTCTGTGGACAAAGGCGATCCCTACTAGCCCAGGCCGGGTCTAGCAACAATCGTTCACACTACAGTGCAGGTTCCTAACTGCAAATAAACCAACTAGTGATGAAGGCTTACCTGGAATCCAACGCAGTCGTTGTAGAAGAGGTGGCGCTCTCGTTCCTTAGCCCTAGCAGATCACGATCCCCACAATCTCCGTGATGGGACACCTGCACATGCGAGAAAAAAAACAAACGCAAGCGTAAAATCCAATAGATGCAACTATATTTCAGTCAGAAAGGACATAACTCATCATCATAAACAACAAGAGTGGAACCATAACCAATAGTCGTTCATTAATAATCAATCAAAGGAAAATTACAACCATAGTTCTGACGCTAAATTCTCCTTCGGAGGGGGTCACCAGCAGAACACGTCTCGAAAAGCTTGTCAAGGATGGGAAAAACCTCTCTCTTCAGCTCTTGACAATAGTCTCCTTGCTTGAATTGGCCTTAAGGGAAGTATGGAGGCTCTTGCAGCATAAGGCTCTTGGGAATTTGGGAACTTGAAGCCTAGCTTGCAATGGAGATGGGCAAGCTTTTATAGATGGAGGAAGGGGAGTTGGGATCCCTATAATTGTGGGATTGGCCCTATCATCAAGGAAGCTTCCATGAGTGGTGGCAAACCACTTCCTCTCTATGGAAATCCGTAGCCAAACCTCCCAACTCAAGATAGATATCAGTTCCTGGATCAGTTAGGACGAAACTTCCGCCATTTATTTTTAAAAAACATTCCTTAAATTCGCTGGCACGAGTGCGACTCTGGGATAGAGCGCCAACTGGCGCGGCCTCGTTGAAGTATTTTCCCCATTGGCATGGGTACTGAACTGCCTGCTCGCGCCAATGCTAAAAGGCCATTTTTAGGGTTTTTCACAAGGAGATGTCTTCAGGGCAATGAAAGCTCTTGTTTAGAGGGATGTCATGAAAGTGATTTCAAGTTTTGTCTCTGCTCACAGGTCACGGAATGAGCCCTCCAATGTGCAGGATGGGGATTGCAGGGATGGTGAAAAATTACTGTGTAACAGATGCCCCCTAAAGCATGAGGCCAGAGTTTGAGAGAGGGGTGAAATGCTTTACGAGAACGTGTCCAACTCAAAACTCTGCCGTCGGAAAACCTGTGTGAAGAAATACAACTAATGTCTCAGATACATGACATATATGCAGTATGGGCACAACCATCCATAACAGAGTATACAATAAGCCAGATCCAAGGCATGGACGCAGCCATCCAGTGAGGATCGATAAATAGACTCAGGTATGGTCGCATCCATCCAATCAGTGAGTCATGTAAATAATCATAATAATCCACAATATCGCAGCCTGGATTACAACAGACACAATCCAGGGTCTTGCACTCCATCTCGACCTAAAAAAAGTACAAGTTCAAGCATGCGTATATGTGATATGAAGTCGAACATGCAAGAACATCGTCTGATTACCAGCCAGTGATGAAAGTTGTTAACAGACGCGAGAGGTACCACCATTAATGCCAATGGTCCTCAAGGTACTACAGGTACAATCTACGGCATGTGAATCAATGAGCTGACGTCGAACACGCATAGAATCACTCGATCAGAGGCCAATGATGAAAACCTCGCGTCGAATGCGAAGAACCCGCCATTGAGGCATGCAGGCTCCAAGGCACCAGAAGGGAGTCTCTAGACCAACTTCCTGGATAATGCTTTGAAGTCGACAGGAAGTGACCTTGATCGAAGGTGGGCCATAGTGTTTCCCACATCATCGATACGAGACAGAGGAACATAATGTATTTTTTGAATCACGATCAAATGAGAATCAGAGGGAGGTTGATATTTGCAGAGGTCAACTTCTCTTGAACATATAAACGGCACGACAGTGGACTTGGCAGTATTTGACATCAATAGTTCAAAGGTCATGGCGACGAGGCAAAGAGCAGATGAGAGGTAAAAAGGGATTATCCAAACCCACGGAGGCAAGTGAAAAACGAGATGAGATGTCCCCAACCCAACACCAATGCAGACAAGTGCCATGTTCAAGAGCAACATACTGCCGACACGACAATGATGCTGGTTCCATTTTTTCCCCGCCATTTCTGGCGAGTACCCCAATTATCATAACAAGCTTGAAGGGGATAGCATATGCTTGTGATATAAGTCCGTCCTTCGGATGAATACATCCTAGTACATTTAACGAGCCCTAGGAAGGAGCGACTCGAATAGCGTCATTATGACTGAATCCGATGTCATTAGGGTTTAACGAGTCTGACAAAGGAAGAACTCGGCGTCTTTTCATGTTTAGAGAGTTTGAAAAGACAGCTGAAAAGTAAACTCCAGAGGTCCCTTTTCGTAAATAGTTTCTCAGACCCGAAAAGGTAGAAAAATATGCTTGAGAAAACCTCCTAGTCGTGATAGGCTAGGGTATTCCTTTTTCGTAAATAATCCATCCTAGCCCGAAAAAGGGGTAAACGTATACTGGGTAGATGTCGATTCGCAGCCACTTTAACGAGATCGAAACAACAAGGGCCTCGGCAATCTTTTCATGTTTAGAGAGTCAGAAAAGAGCTGAAATATGACTCCAAAGTGACTTTTTCATGTTTTTACCGAGTCTGAAAAAGTATAAAATACAACTCGCTTCACCGTTTAAGTCGCGTAAAACCTGTTACTGCACATCGAGGCAAGTGTAAAATCCATTTTCGACAAAGTATATTAAAACATTAATAAAATTGACTTCTAAACCTAATTAGAGTTCAAAAAGTTATAAATAAGTCTAAAATGGTAAAAATAAAATTACTTTTACTATTTACCTCATTGGAGAGCAATAGTGGTCCATTTGGTGTGCAAACTTCTGACGGCGATTGCGACTGATCCGGGCTACCATTCAGATTCCCGTCTGTTCCAGGTAAGAGGTGCTTCCCTGTACTTCATTTTAATCCATTTTTTCATAGTTTCCATTGCTCATTGGATCTCTATGGAAGGATTCTAAAAATTTAGGGCTCCGCCCATTGGCGCGAGTATCGGGCACGGACCTGTGCCAATGGGCTTTTATATACACAGGGCTCGCGCCAACGGCGGAACCGAATTTTTCGTCCCAAAATTCTGAATTGTAAGTAATTTAAGTGAATTTTTAAGCATGACAGAGATCTAATCGAGGGTTTTGATCATGTTGATGCAGGAAACCAAGCAGAATGGTGATTGAATGGAGAGAACGAGAGCATGGGGAAGAGGATGAATTAGCCATGGAAAATGAAACTTGTATGAATGCCCTCAAGAACTGTGGGCTTAAAAAAAAATTCCTAACACCTTGCTTACGAGCTCAACCTGAGCTTCTTCAGTACCTGATTAGTATTTGGGATGCATATGAACAAGTGTTCAAGTTGCGGGATCAAGTATTGGAATTGGAGGTTTCTGACGTATACTTTATAACCGGACTGTCGCGCAGAGGTCCGGTGCCCATATTGATAGGGAGCAGACCATCTGGTGAAAATATGGAGCAGGTAATGGTGAGGGTGTGCCCAGGGGCACAAACCGGATCTGGAAGCAGAAAGGTAGACATTCACACCGTTGAGGATCTAGCACTCAGAGAAGTGCTACACACCATTACGCGGGCTGCAGGGGCGCAAGCCCCACATGAAGCCACCAAAGCCCAACTCATACTCGCCTCTGAGTGTATGAGTCCTACACTGTTCAATTGGGCCACAGCAGTGACAGTCAACATGAAGAGGCAGTTGACCAAATGCAAACAATCCAATCTAAAATAGTTTGGCTACGGTTCTATCCTGGTATCGTTCATTCTGGAACAACTACCAATCTTCCAAGGCCAAGGGGCCATAGTAGCTGAGCCGATACCATGAGAGCCAAGAATGGCTCGCTGGGCAGCACTGATGCCCAGAGCGGGAGGGGGCCAACAGATGTCTTGGAGGTCGGATTTTTTTAGGTGGCTACGGTGTCAGTAGATCTTAGTCGAAGACTGGCCATATGCAGGAACCGATTTCACTGGTGATCCAGATCTTCCACTCCCGGAGGGAGATGATTCGGATGAGGAGTTGGGTAAGATCATCTTTTTGATTTTTTATGATTTATGATTTTTTTTAATACATGTTCGTTCTAAGAAAATTTGTTATGTATATGCAGATGTCGGCCCAGAGCGACCTGCCGGTATGTCTCCTATCTCACGGAGAACTCAACCCGCAGCTGACCCTCAGGCGGAGGGTGCCGAGGGGGAAGAGTTGATCCAGAACCTCGAGGGGATCGCCCAGGGGATTCCAGACTATGCCCGGCTGGCAGCTGTCCCACTAGCATACCAGAGACATACGGTGGGAGTGCCTAGTCGCCTCCACCACATCCTGATACGACTAGTGTGTGCGGTGACTTGTTATCATGAGCACCACGCAGATTAGACACCTAGGGTTTATTTCATGCATATTTTTTGAGAGACATGTCGTCTCCGGATGTATTAAGGAGAACATGTATATTTTTTGATTTTATGCGACGCACACTATGTAAACATTTTGATATCTATATATATACATATCTATTTCTGGATGGATCTTTCTTTTTACATGTGATTTTGTTTTACAAATTGTGCAAATGTCTATCTAGCACCAAATTAGCTATTGCATCTGTTAATGTATTCATATGCCTGGGTATATGTTGATATGTAATATAGTCAAAATTTCTTTCCAGTAAACGAATACGCAGATACAGACGTAAAATGGATGGGTTTTTTACTGAATAATGACCATTAAGCTGTAATACTACAATTTGTGAGTCTAGATACACAAGTAATTCATGGATACCAAGGTTTACAGCCTCAATTAATAATTCTAACACAGCACTATATTCCGCGATATTATTTGTAGTACGTCCCAGACGCACACCTTGCAGGTTGACCAACTCACCAGCAGGATCGTAAATTACCTAGGCCGCCGAAGACAGATTCCTGGTACTGCGGGAGGCACCATCCGCGAAACCAACAAATGGATTGATGGACATCTGCACAATCAGGAAGACCTGATCAGCAGAAAGATGTTTACATCGCACACCACACCACACATGCACACAAATGAAAAGCACACACCTATGTACACACACCACACCAAAAATCACTTCAGGCGTAGTATTTTTTGAGATACAGCCCATTTCTGGGCTGCACCAGCGGAATTCCTTCATAATCTATAAGCTTATAAGCCCCATTTTTCAAAACGTGTTTTACTATGTAGGACCCATGCCACATAGGTTGGAACTTACCGGCCCCAAGCTTGTCATGCGCTTGATCGTATAAGAGGACGAGGTCCCCTTCGACAAAGGAACGTGGGGAAACTGATTGATCAAAGTGAGCTTTGACCCACTTCTTTTGTGCTTCAATGACTAAAGAAGCTAAATGGCGGGTTTCATCTAACCGTTCCAGATACAAAAGATGCTCTTCCTCAGCAGAAGTATCGAGTAGAAGTGTCACAGCTAATTTCAAAGAAGGAATCTCGCATTCAACCGGAAGCGTTGCTTCCAGACCATACACCAATTGAAATGGTGTGAATCCAGTTGCACTCTTTGTAGACGTCCGGTATGCCCATAAAGCTAAGAACAGTTGGAGGTGCCAATTGGATTTGTGAATACCAACTGTTCGTTGAATCATAGTGACCAAAACCTTGTTCACTTCTTCAACCTGGCCATTTGCCTGAGGGTAATATGGCGTTGAGCTATCGTGGCGTAAGCCCAACCTTGAAGTCAACTCGGCCATCATATAATCTCGGAAATGAGTACCATGGTCAGTAACGATGGCTTGAGGGACCCCGAAACGTGTAATTATATGGTTGAAGATGAATTGGGCAGCTGTCTTACCGTCGGCAGCTAGTGTAGGCATCGCTTCGGCCCACTTGGTGTAGTCGACAGCGATGATTATATACGCATGCCCCCTGGCCGAACGAGGGTTACATGTCGTAAAGTCCACGCCCCATTTTGCAAAAGGTCCGACAGTAATAACAGGATGCAAAGGGAGAGGCGGCGCGCGCATCTTGCATTGAAACACCTGGCACGCATGACATTTATAGACTGCAACGATACAGTCTTTGAATATTGACGGCCAGAAGTAACCTACTCACAGAATTTTATGGGCAGTGGCATATCCAGACATATTTCCACCACAGGCACCACTGTGGTAGTCATTTAGGACCCTTTCAGCCTCTTCCAAGGTTAGGCACCGTCGGAGCACCGAATCTACTCCAACACGGTATAAGGTATCGCCTACAATGCGGTAGGGTTGAGACTGATGCCGAATCCGACGTCGGGCATCTTTAGTCAACTCATACCGAAATGTGGAGGTCTGAAGATACACGATTATGTCGTCGTACCAAGGGTCGGGAGTACTGATAAGGAAAAGAGTTTCGTCCGGGATATGATCTTCGGAGTGTGAAGGAGTGGAGTCTGTCGGGAGCGAGCATATAAGGTCCGCGAAAACGAGTGATTTGGTTGACTTAGCAGTAGTGAAATATAAGTCAAAATCCTGTAGGATAACGATCCATTTGGAGTATTTTCCCCCCAGTAATTTTTGAGAGAGAATATATGTCATGGGGTTGCAATCCGAAACCACTGTTATCATACGCAACAGGATGTAATGGAAAAAATGCTGCATAGTGTGTACTGTGGCTAACGCCAACTTCTCGACATGAGCATAACGTGTTTCTATGTCGAGAAGGTTCTGTGATAGATAAAAAATGACATGTTCATTACCATCATCGTCATCCTGCACCAGAACCATAGCTATGGTGCTAAATGCGGCAGCGAGATACAAAGTGAAATCACGGTGATAGTTAGGAGGCCGAAGCAAAGGAGCATTAACAAGTAACGTCTTGAGCTTCTCAAAGGATTGTTGAGCAATTTCGTCCCAACGAAAGGGAACATTATGCTTTAATAGGTGCGTGAATCCTTTAGCCACCTCCACGTAGTTTGGGATAAAGCGTCGAAGGAAGTTTTCTTTTCCTTGCAGACTCTGTAACTGATATAATGAGGAGGGTGATGGGAGATTGATGATAGCCTCGACTTTTAAAGAGTCAAGGCGAATTCCGTCTTTGGAGACTATGAATCCAAAAAGACGGCCAGAATCCATGCAAAAGACGCATTTATGAGGATTAAGCCTAATATTGTAGCGTCTACAACGAAGGAAAATCTGGCAGAGGTGTTTAGGGTGGTCCTCTCGCCTAGCTGAGTGAGCTGGCAAGTCGTCTAGATAAGGCTGAACGATATGGTGTATGTCATGGAAAGCGTAAGACATTGCACGCTGGAAAGTGGCTCAAGTGTTATTCAAGCCGAACGGGAGCTTTTTATAGGCGAAAGTACCCCACGGACATATGAATGTAGTCTTGTGTTGATCAACAGGTAGAATGCTTATCTGATTGTACCCGGAAAATCCGTCCATCAAGGAATAAATCTCACTTCCGGCACATTCGTCGATGATTTGGTCTATGAACGGAGTGGGATAGTTATCCTTCGGACAGGCGCGATTAATGTCGTGGTAATCAACACAGACCCTAATAGTACCCTGCTTTTTATCAACAGGGACAATGTTGGAAACCCACTCTGTGAGGGGGATGGGATAAATAAAGCCTGCGTTCAGAAGTTTTTCAACTTCTGCCTTAATTGCAGCGGCTTTACGAGGATGCATTGGGCGTAAGCATTGGCGCACGGGCTTCACACCAGGGTAGGTAGGAATCTCAAGCACTACGATACTGGGATCAATCCCAGGCATTTCCTCGTAGGACCAGGCGAACACATCTCTGAATTCTTTAAAAAGATCAGTATGGACTTGAATCTCATCAGGAGAAAAATTCACTCCCACGTGTATATTCTCAACGATCCCCAGTTTAACGGAGATGTTGCTCGGGATGGTTTGAGTGATATTACTCAGGTTTCCCTCTGAAAGAACCTCGTGCGTCAAGATGGGTGTTTGGAGAGGAGGAGTAGGAACCTGAGATGCATAACGCTCTAGACAATCTGACATTTCCCCCAAGCTAGGCATGAAAGAGGAACGATGATGTCCATCGCCCCAAGGTAGCTCCTTGAGAGACATAGTTTCAATGATGGTTTCATCGGAAGGAAAAGTCTCTTTAAGAGGATCCGACGAGTTGACCTCGCCAAGCCAGGGGGATTGAGAATAGATGTCTAAAGCCATGCTCAAAGGAGCATGCTGAGGCGGGGGAGGATCAGATGCAGCAACGATTTCATAGTAGCTAATCTCTACTGGAGTTAAGGGCATTGATTCTCCAAACTCAAACACCTTCTCAGGTGTAGGGATGAGCCAGGGGTCATCAGTCCTGGAGATCATGTTAACTTGAGCGGTGTGCGGTGGTGGTATGGGAAAAATACCCATGAGGACGGGGTCTTTGAAGAGACCGGGTCCTATACTGTTAGGGGGATTTGGGATCTGATCCACGTACAGAACGTTGTGCTCGGAGGTGGAGGTGAAGAATGAAAATTGATCCACCGTAACGATTTTTCCCTCATGAGGGAACTTAAGAAGTCGAAATACGGTGGATGGCACGCATAGCATGGCATGAGTCCAGCTGCGGCCGAGAATTATATTGTAGTTGAGCTTGGCGTCAACTACTTCTACTTCTACATTGACAGTCTTCCCCTGTAAAGTGATCGCTAAACTCTCGAGAACACCCAGGGGTTTGGATTCCCAACCATCGAATGCCTCTAGGGCATTAGGAGATGATGAAAGGGCCGGAGAGCCAATGGCCTTCCAGCAAGCGAATGACATGACACAAGTAGAGGCACCTTCATCCACAACGGCCCTATGGATGTTAAGAGCGATCTGATGTGGAAGTCGGGGGGTGAAATTCTCTAAATCAAAGGTGAGAAGACTCGAATCGGCGGGATCAATGCCACCAATTGTAGACAATAATGCCTTCCGTTGCGAAGGACAACTTTGAAGAACTTCTAGTGCAGACATAGCAGAAGGAGCCTGTGCCAAATCCTCAACAATACTGTAGTGCTGAGCGGCACGGGCATTCGGATTGTAAGAAGATCTTCGAAGAACACCTTTAGAAGGTGGCTTCACAACAGGTTCAGGAGTAGGCTTCTCAATTTCCAACGAACCGGAGACAGGTGGGGGGGGTGGGCCATCCACCACTGCCTTCCCAGGTGCCTGGTGTGATTCTTTGTAATCCTTCAAATGCGTAGCGATAGAGATAGGTGCAGCACCATTCATCATAAAAACATAGGACCTAAATGGTGCAGATGGTGAAGGCTGTTCAACCATCTGGGTCTGCTGAGACGGGAATGGTTCTTTAAGAACTTCCAGAGTCCCTTTGGGGCCTTTGAGAAGTTGACTAACTTCATATCATCGTGGAAAATCCTTGGTATAATGGTCTCCTTCACAAATGAGGCAGGGGTACTTCGGTTTACGTTGAGAACCATCCTCAGTACGAGATTTGGATTCTGGCTTTGGGGCGTCGGATTTGGATTTACCTTTGCCCTTCTTTTTCCCCTTGGAGGTTTTTTCTGTAGGATTGGCCTGAATGGCGTTAACCTCTACAGTTTTTCCAAAATCGATAGGGGCGGGAGGAGCAGAATTATTGGATGAGTTAGACTTCTGCTTCCCATTCGAAGATTTCTTCGAATTCTGAGACACGGAACCAATAACACCATCCACCGCAGGGGTAGGTGGAGCTTTAGAGGTTCCAGACCGTGGAGCATCAGGCAAAATATCATACAGTGTGCCAGACTATGAGTATACCAGATCCAAATATTGGGCACGCGCTATGGCTTGTTCTTCAGTCACACACGCTCCCATAGAAATATCTTGGGCGATTTTGTTAACAAAGGAGGTGGTGAACCAATGAGTTAGTATCTGATCAGGTATGTGGAACTTGATCAGTCTACAATGACGTCGCCACTCGTGGATGTGATCAGAGATGTGGGTGGCTTTTTCCTGCTTCAAAGAAGTTAGGAGATGTGTCCCGGCTTCGTAGCGAACCAGTAACTGAAAATGAGTCAGAAAAGCCATAGCTAACGAATTGAAATCTTGAAAGATGCCACGAGATAATTAAATATACCACTTATCGGCAGCACTAGTCAAAGTGTGCTGGAAGAGGTGCAGATTAATGGAATCATCGACCCAAGAGTTGGACGAACACCAAAGATGGTAGGTCATCACATGAGCTTGGGGGTCCTCCCCAGCGTTACCCTCAAACTTGGGGCAATCATTGGGTATCTTGGTAGGCACCGGAGGCCAATAAGGATTATGCAAAATTGGATCATTGGTTAATTTCGAAACATATGATAATTCCAAGGTAGCCAAGAGCGGCAATGGCGGATTAGACGGCATCCCTGACCCTTGATAAGGACCAGTACCTGTACTCCACGCTGGCTGAGAATATCCTTGCCCCCAGGGGTTCTGTCCCGTAGGATTCTGACTGTAGGGGGTATAGGTCGTGTAACCAGCCTGATTTGGTTGCTGGTAACCAGCGTGTGGGGCTTGATAACCAGAGTATGGGCCCTGATTATATGTCGGCCCTGTGTAAGCAGCATTTGGATTTGGCTGCTGAGTATAGGTGTAGTCGGGCTATTGAGAACAATAGTTAGAACCTTGGGGCTGGCTATAATTCGATTGGTATTGACCATGAGAATAGTTGCTGCCTTGAGGTTGAGTGGGCTATTGATAGCTGGAACCCTACAAAGCCTAATAATTTGGGTGCAGTGGTTGATTTGGCTGCGGCATCGAATAAGTCGGCTGTTATGTAGGGTTGATAGGATGTGTAGGCTGGCCTGGTTGAACAGGTTGACCTGGCTGAGGGGGGTTGTCCTGGGTTAACAGGTTGGCCTGGATGAACAAGTTGTGCCAGTTGCGTAGGTTGACCTGGCTGTTGAGAGGCACCAAGTTGTACCGGATGGACCGGTTGGCCTGGAGGCGAAACACCAGGTTGTACCGGATAGACCGGTTGGCCTAGTGGAGGAATAGAGCCAGGTGGTGGCTGGTAACCGGTTTGACCTGCAGTAGGACCATAAGATGGTCCTGGCTGGTGTGCAATGTTTGGATTGACAGGATACTGAGGTTGCACAGGTTGGGAAGGTTGGACTTGCCCCCCAGGACCATAGACTGGCCCCGGTTGGTACCCTGGCTGAGGCTGCACAGGTTGACCGGAAGGGTTGTAATATTGTCCTTGCGGACTGTACGATGGCCCTTGCTAGCCCGCAGGATAGCCTTGCACGGGCTGCCCCTGTGGGTCATAAGGATAGCCAAGTTGGCCCAAAGGTTGGCCTTGGAAAGGTTGTCCTTGTGGGTTATAAGCCTGGTTATAAGGTAAACCTTGAGCATGGAGGTGAGCCTCAGGAGCAGGTAGACGTAAAATGTCCCCATGCTCATCATACTGACCTGGAAAAGCATATACGGGTGTACCATCCTGTGCATAGTGCAAAAAATAAGAGCGGTTGGGATCTTGGGAGGATGGTCCAACTTCGAGGTTCGGTTGATGTAGAGACAACCGATACTCCTCCAGAGAAATGTTCTCCGACATAGCAGTCGCTATATAAATGTCTTCAGGAGGCAGCATAGCCCTCACGGAGGGTGTCATGACAGCGAGTGCAGAGGCGGCCACACAGAGAGTGGGTCAAGCAGGTACAGAAGTGATGGGTGTCTGAGGAGACACCCCCAATGAAGGAGCAACCGGCCTCGTAGACACTCCCATAGAGGCTGCGGCGGAAATGATCTGACCCAAGAATCTATACCCTGCTAGCAATGAGAGACCGGAAGATGACATAACAGCCGGTTCAGAGTTGTCTCCTAGAAATAATCTCCGAGGAAATAACTGGTAATCTTCACCGGACATTGGGATTTCCTCACTGGAATCACTCATGTTTGAGCCTGCCGCTAGATCTCGTAATAGACGGCGAGGACTAGGAGGAAAAACAGCAGCTATAAAAGGCGAACCCGATGTAAGAGAAAGGAAATCAACTCCTAATCTCAGTTCAGACAAAAGGGTCAGAAAAGGGCCAACTAAACTCAGTTGGTCCCCCAAAGGGTTGCTCAGCAAGAACCGGTCCCCCATCAGGAAACTCGGAAAAAATGGGCTGATGTGGTTCAGCAAAGGATTGGGAAGCCTCTGATGAATTGTCCGTAGAAGGACTACCAGTAGATGAAACCGAAGGTTCCGCCACTGTGGTAGCAACGATAAGAGAAAAAGATCAAACACACACACGGGCTGAAAAAGAGTCAAGACACATGATCAAATTGTCAACAAGAAGAATCTAACAAGGCGTGTGATCGTGGGTGATTAATTTTTTTACCACATTGAAAAATAAGAAACTTCACCATTTCATGTTTTAAGAGTCGAGAAACGGTTGAAAAGGTGACTCTATTTCTTTCAAATTTGACACAAGCGTGAAAGGACAAGCGCTTGATGATCCTTTCAAATTTAGGGAGTCGGATAGGATCAAAATGACTACTCAGGAATACTAGGCAAAGGGTGTACCAAATAACCGTGAAATGCAATATACACCTTGGTTTCAAAATGAAAGAGAAATCAACCAAGGACTTTCCTTACGTGTAGGCAATCTCCCAGAATGCTATGTCTGGTGTATCATGGGTATAGGGCGGCAGACTCGGCTTCCTAAGGATAAAGGATTGAAACCTAGTGGGGTTTCCCTTTATATACGCGACGGTACGGGGATCACAAGTCCATACCAGCGCTGTCTAAAGCCAAGAGGCGAACGACAACTACTAGGTTTAAAGACGCTGGAACACGTCTCTAGCCTAGACCTCTAAATGTGTTTCGTTAGATTTCAATGCTTCCTTAGTGTAAATTGAGTAAACTTTAAAGTTTATCTTCAATTACGTTTCAGTTTTCAGGCCCTAGCGAATGTAATGTCTCAAAATCCCCTAAATGCAATCTATATGCCACAGTACATCATTTCATTCGATGAAAGCTACTTATAAGAGAGTTGAGAGCTTTTCACACAACAATGAAAAGAACAGAAAAAAACCAATGATACCTCTAATGTAGCTAATGGAAATTAAAATATTTTCGTTCAAAGTCACTAATCACTAATAACACCGAAAAGATCTAATTCACATTAACTAGTTCAAAGCAAACGAGTTTTTTTTTTATTTTCAATATTTCAGAGCAAAATGCATCTAAAAATGAAAACTAATGCAAAGGCAATTCGAGAAATGATGACAAGAGAGAAAAACCAAGCAAATTTCACTCAATACAAACGTACAATCAGACCTCAAATCAACCAAAAGTCTCTCAAAGCGAAAGAATCCCAAAGACTCGAAATGAGCCATGTAATCTAGGCCCAAGACGAAACAAGGCAGAATTTGAATGCAAAAGGGAACAATCACTCAAACAACGCGATAAGACAATAGAAAACCACCAAATAAATGCAAAGAAGCAATCAGAAGGTTGACTGAACCAAAAGAGACCAAAAACTCCTAAGGAAGGCTCGACACATAACAGCACCTAGATGACCTAGGGCTCAAATGCAAAATCGATGGAAATGGGCAAACAGCCAAAGGACGAAGGTAACAATCAATCAATCCAGGCTCCAAAACACTCAAACAGTGGAAAAATCAAGACCAAACACACAGATCAGGCTTAGGAAGCTCCAAAATGAGCAAACCCTAGCAGCTCACAGGATTGGCGCGACTGTGAGGCTGTAACTATCGCCAGAAAGGAATTGGCGCGGGTGATACACAAGCAACCTGCGCCAATGGGTGTGACTGTGAAGCTAAAATGCGCACCAGTCGAGTTTCTTAGTCAAAAACAAAAACAAAGCAATCCAACAAGCAGACCAGTGATGATCAAGCTATCAAAGACCCAAATTAAAAAAAAGAACCAGCCCAAAAAAGCTGATCAAGCAAGGAGGATCAAGAAATCAACCGAAAAGACAAGACAATGCTCAAAGGGTTCAGTTTACAAACTAAACCGGAGATTGACTGAAGCAGCGTTGATCTACTTCACAATTGCAGAGCAAAATCGTTTCGAAGGCTATCTGGCCAACTTCAGACTCCGTCTATAGCTTATAAAACGAACGACAACAAGCCAACGATCCCCAGCGGAGTCGCCAATTTGTTGTGGAGGTAAATCCCCTCTGCGGACAGAGGCGATCCCTACTAGCCCAGACCGGGTCTAGCAACAATCGTTCACGCTACGGTGCAGGTTCCTAATTGCAAATAAACCAACTAGCGATGAAGGCTTACCTGGAATCCAACGTTGTTGCTTGTAGAAGAGGTAGCGCTCCCGTTCCTTAGCCCTGGCAGATCATGATCCCCACGATCTCCGTGATGGACACCTGCACATGCGAGAAACAAAACAAACGCAAGCGTAAAATCCAGTAGATGCAACTATATGTCAGTCAGAAAGGACATAACTCATCATCATAAACAACAAGAGTGGAACCATAACCAATAGTCGTTCATTAATAATCAATCAAAGGAAAATTACAACCATAGTTCTGACGCTGAATTCTCCTTCAGAGGGGGTCGCCAGTAGAACACGTCTCGAAAATCCTGTCAAGGATGGGACAAACCTCTCTCTTCAGCTCTTGACAATAGTCTCCTTGCTTGAATTGGCCTTAAGGGAAGTATGGAGGCTCTTATAGCATAAGGCTCTTGGGAATTTGGGAACTTGAAGCCTAGCTTGCAATGGAGATGGGCAAGCTTTTATAGATGGAGGAAGGGGAGTTGGGATCCCTATAATTGTGGGATTGGCCCTATCATCAAGGAAGCTTCCATGAGAGGTGGCAAACCACTTCCTCTTTATGGAAATCCGTAGCCAAACATCCCAACTCAAGATAGATATCAGTTCCTGGATCAGTTAGGATGAAACTTCCGCCATTTATTTTTTAAAAACATTCCTTAAATTGGCTGGCGCGAGTGCGACTCTAGGACAGAGCGCCAACTGGTGCGGCCTATTTGAAGTATTTTCCCCATTGGCGCGGGTATTGAACTGCCTGCTCGCGCCAATGCTAAAAGGGCCATTTTTAGGGCTTTTCAAAAGGAGATGTCTTCAGGGCAATGAAAGCTCTTGTTCAGAGGGATGTCATGAAAGTGATTTCAAGTTTTGTCTCTTCTCACAGGTCACGGAATGAGCCCTCCAATGTGCGGGATGGGGATTGCAGGGACGGTGACAAATTACTGTGTAAGAATGGGTAAGGAATATTTATTTTGGTAATTTCTAAACAAGAAGGCATGAAACTCTGGAATATCTAGAACCTCTTGGGGAAGTCCAGATTTAGGTATAACTGTGTGAGAGGTTCAATGGACAAAGGAACTTTATCTGGCCTCGATTTGATATGGAGAATTTGATTGATTTACTCAGCAGTAATGGTAAACAAGATTTCTTTTTCAGAGTTTATTATGGCTCTCTGGTCAGGGAAATAGCAAGATTGACATAGTCTAATCACTTTTGGGCATTGGAAGGTCTGTGGAACAACATATTTTGGAAAATTAGACTCCCAAATAAAAACTTCATCAGCTTGATCTATGGATTTTTCATGACTCCAATAGTGGAATCCAAGAATCTTAAATTCAGTGGTTGTGTCATTAATCTTTAAGTCTCTATCAGCTAATGGAATGTGCTCTACATCTACAATAGAGGATTGTAGAGGATTGACAGTTACTACTACTTTGGAAGCCATTTTTGTGTTTGATTTATAAATTTATTACTCTTTTGACATAGAAACAATTGATTTAGGTCTTTAGGAGAACCTCTGACAAATTATAACAGTTTGAAGAAGGATTGAGGATGAAATCAGGGACTTATCTATGGTCTGCAAAGGTATAAACTTGTTCAATTTATCAAACTGTATTCTCTATAACAAAAAGGCACTTTTGAGACCTCAGAATTTTTGAAAAATAGGTCCAGAGTTTGCAGAAAAGGATTTGGAAGATATAAAGGGCTTTCTTTAGGTTTTCAAAAGGCTCCTAAATGGTTCAATTTGTTGAATTACTTCTTTAGATCAAGAAACGAGACTTTTTTTTGAGGAATACTTGGGAAAAATGAATATTTTTGTCTGCAGAGGGTTTCTGAGGCAGTAGAAGGCTTTCTGAAGTTCTCCTGATCTTTATAAGCTTCAATTCAGTTCTGCAATGTCCTGTAGCAGCAATGGTCTTGATTTCTGGTGGAAAAGGCTTAATTACAAGTCAGTTAAATGATCTGGTTGCTTAAAAACTGGTTAGCAACACTCTTTCAGCGTGAAAACGGTAACAAAAAGTGGTAAAAGTTCTAACAAAGGGCAGCTATATACATTTTCAACCAACATTGATTATCATTAATGCACGGTCAATTTTGAATAGACATGGTGGTTTGCGCAAAGGGCATGAATAAAACTGGGCAGTTTCTCGCATGAGTGAAAGGTGGTTAGTGGTAATAGTCTGATCGATGCGATCAAACAAAAAGCCGACATGTAGCCTGGGGGAGAGTCCCACAAACTGTGCTTTTTGCAAGGTCTGGGGTATGTTAACTCTTATGCTATCAAATGTGTGACAAGGTTTGATAGTTGTTAGATCTAGCGGGTGATGATCTAACGGATGGAATAATGTGATGGAGTCGCGAGATTGGATAGGCGTGGGGCACGAGGTTTAAACTATGCGGGATATGTATTTTATATATTGGTCGAGGTTTTATACATGCCAATGGGGTTAAGGTAAGTGTAATATTATAATAGGCGAGGATAATATAAACCATAGGTTAAAATAAAATGTGGGTCTGGGATATATAACATGTGGGGAATTTTATACCATATGTTAAAATAAAATAAGGGTTGGGAATAATATACGAAGGAATTAATAAAATACGGGTTTACGTGTATTTAAGGGATTTAATACATAAGGTTAATAATGAAATTTAATGCGGGATGTTATATACACTAAGTATAGTGTTAAAACCGATATCGGGGATAGATATTTTCACAGTGGGGCCCGATATAAAATTTTAGCATTTATACTTAGGATAAAGTATTTTTTGGGTCTTTGGTGTATTTTTGAATGAAAATGGAAATTAATAAAGGATTTTTACTTTTCCCAAGGAAAATGTGTTTTAAACTTAGGAAAAGGGTTTTTGTAAGGAAAATGAGTGATAATGGGAAAAAAGGGAAAAATGAAGGGGAGGGAGTGTTTTTACAAGGGGAATGATTTTGTAAGGAAGATAGTAAATGAAATAACCATTTATCTACTATCAATGCCTTATGAAAACTACTTTTGCCTACCCATCTGCTACCCTAACATTTTTACTTCATTTTCATGGGTGCATTTGAGCTTGCAGACCCTTATATTCATTTTCCTTTTAAACAAAAAACTAACTAATTCTATCCTTATTTCTTCCAAGGGCTCAGATTAAATTGTTGAGCTCCTTATTGTTCTCTACCTAACTATTGATCTGCCGAGATTAAACTGTTTGGCTAGATCTTTATTCTCTATATAGCAACATGAAATTTAAAGCATGAAAGTCAATATTAAGTTGTTTAACCTTCATGGATTGTGGCATTTTTAACAAGCTGCACACAATATTTATTTTGTAGTAAAAGTAAATAGTAGTGGAATTTAAATTTGCATCACTTTCATGTTTTATTTTTATCTCCTTTTTGTTTGGGGTCCATTTTCTATTCTTTTTTATATTTTTTCTTTCAAGTCCTTTGATTTTTCTTTTAGGACTTTTACCCTCTTTACATTTTTTATTTTTCTAATATGGGAAAACAAATTTGCAGAAAGAAAAGTATGTACATATTACAAGACTAATCAAATTCAATTAAAAATTATGAATCCTATTATTATAGGACCCTAACAGATCCAACCACTGATTTTCCGACCGGTCTTGGGACAATCTCCCATGCACTCTTCTTAACAATGGAGTCATACTCCTCCACCATTGCATCAACCCAAATTGGTTGTTGCACTACCTTCTGAAAGGAAGATGGTTTACTCACAATACATTTTCTCATAAGAGCCATGTATCTAGTAAACCTATCTAGGGACTGTATCTATCTGCGCTGTGAAGTATGGGCTCCTACATTCTATGCAGCATCAAGTCTCAATCTATCAGCTTCCATGGTGCATGTTCTACCATTTTTTATGGATGGATCTGCATGAGTGTTTTCTACCACTCCATGATCATCCACATGTGGCTTATCCACATCTTGAGGCTCATCCTTAGGAACCAAGAGTTCCTCCTCTGCATGCAAATCCAGATCCCTCTCAAGGGAAAATCACATGCATTTCTCCTCATAAAATTTTATATCTCGTCACGCAACAGTCATTTTTCTATTTGGAAAATACACCTGATAGTTGTGGGGAGTTTCAGTGTACCCCAAAAAAATCCCAATCTCAGCTCTTGGTTCCAAATTCTTCCTGGCATCTTTGGTCACATGCACATAAATAGATGAGCCAAAAATCTTAAAATGTGAAACATCAGTTTTCTTACAAGTGAAAGCCACTTCTGGTGTGCTCACGCCAAGTATCCTTTGAGGACAACGGTTCTACACAAATACCGTTGTGTTGCATGCTTCCGCCCACATATGCATCGGTAGGCCTTGATCATGCAACATCGCTCTTACTACACCCACAATTGTTCTATTCATTATTTCAACAACCCCATTCTTTTGTGGGTTATGAGGCACTATTAGTTCTCTCCGAATTCCTTCTTTGTTGCAAAATTTCTTGAATTCATTAGATATGTACTCACCAACATTATCGCTCCTAAGAGCCTTCACTTGCTTCCCTGTGTCTTTCTCCCCCAGTGCTTTAAAATCAAGAAACTTTGAGAATGTCTGATCTTTCTTCTGCATGAAGTAGATCCAGCACTTACGATAAAATTCATCAACAAATATCACATAGTACTTATGCTTTGATCTCAAAGCAACAGAGAATGGTCCACACATGTCTATGTGAACTCTCTCAAGGATCCATGAGGCTCGGTTCTCCTTCTCATGAAAGGTGGACTTTACATATTTTCCCATAGTACATCCCTTGTATGTGTTTTTTACTGTGCAAGTGTACCCTTGGGAAGACTCGTAGAAATCTGTTGCATGACTTTCAAGGCTCCGTGGTGAAGATGGTCCAATCTCCTGTGCCATAACTCACCCTCATCCGAGCTCACCACTTTTTCTGCCTTGCCCATCAATGATGCGCAACCATCTACATCCATCTTTTATATATTCTTAACTTGAATCCCAATCTTCTTGGCTTGTCATGTTTTTTAGTGTCGTAGGAAATCTTGTCCTTCACTTAAAAAAACATCATAGCCTCTATCCTCCAACATTGCAACTGAGACTAAATTTTTCTTTAAACTTGGCACATGCATTACATATTTTAATTGAAAGGGTTTACCTGACTGTCTCTGGAAGGTAATGGTACCAATCCCAGTAGCACTGTACCACCTGTCATCACCCATTTCGATATGCATCTAGAGATCCTTCTCCTCCAAGCTACTGAAAATTTCCTTGTCTCCCGTCATGTGAAAGGATGCACCACTATCCAAATACCACTCAGATCCCAATGCACTTGACACCATGCATGCGATCAATGAGAAGTCAAGTTGAAATTGCGAGGCCAAAGCCTCACCAGCTGTAGATCCTGAAGCCTTCTTGTTCTTCTTATTTTGTGGACAGTTAGTAGCATAATGCCCATGCTCATGATAGTGAAAACACTTCACTCTGGACATGGTGCGCTTCTTACCATCTTTGGACTCAGATTTGGTATGGAACTTCTTTCCTTTCCCCTTATTCGCCTTGGAAGCCAAAGAAAAATATTCTTCATCTTCATTCTTAGATGAAGATCCATATCTGGTATTCCGTCTAAACTCCTCCTGCACCAAATCCGACCACGGTCATTCCCAATGCGGCAGCTTTTCCCTTCCATTGACAAAGTCTTGATAACTATGCCAATGCTTGGGAAGTCCTATGAGAGAAAAACTCACCAAATAATCATTAGTGACAGTAATGCCAACTCTCCCCATCTCATCCTGACATTGGACAAACTTTTTTAAATATTTTGGCATGGAGTCGCCTTTCTCCATCTTGATCTTCCTGAGTTTATATTTCAATGCCAATTTCTTACGGCCACTGCTGCTCTGAAATAGATTCGTCAAAGCTTTCCACATAGCATATTGTGTCACTTTTCAATGGATACTTGAGACAATGTGGTCTCATACTCCCTCCAATAGGATCCTCCTTGCCTTTGCCACTTTATTTTTCCATGCATCAAGATTTGTAGCATCTGTCATAGCGGGTTTAGGAACATCATTGTCAATTAATTCCCCAAATTCATTTTCTTCGGGTACTTCCTCCATCCTATCCTTCCAAGCAAAATAGATAGAGCTTCCCTCGAGTGCATATTCCAATCTCAAACCATTGAAAGCCATTTCGATCCTGAAATAGTTATAGCACCAAGAAAATATTCTGCAAATTCGAATTCTATTCAATCACAAACTCAACTCCTCCTTCACTATTGTGATTTCCTGTGCTCTGATACCATGTAGAAATTATACAAAAATCATGTATATCATGGATTAAATCTTATCTAAAAATGTGCTAAAGCTAGATACTGAATCACTTCTACAAATAAATTTCAGAATTAAAAAAAAAAAACACAATCACCAATCACATGAAGCAAAGAAGAATCAATCAAACCACAACACAGATAATTTACAAGGGAAAGCTTGCTGCTCAAAACCACACTATATTCAGCATGGATACATGAAAAAATTACATACAACTCTTCTCACAAGAGCCCTCATGTACTCATCTAACTGTCTCACACTGTCCTAGAAAAAAATCACCAATACTTAGCCAATTTTCTACCTTTTGATAGCCTACCTTGCTTGTGCAATTCATGTGGAATGAAATCCCTATTCCATAGGAATTTTTGCCTTCCTTGCTTGTGCAATTATAATGGGAAATCCAATGGGTGTTTGGTGCATGGGTGCAACCCAATAATCCTACAAATGATATTCAACTTCCCTTTCACCTAGATCTCAACTAGGTCTCCACTAGAACTAACATGCATGAAGCTAATAATAGTAAATCCTTGATTGCATGTGAGATCATTGTTTGTGAGTTAAACAATATTTAATTCACTTGATATCTCACTAATTTTTCAAACAATTACAACTAGCACAACTTCGTTTAACTCACTTAACTTAGTTAAGATGATTACAACTTGCATTAACTAATGCACCACTCCACTTCGAACTCTGTTACAAGTATAATAACTATGCATGCCTCACCAACTACCCTCAACTCGAAATTCATGAGTTAATTAAGTTTATCACACTCAGTTAACTATTACAAGTTATTTTGAGATTAGATTACATTTTATTGTCCATATTAATTAAGAGATAACTAAAATAGACATGCACCAAATTTAGCACACACCAGTGTAGGTGCTGCTAAGACCTGTGGTCCCACACTAGTGTATGTGCTGAAATTTCTTGTTGAACTTCAACATAATG
This sequence comes from Pinus albicaulis, assembly GCA_034641835.2. Taxonomy (NCBI): domain Eukaryota; kingdom Viridiplantae; phylum Streptophyta; class Pinopsida; order Pinales; family Pinaceae; genus Pinus; species Pinus albicaulis. Next base: position 1,980,121,908 of record CM076578.1, read on the forward strand.
CATATGCCACATAATAAAAAGTAAAATTTCATGGATATATATGAAAATATCTATCTATATATTTTATGAATTGAATAATACAATAACCTTTCATTTTATTGTGATTACATAAACAGGACATAAAAATTAAAACAAAGGTTAAAGAAAACATAAAAATTAGAACAAAGGTTTGTTTTTCATTAAGTATATAAGTTAAACCTATCAAAGCAAAAAAAATTATAAATATTATTATCTTTGTAAATGTCACTACCATGTTTTTCAGGAGAATGCTATTAAAAATGGAAGAAGAAGCTGAAACAATGAAACTAGCAGATCACAGGTGAGAAAGTTGCACCTGGATACTGCTTGGGTAGTACCGCACACCTTCATTGTTGGAATTATGATGTAATATTTTTTCCTTGATGGAAACCTACTCGATGAGTTTCCTTTTGATAGCAATCTATTTGTTAAAGATGTAAAATTGATGTATCTACAAGTCAATTCAGACGTGACAGAGAAAGGAAGTCCAGTCAGTGATAGAGGAATGATAAAGGTAAAATTTCAAGATGTATATGCAGGTTTGATGAAAGGAAGCTGTTTATACTCATAGGTTTGATGAAGGCAACCTGAGTATACATCTATAATTAGTGTATACGCAGTTTTGGTGAAGAAAAGTTGCGTATACATGCTAGTACAAAGAAGAAAGTCGTGTATGTATTTACGCACTTATTTTATGATACCAAGGATCTTTACCACGGTATTAGCCCACAATATTGAGCACAATAACAGCTATTTGATCCCATCCAAGAATACCACCGACACTTGTGTGGTTTTTGGCTCATGGTACTAGCTAAGGCTCAAACTATATAAGGAGGTGAAGATCATAGTGCTAGGGTGTGCAAGTGTATGGGTATTGATTGAATACTTCAATCTGAATTATATCTGCATGGAACAGGTTAAAATTTATTGATAGATCTAAAATAATGATGCACCTATGAATACAATGATGGATCAGGATCTCTAGACCTGAAATGACTATGTATTTTCTTGATCTGTTTGTGAGATATTTAGATCTATGATCAAGCGCATGTTTACTGAAGTGACAGGTATCATCTGAGTAAGTCTATTGATTTGAAGTGTTACACAGTCCTGAATATTTAAAGATATATATGTTGGTTCATAACAGTGAAAGCGCGTATACACGCGGGTTCATTTAAGAAAAATTGCTTATGGAAGTTAGGGTTTTTCTAAAGATTGTTGAAGAAAATTTTTGATCATTTCTCCTATATTTACGTTGTCTGTCAAAGAAGTCTTCATGTAGATCTAGATTGGTTGAATATTGTTTATGCTACTAGTTGATTATGTATAAATATGATCAGTGACTTGTTGATTCAATATGATGGATGTTGTTGACTGAATAAGGGTTCTGTAAATCTGAAAAAGTATGCCTGAATGTCTCTAATCTATTCTGAGTCTGGTCGGATTATTGATTTCGGTATATAAAGATCTATACGCATGTTCGTCCACAAGAAAACGCATGTACACACAGGTTGCAGTAAGTAAAGTAGCGTATACATTTGGATTATGAATGATCAGGGCTGAATTTGATTATGCATGTTAATTCGAAAGTCTGGGTTTATTTTTGAGAACTGGTTAGAGTGATCTCATTGTTCTATTAGAATATTGGTTTATGGCTATTGGTGTTGATCTACAAATTGTGTTGTGTTGAAGCTGATGGATCCAGTTTGAAAATTTATGAAACGTGGTCTACAGTGGTTCTAAGGGTTGAATCCCTCAGTGTGGAAGTCAAAGCTTCCTGCCAGTAGAAGCTGGTGATCAATTTAGGGGGTTGTAGCTCCCTTTCAGTAGTGGATGGTAAATGAGATCATGGGGTTGGAGCTCACTTCCAGTAGCAACTGGGGAATGAGAGAAGCTTGTAGCTTTCTGCAGGTGGGTGCCTACGTATTTCCATGAGTCTACATCAGTACAACATTGCAAGTAATTTTCTATATAATAAATATTGAATACAAATATTACAGCAGCAGTGGTTTTCTCCCCACTTGGGTTTCCACCTTAAATCTTGGTGTTCATGTGTGATTTCCTTTTGTGATGATTTATTCTATTATTACTGCACATGTTTACTACTTAAATGTATGATGCATAACTGATGAACTGGGCTAAGTAATGTTTCTGAATATTTATCTGAACATTAAGTTATTTGGGTATACGCAAGTGTCATTTAAGATAGTCGTGTGCATATGCTAGTTGGAATCATCAGAGTCACATATAGAAATCAGTAAAAGAAAAGAAAAAGAGTGTGATTCTTGTAAATACTGATTCACCCCCCCCCCCCCTCTCAATATTTTTCCAAACAATTGGTATCAAAGTAGGTCCTTATGAAGAAGCTTAATCGCTATAAGGAAGATTATCGAAGATGAGCAATAAAGATGGAACAACATCTATCAGACCACCACTCTGTTTAAAATGCAACAAGATGATGGAGCTTAGTGAAATGAAGTCGCCTTCACTAAGTGGGCCTGCAGGCTATTTTTGGCGCAAAGTCTATTTTTAGACTATGTCTATTTTTAGACATATGGAGCACGATCTAGGAGTTGCAGTATGCTATTCTTGGATGATTGGTTGAGTTGGTAAAAATAGATGGACCTCTATTTTTAGACATACAGGTCGAAGTCTATTTTTAGACTGCCTGTCTAAAAATAGGTCAGTCAAATATTATTAGCCCTTAATAATATTTGGACTATAAACTTCAGTTTATTCTCTTACAACACTTCAATTGGAGCTACGGATGTGGCCCATGCACCTGACAGAAGGAATTACGCTATTCCTAGGGGTTTGGTGAGCTCATGCATGGTTGACTTCAGTTAGAACTCAAGTGGCGGAGTTTGGTGGAGTTGATGAGGCAGTTGGTGGAGTTGTGTTCTGTTTAACTTAGTTGAACTAGTTGTATTTAGTTTAACTGGCTAATACACTAGAGATGAGTGGAGTGAATTAAATATTATTTAATTCACTAATTATTAACTCATTATTCAACTCAAGAACACATCAGTTTACTACAGTGCATGGACAGTTCAGTGAAGACTAGTGGAAGAGGTAGATGAAAGGGTGAGTTTGCTATTAGTTGTGACATCAGTTGTGCATGAGATTTGCACAAGTATTGGAGGAGATTTCCCATGAGGATTGCGCAATTGAAGCCAAGGAGATTCGAACTTGGATCTCTCATTAGAAAAACTTGGATTGCGCAATAGAGGCAGGCAATTAGTGGATGAGTTTTGAACCTGTGACTTGTTCAAAACTGAGCTAGTTTGTGTGTAACTTTTGGAGACAGTACTGAGTACTTGTGAGGAGTATTGTATTGAGATTGTTACATGTTCTCTTCTATTATAATATACAAAATAGCTGGGGGTTTTCAGCTATAAGCTTTCCCCATTACATATTGTGTTTATGTGCGCATGCGACTATTTCTATTTCCGCAAATTGTTGATCAATTGTAGAAGAGGTTATGTGTTATGCATGAATTCGAATTAGTGTGTGACCAGGATAATCTCAGTGGATAAATCTTCATTATTAAGCAAATTTCTACATGGTATCGGAGCGAATTGATCATCAGGATCTATTACAGTGATTACAATTTTATTTCGGTAGACAGAGTCTGTATCGGGCCAGGTAGCCTCTGGATCCATCCTTTCTCTGAAAGGTGATATATCCAGTAAATGCCCCTACATTCGATCTCTGTGCTAGAAATAATTTGTTCTCACAGATCCAGAAGTAGTTGAGTTTTGAGCTTGGAATTCGAATTTTGCAGCAGATTGTTTTCTTGGTGCCGGAGTTGAAATGTCTTTCAACGGTTTGCGACTCGAGTATGCCCTTGAAGGCAGTTCGAATTATGTTGCATGGAAAGACCGGATGGAGGCCGTATTAGATGATAATGGGCTAAAGGAGTTCGTATATATGGATTTCCAAAAGCCTACTGATCCTGCTGAAGTTGAGGCTTGGCAAAAGAAGATGGCGAAATGTCGAAGGATTCTGTTGGAGGGCGTGAAGGATCACATTGTATCCAGCCTGCATGGAAAAGCTTCTCCATATTTGATGTGGAAAGCGTTGACGGATCTATTCCAGAGCAAGAGCGACCAAAGGAAGCTGGCGCTCAAGGATAAACTCAGAAACATTAAGATGGAGAAAGGCGACAGTATCGCCAAGTACCTCACGAAGTTCACTCAATGCAGAGATGAGCTGGGAAGTGTGGGGGTGACTGTCGATGATGAGGACTTGGTGGACCTGGCTCTCCTTGGTCTTTCGAAGAGTTGGCATTCCTATCAGGACTCTGTCAATGGTCGAGAGAAGTTGCCGGGATGGGAGCGACTTTGGTCGGATCTCATGCAAGAGGAGATAAGGCGGACTACCAGGGACGGATCTTCATCAAAGGTATCTGATGAAGAAAATTTCACTTTGGCTGCCAAAGCAAAGAAGGGGAAGAGCAAGAAAGCTTCTCAGTCTGGTGCGAAAGGCAAGAAGCAAGACATGTCCAAGGTGAAGTGTTTTCACTGTCACCAGCACGGACACTATGCCACAAATTGTTTGCAGAAGAAGACAAATAAGAAGGTTGTTGGATTTGCAGTGGGAAAGGCATTGGCCTCCCAGTTCGAACTGGATTTTTCACTGATCGCATGCTTGGTTTCAAGTGTGATGGGATCAGTATGGTTCTTGGACAGTGGTGCGTCATTTCACATGACAGGAGATCGGGATGCGACAGGATGCGGAGAAAAAAAGTCTTGGAGTGCACATCGAGATGGGCGATGATGGTAGATACAGTGCGACCGGTATCGGTACCATTTCCTTTGAGAGGGAGTATAGTAAACCCTTCGTATTGAAGGAAGTATTGCATGTTCCAGGATTGATGAAGAATCTGATCTCTGTGGCGTTGTTGGAAGACAAGGGGTATGATGTGGTCTTCAGCGAAGGAAAAGCCTTCCTGCGCAGTAAGACAACTGGAGAGACCCAGAAGATAGGGGTTTGAGTCAAGAACCTTTATCAGTTGCAAGTAGATGGTTGCGCAGCAATGGCATGCAAGGCGGAAGCAGTGGTGAGCCGGGATGATGGCGAGCTGTGGCACAGGAGGTTGGGCCACCTTCACCATGGAGCCTTGAAGATACTGCAGCAGATTTCTACTGGGCTTCCTAAGGGCACTCTTGCGCAGTCAGATCAGTGCAAGGGGTGTACCTTGGGGAAGTATGTGAAAGCCACCTTTCACGAGAAGGATAGTCGCGCCACAACGATCCTTGAGAGAGTTCACACAGACGTGTGTGGTCCTTTCTCTGTAGCTTCGACAGCAAAGCACAAGTACTATGTGATCTTTGTTGATGATTTCTCTCGGAAGTGCTAGATCTTCTTCATGCAGAAGAAGAGCGAGACATTTTCAAAGTTCTGTGAATTCAAGGCATTGGTTGAGAAGGAATCGGGGAAGCATGTGAAGGCTCTTAGGAGCGACAATGGTGGTGAATTCATCTCTACTGAATTCAAAGACTTTTTCAGCGCAGAAGGGATTCAGAGAGAGCTCATTGCACCCCATAACCCACAGCAGAACGGGGTGGCTGAGCGGAAGAACAGAACGATCGTGGGTGCTGCACGGGCGATGTTGCATGATCAGGGCCCACCCCTTCACTTGTGGGCTGAGGCATGCAATACAGCAGTGTATGTGCAGAACCGTTGTCCTCACAAGGTTCTTGGCATGAGTACACCAGAGGAGGCTTATTCTGGCAAGAGGCCTGATATTTCCCATTTGCGGATTTTCGGATCTCCTGTCTACATGCATGTGACGAAAGATGCAAGAAGGAAGCTGGATCCAACTGCTGAAGTTGGAATATTTGTGGGGTACACTGATACACCTCACAACTATCGGGTGTATGTGCCAGACAGTCGCAAGACTGTTGTGCGACGGGATATAAAATTTCAGGAGGAGAAAGCCATGCAGTATTCGCTTGAGAGGGAGCCACACTTGCATGCAGATGAGGAGCTGTTAGTTCCTAAGGAGGAGCTTCCGGATGTGGATCAGCCACAAGAGGAGGTTCAGGAGGTGGAAGAAACCACCCAGGCAGCGCCAACCATCAGAGGGCGCATGCGCACTACAGAAGCTGAGCGACTGGCTCGGGATGCAGAGAAGGTTGTAGGACCACCTACGGCACAGCGCAGACAGAGACAGTCACCGGATCGGTACACTGGATACATGGCTCTTATGAGTCAATGTGTTGTGACAGAGCCATCCTCTTTTGAGGAAGCTGTGGAGGAACCCGCGTGGGTTGATGCCATGATCGAAGAATATGATTCGATCATCAGGAACAGTGCATGGGAGATTGTCCCAAGACCGGTTGGGAAATCAGTTGTAGGTTTGCGATGGATCTACAAGGTGAAGCAGGCGGCTGACGGGAGTGTGGAGAAGTACAAGGCGAGATTTGTCGCCCGTGGCTTCTCACAGATCAAGGGGATCGACTATGAGGAGACTTTTGCACCTGTCGCAAGGTACTCTTCCATACGGACGATCCTTGCTCTCTCAGCGCAGATGGGGTGGCACATTCATCAGATGGATGTGAAGACTGCGTTCCTCAATGGAGTTATTGAGGAGGAGGTGTACATAGAGCAGCATGAAGGTTTCGAGATCTTCAGCAGTGAGTCGCATGTGTGCCGACTCAAGAGAGCACTGTACGGGCTGAAGCAAGCACCTCGTGCTTGGTACACTCGAATAGACAGCTACTTCACCGGGCTTGGATTCTCCAAGAGTGAGGCAGATCCAAACCTGTACCATATTGTGGTGGAGGGGAAGCTGTTGATCATCGTACTGTATGTAGATGATCTGATTTTGACTGGCGATGAGCAGTTGATACTTTCATGCAAGAAGGATCTTGCACGAGAGTTTGAGATGAAGGACTTGGGCATCCTTCATTATTTCCTGGGATTGGAGATTTGGCAGCGCAGTGGAGGACTGTTTGTTTCTCAGGGCAAGTATGCCCGGGAGATTCTGGAGAGGTTCAACATGCATGGCTGCAAGCTTGTTGACACTCCTCTTCCTGGTGGTTGGAGGAAGGAGGATGCTACTTCAGCGGAGGTAGTGGATGCCACTGTCTATCGACAGTTGGTGGGGTCGCTTATGTATCTGGTCAATACACGACCCGATATATGCTATGCTGTTAACCAGCTTTCGCAAGCTATGGTTAAGCCTACCAAGCTCTTATGGAAGGCAGGCAAGCATGTATTGCGTTATCTTAGTGGCACATCGGGATATGGTCTATGGTACAGACAGGAGGATGGAGCGAAGCTTAGCGGCTTCACTGATGCAGATTGGGCAGGGAGCCCAATGGACCGAAAGAGCACATCTGGAGGAGTTTTCAGTATCGGGTCGACAGCAGTTTCCTGGTACAGCAGGAAGCAGAGATCCGTGGCACTCAGTTCAGCAGAGGCCGAGTACATGGCAGCAAGCTTGGCTGCATGCGAGGCTATTTGGATGAGGAAGATCCTCGTCGGATTGTTCGAGTCGCACTTGGAGCCTACTGTGATTTATTGTGATAACCAGAGTTGCATTAAAATCTCGGCTAATCCAGTATTTCATGATAGATCCAAACACATCGACATCAGGTACCATCATATCAGAGATTGTGTGCAGCGGAGAATCATGTTACTTTCATATATTCCCACGGAGGATCAGGATGCTGACATCTTGATGAAGGCGCTCACCAGGAGCAAATTCGAATTCCACAGAGGTAGGATAGGGGTTGCAGATAATCCATATCTTGTTGAGAGGGAGTGTTGAAAATGCAACAAGATGATGGAGCTTAGTGAAATGAATTCACCTTCACTAAGTGGGCCCACAGGCTATTTTTGGCGCAAAGTCTATTTTTAGACTATGTCTATTTTTAGACATATGGAGCATGGTCTAGGAGTTGCAGTATGCTATTCTTGGATGATTGGTCGAGTTGGTAAAAATAGATGGACCTCTATTTTTAGACATATAGCTCGAAGTCTATTTTTAGATTGCCTATCTAAAAATAGGTCAGTCAAATATTATTAACCCTTAATAATATTTGGACTATAAACTTCAGTTTATCCTCTTGCAGCACTTCAGTTGGAGCTACGGATGTGGCCCATGCATCTGACAGAAGGAATTATGCTATTCCTAGGGGTTCGGTGAGCTCATGCATGTTTGACTTCAGTTAGAACTCAAGTGGCAGACTTTGGTGGAGTTGATGAGACAGTTGGTGGAGTTGTGTTCAAGTTAATTTAGTTGAACTAGTTGTGTTTATTTTAACTGGCTAATACACTAGAGATGAGTGGGGTGAATTAAATATTATTTAATTCACTAATTATTAACTCATTATTAAACTAAAGAACACATCAGTTGACTGCAGTGCATGGACAGTTCAGTGAAGACCAGTGGAAGAGGTAGATGAAAGGGTGAGTTTGCTATTAGTTGCGACATCAATTGTGCATGGGATTTGCACAAGCATTGGAGGAGATTTCCAATGAGGATTGCGCAGTTGAAGCCAAGGATATTCGAACTTGGATCTCTCATTACACCAACTTGGATTGCGCACTAGAGGCAGGCAAATAGTGGATGAGTTTTGAACCTGTGACTTGTTCAAAACTGAGCTAGTTTGTGTGTAACTTTTGAAGACAGTACTGAGTACTTGTGAGGAGTATTGTACTGAGATTGTTACATTTTCTCTTCTATTATAATATACAAAATAGCTGGGGGTTTTCAGCTATAATATTTCCCCATTACATATTGTGTTTATGTGCGCATGCGACTGTTTCTATTTCCCCATATTGATGATCAATTGTAGAAGAGGTTATGTGTTATGCATGAATTCGAATTATTGTGTGACCAGGATAATCTTAGTGGATAAATCTTCATTATTCAGAAAATTTCTACACACTCTTTAACAGAAACAATTTAAACTTTTGGAAGACAACAACAATGTCGTATCTTCAGTCTCTAAGAGTAAATGTTTGGAAAATTTTTGAATGCAATTACCAATATCCAGCTGCAGTTCCCACAAATTCAGCAGCAAGGAAGAACTATGAAACTAATGCAAAATTTGTCAATGCATTATTGGGAAGCTTGACCCAATCAAAATTTGGCAAGGTTATGCAGTTAAATATAGCAAAGGAGATATGGAACAAAATCATTCTGAGATATGAAGGTAATGCCAAGGTAAAAAGTGCTAAACTCCAATCTCTCAGAATTCAATATGAAAATATCAGAATGAATAATGATGAAATTATTTCTAGTTTATTTTTAAGTATAGATCAGATCGTAAATCATATAAGAAATCTGGGTGAAGACATAAGAGACAAAACTTTAGTAGAGAAAATATTAAGATATCTAACTCGTAAATTTGAGTCAAAAGTGTCTTCTATTGAAGATAATTAGGATCTACATACTCTTACTGTTGTTCAACTTCATGGGATCCTAACTGCTTTTGAAATGAGAAACAGAGGTTCATCTAAAGTCAAAGAAGCATATTTTAGAGCTACTACCAAAAGGAAAGGACAAGGATGAACAAAAATAATCTGGGTATGTATCAGAAGAAGATGAGGTAAATTTCTTAAAGAAACTTCAACTTGGCACTGGAAGGTTCAAAGGTAAGCTACCTTTCAAATTTTTTTCTCGTGGAAGAGTGGGTCATTATGCTGCTAAATGTCCCCATAAAGATGATCATGATAAGGGAAAGGATTTATAAAAATTTAATAAGAGATGATTTTTCAATATAAAAATTTACTATACTCATGAAGATAGTGATGTAATAGTGAAGAAGGAGAATCTAATCTTGATATTAGACTGCTCATGGCATTTTAAAAAGATACTAGTGAGGCTAAAGATACTTTTATGGACGCTTTAAAAGAAAATGATTTTCTTGAAGAAATCACTCAACTCAAAATATGCTTCGAAGAGAACAAAATAGCCATAGATACTCTAAAGAATCAACTCATACAAAAGGAGAAGCACAATAAGAAATTAGAATGTGAAATAGTAAGTCTAATAAAGGAACTTGAGAAAGTAAAAAATCTAAATCTTAGATTTTCCAAAGGTACTGAAACCTTAGATGAAATTATCAAGGTTCAATGCTCTCCTCTTGTGAAGACAAGTCTTGGATATATTGGTGAATCTTCTTAGTCAGAAAAATACTCAACTACAAGCTATCTAAATGCAGTGAAAGCCAGCCAACAAAGCTTCGTCACTCAGCAAAATAACAAAGACAATGTCTAAGTAAAGCATGATCATTCAAATTCAAGGATGAACAATAATAGAAATATCAGTCAGAAGGAGAAAAATTCAGCCAAAATAACAAACATCAACAAGTTCCAAGGTTTCGAGAAGGAATTACATTTTAAAATTTGCGGCATAGATTTATTTGCATAAGGATAAGAAAATCAATGGTACATTGATAGCGATGTTCAAAACACATGACAGGTGATAAAGATAAACTTATTTCATACAATGCATTAGAGAAGGAAAAGAATGTTACTTTTGGAAATGACTCTCCTGTTATCATTAAGGGTAAAGGATATGTTTTTCTAGAAGAAAAGGTTAAAGCTAACAATGTTATGTATGTTTACGAATTAAAGCAAAACTTGTTGAGTGTTAGTCAAATGTGTGATCAAGGAAATGGAGTTGCCTTTCGATCAAAAGAGTGTGTGGTTCATGAACTTGACACAGGAAATACCGTAATAAAAGGAACAAGAACACTGAGAAATTTGTATATATTGAAAGGTGGCCAAGAGAAATGTTATCTAGGTAAATATACAAAAAACTGGTTATGGCACAAAAGATTGGGTCATCTGAGCTTTTCTCAAATAAGCAAATCAAGCAGGCTCAAAGTTGTTCGTGATCTACCCAACGTCACTTTACCTGAAAGTACCATATGAAAATCTTTCCAATTTGTTAAGCAAACTAGGGTTCAATTTAATGCCAAAGAAGGATCAGCAAGTAAGCCTCTTGAATTTATACATACTAATTTGTGTGGACCTGTAAGGAAAAAGTCAGCTCATGGATAACAAAACTATATCTTATTCATTGATGACTTTTCTAGAATGTGTTGGATCAGTTTATTGAAACATAAAGATGAAGAATTTGAAAAATTTAAGGTCTTCAAAGCTCTAGTTGAAAATGGATTAGATCTAAAAATAAAATGTCTTAGATATGACCGAGTTGGAGATTACATATCAGATGAATTCTTTGATTTCTGTGAACAATATGGCATAAAAGACAATTTTATGTAGTTGGAACTCTGCAACAAAATGACATGGAAGAAAGAATGAATAGAACAGTTCAGAAAATGGCTTGTACTATTCTTGATGAATGGGACTTCTGACACCTTTTGGGGTGAAGCTGCTCATATTGCAGTAAATATTATCAACAAGGCTCATGTTCCTATAAACAGTGATAAACCTCCTTATGAACTCTGGCATGGTAATATTCCCATTGTGAAGCACTTTAAAGTTTTTTGTTGGAAATGTTATATCAAAAATAATAACGAAAAACTTGGTAAGTTTGAACCTAGATAAGATGAAGGAATATTTCTTGGTTACTCTTCTAGAAGTAAAGCATACAAATGCTACAATAAGAGACTTCGGAATATTTTTGAATGTATTGACGTCGTGATTGATGAAACTCTCACAGCTCCAAAAAGGGAAATAACAACAAATGAGGATGATGATGATGAATGTTTTCCCTCATCAAATAACAATAATATATAAGGAGAACCTAATGAAGCACCAGAATAAGATACATCAAAAAAATAAAATGCTCCATCCAAGTATGTTCAAAAGAATCATCCAGAATCTCAAATTTTGGGAGAAAAGGAATCAAGGGTACAAACAAGAAGAACTCTTTTAGGATATCCTAGTTATCTAGTAATTTATCCACCATTGAACCACAAAATGTAAATCAAGCTAGTAAAGATGAATTTTGGATTCAGGCCATGAATGAAGAACTTGATCAAATTGAAAAGAATAATACTTGGGAATTGGTTCCAACACCTTATGATAAAAATGTAACCGGAAAAAAGTGGAAATTAAAAAACAAGTTAAATGAAAATGGAGATGTCATTAGAAACAAAGCTAGACTTGTTTGTAAAGGGTATGCTCAACAAGAAGGTATAAAATTTGAAGAAAAATTTGCACCAGTAGCCAGACTTGAAGCCATAAGAATGTTTCTTGCATTTTCAAGTTTTCAACAATTCAAGGTTTATCAAATGGATGTAAAATCTTCTTTCCTTAATGGCGATCTGGAAGAAGAATTTTATATAGAAAAACCAGAAGGATTCATTCTAGGAAATGATGAAAAAATTGTTTTCAAACTTTAAAAGGCCCTGTATTGTCTAAAACAAGCCCCGCATGCATGGAACTATCGTCTTGATAAATATCTTCAACAACAATGTTTCACAAAAGGATCTGCAGACAGTAACTTATAAACAAAAATTGAGAATGATAAATTGTTAATTATTGTTGTTTATGTTTATGACATTACCTTTGGGAGTAATGAAGAATCCATGAGTCAGAAATTTGCTTTTTTTATGCAAGAGGAATTTGAAATGTCTTTACTTGGGGAACTAACATATTTTCTTGGCTTGCAAGTGCAACAATCAAAAGATGGCATCTTTCTCTCAAAAGAAAAATATCTCAAATAGATCCTGAAGAAGTATGGGATGGAAGACTGGAAACCTGTCAGCACTCCAATGGTGATTGGTTGTAACCTCAGTTATCATGATGATTCTCCCATGGTAAACCAACCAGAGTATATATCTATGATTGGAATTTTTCTTTATCTAACAGGGACTAGACCGGATATCATGCATGCAGTTGGGATTGTTGGACGATTCCAAGCCAATCCAAAGGAGTCACATCTTCAGACCGTAAAAAGAATATTCAAATATCTACAAGGAAATCAATATTTTGGTCTATGGTATCCAGATAATGTTTATCTTACTCTTCATGTTTACACATATGCGAACTAGGTTGCAAAAGTTGATGATCGGAAAAGCGCTAGTGTGGTGCATTTTATATGGGGCCTCGATTAGTATCTTGGTTCAACAAGAAACAAAGTTCCATAGCCTTATCAACAATAGAATCAAAATATGTGGTTGTTGCATCATGTTGCACACAACTTCTTTGGATGATCCAAATATTACAAGATATTCAAATTAAATGTTCTCCTCCCATCTCCATCCTATGTGATAATACAAGTGCCATCATTATCTCAAAAAATCATGTTATGCATTCCAAAACCAAGCATATTCCTATCAAGTATCGCTTTTTACGAGAACAAGTGCTTGACAAAAAGGTTAAATTGGAGTATGTTCCCTCCAAAGAACAAGTTGCTGACATATTTACTAAACCTCTTCCTAGAGAAGCATTTGAATATCTCATAATGAAGTTGGGAGTTGTCTTTGCCTCACTTATCTAATCTATTTGATTTCAGAAGATTAAATTCGGCACGCAGGTTCCATGATGCATAGTCGCGTATATACGCGAATTTCTCTCTATACAGACACGTATGGTTCTTTCTGTCATAAATTATGTGGGTTTCCTTCAAAACAATATTTTTCATATATGGTTTGGCTATGCTTCTCAGTTGTTGATGGGAACAGTCTGTGGTTCTAGTACATTTCCTTTCCTTGATATTTATCTGCTTGATGAAGCTGCTTTGATGAATTGGTTGTTGAAAATGGTCAGGATGCACAAGTTTAGGGGGAGCATTAGCCTTGCTAGATAAAATGCATTGTTTGAATTTTTTTGGCCACTGAACTATGCTCAATGATCTCTCTCTATTGAGGTCCTTTGGTCTTGGTTATAAATTCATTTGATGTAAGGGTCATATTGAGACCTATGATGTAAATATTGTCATATTCAGTCATGTAGGGACTTTTTAAAATATGTAAACCCACTTGGTCGGGTAGTTGAGTCAAATATGTAACCCCACTTGGCTCAGTAATTGATGTATGTATGCGTCCTTAGTGATAGGAATGGTTATAGATTCTTGCAAATCTGTTTTGAAGCTACAACATGTGTTTAGGGGGAGTATTTTCCATATAGTGTAGTGCAAATCTCGACATTCCTGTATCGGTTCACCCTTTTATCTTGATTTCAAAAGGAGAAAGTAACTTGGTGTTTGAATAAGACTTATGTTTGATGTGTCTATTAGGTATCTACAAATCAAATTTTTGTGATCAAACACCAACATGGTTGCCATCAAGTCCAAAGGGGGAGATTGTTGGCATTATTGTTGGGATCATGATTTTCGTTAAACCAAAGCCCACAGGCGTTAGTCTCCGCTAAAATCACTAGAGTTAGGATCAACGAGAGGGAGTTAGTCGATGTCATGTAACACACGGGGAGCGTTGAACCCAATGTCAAACAATCTCCCCCCCAACGCGAGTTAGGTGAGTTTCGAACTCAAGACCTGTCGCTCTAAAACCAATTGTTGGAATCATGATTGTCGTTACCAAAACCCGCAGGCATTAGTCTCCACTACAAACACAAAAGTTAGTATCCACGAGAGGCAGTTAGTCCATGTCGTGAAACACACGGGGAGCATTGAACCCAATGTCCAAAAATTATGATGTAATATGTTTTCCTTGATGGAAACATACTCGATGAGTTTCCTTTTGATAGCAACCTATTTGTTAAAGATGTAAAATTGTTGTATCTATAGGTTAGTTCATATGTGACAGAGAAAGGAAGTCCATTCAGTGACAAAGGAATGATAAAGGTAAAATTTCAAGATGTATACGTAGGTTTTATGAAGGGAACCTGCATATACTCATAGGTTTGATGAAGGCAACCCGAGTATACATCCAGAATTAGTGTATACACAGTTTTGGTGAAGAAAAGTCATGTATACACATGGGTACAAAGAATAAAAGTCGTGTATTTATTTATGCACTTAGTTTATGATACCAAGGGTCTTTACCATGGTATTAGCCCAAAATATTCAGCGTAGTACCGACTATTTGATCTCGTCCAAGAATACCACCGACACTTGTGTGGTTTTTGGCTCATGGTATTGGATAAGGCTCAAAATATATAAGGAGGTGAAGATCATAGTGATGGAGTGTGAAAGTGTATGGGTATTGATTGAATACTTCACTCTAAAGTATATATGCATGGAATGGGTTACATTTTATTGATAGATCTAAAATAATGATGCACCTATGAATACAATGATGGATCAGGATCTTTAGACCTGAAATGACTGTATTTTCTTGATCTGTTTGTGAGATATTTAGATCTATGATGTGGCACATGTTTACTGAAGTGACAATTATGATATGAGTAATTCTGTTGATCTGAAGTGCTACGCAGTCATGAATATTTATATATCTATACGTTGGTTCGTAAAGGTGAAAGTGCGTATACACGCGGGTTCATTTTAGCAAAAGCATGTATGGATGTTAGGGTTTTTCTAAAGATTGTTGAAGAAAATGTTTTATCAGTTCTGCTATATTTATGTTGTCTGTTAATGAAGTCTTCATGTAGATATGGATTTTTTGAATATTGTTTATTCTTCTAGTTGATTATGTATAAATATGATCAGTGAATGGGTGATTGAATATGATGGATGCTACTGACTAAATAAGGGTTCTGTAAATATGAAAAAGTATGCTTGAATGTCTATGATATGTTCTGAGTCTGGTTAGATTCCTAATTTCAATATATAAATATCTATACACAGGTTCGTCCACAGGAAAGTGTGTATACACGCTGGTTGCAGTAAGTAAACCAGTGCATACATTTGGTTTTATGAATGATCGGGGTTGAAGTTGATTCTGAGTGTTAATTCAGAAGTTTAGGTTTATTACTGTGAACTGGTTACAGTGATCTCACTGTTCTTTTTGAAGATTGGTTTATCGCTATTCGTGTTGATCTACAAATTGTGTTGTGTTGAAGCTGTTGGATCCAGTGTGAAAATTTATGAAACGTGGTCTGCAGTGTTTCTAAGGGTTGAGTCCTTTAGTGTGGAAGTCGAAGCTTCCTACCAGTAGAAGTCAGTGATCAGTTCAGATGGTTGTAGCTCCCTTCCAGTAATGGTTGGTAAAAGGGATCAGGGGGTTGGAGCTCCCTTCCAATAGCAGCTGGAGAACGAGAGAAGGTTGCAGCTTTCTGTAAGTGGGTGCATGTGTACTGACATGAGTCTGCATCAGTACAACATTGTAAGCAGTTTCCTATATAATAAATATTGAAGACAGAGATGACAGCAATGATGGTTTTATCCCGACCTGGGTTTCCACCTTAAATCTTGGTGTTCATGCATGATTCCCTTGTGTGATGATTTATTTTATTATTACTGCACATGTTTACTGCTTAAATTTCTGATGCATAACTGATGAACTAGGCTAAGTAATGTTTCTGAATATTTATCTGAACATTAAGTTATTTGGATATACGCAAGTTTCATTTAATATAGTCATGTTCATACGCTAGTTGGACTAATTAGAGTCATGTATAGAAATCAATAAAAGAAAAGTAAAATATTGTGATTCTTGTGAATATTGGTTCACCCCCCCCCCCCCAAGTATTTTTCCCAAAATTCATTAATCATAGGATCAAAATATATAGATTTACATCAAAATAGGGAGATCAAAATTGTCTAGGACACACACACAACTGTGAAAAAAACTCTCACCAATAATACATATTCTGAATTATTTTCAATTCTCCCCCTTAATGGAGAAAGGGTTCACTTGCAAACCTAACATCTCCCTAAAAAATTAAAATTTAATCCTCCCAAGGGGCTTGGTAAAGATATCTGCTACATTCTCACAATTATTACAATATTTAATAAAAAATTCTTTAGATTGAACCTTTTCTCTCACAAATTGAAACTAAGTATCAATATGTTTTGTGTTTTTATGAAAAACAGGGTTATTTTCCAGCTTGATTGAACTTTGGTTGTCACATTTAATCAATGTAGCATCCTTTTGTTCTTATCCTAAATCATGAAGAAGAATCCTAACCAAATTTCTTCACAAGTCGTTGCACATACAAATTAATACTCTGCTTCTGCTGAAGATAAAGATATAGTGCTTTGCTTCTTACTTCTCCAAGAAATGACTCTAGATCCAATACTAAATGCATAACATGTTATGGATATTCTATCATCTAGATTTTCGATCCAATCTAAATCTGAATAACCTGCCAGTGTAACATCAAAAGAACCAGTGTGCTTAATGCCAATATTTATGGTTCCTTGAAGATACCTTAAGAAACCTTTTTCTTCCACCTAATGATTCCCAAGAGGTTTTGACATAAACTGATTCAACACATTAAATGAAAATTCTAAGTCATGTCTAGTTGTAGTCAATAGACCCTAATTCCATCTAGTTGTTTGTACAATGTAGCATCTACCTCTTTAGTACCATCATCATTCCAAAGTTTAACATTATTTTGTATAAGTACTAAGGCAGATTTAAACTAATCCATTCTGAATTTCTTGAATAATCCCCTGACATACTTTCCTTAAGTGAAAATTTTGGCTAGAATCCCTCCAGATTTCAAGACCCAAACAATAATGTAATTCTCCAAGGTACTTCATTTCAAAAACCTTTTACATCTGCAATTTGATTTATTTACTAAATTCATCAACATTTCCAGTAACAATTAGATCATAAACATATAAATAAATCAACAAAATCTACCCCTTTGAATCAAATGTGGTATACAGATTTGGATCATTTTTACTTCTCTTATAACCATGCTACAAGAATAAAGAGTTTATTTTTTCATATCAAGATATGGGTTCCTATTTCAGGCCATATAATTCCTTTTGTAATTTATAGACCAAATGTTCCTACCTCTTTCTAATGAACCCTTCAATTTGTGTTAAATATACCTCTTCCTTCAGTTCTCCATTTAGAAAAGCAAATTTCAAATCTAGCCGGTGTAAACTCCAATGGTACTTTGTAGCTAGAGATGTTAACATTATAATGGTATTTAACTTTGCTAAAGGAGAAAATTTCTCCTCATAGTCAATACCTTATTTATATGAGTATGCTTTAGCCACAAACCTAGCTTTGTATTTGTTTACACTGCCATCTGCTTTGAATTGAGGTTTATATAAACATTTACAACCTATTGGTTGTTTCCCTTCTGGCTGTTCAACTAATTCCTAGGTTTTTTTAAAACTATTGACTCATACTCTTCCTTCATAGTTGACCTCTATTCATCATACTAATTTGATTCATTATAATTCATGGGCTAAAAAACATTTAAAATTCTAGTCATAAGAGCATAGTATTTAGACCTTGTTGGTAAGTGAGTCTTCCTACCTGATCTTCTTGGTGGCGGACTTGCCTCAAATATGTCTTGCTCACTCCTGGATGGACTTGGATTTCTAACTATACCTGTATCAGTAGATTCTTCTTTTTTTTGTTGATGCTGCATATTGATGTCTTTGGCTTCATCATTTCTATCATCAATCAATAAAGGCATGTGCCACTCCTCATAACTTTTGTCTTTGTTCCCTTCATCAACCTATTCATGGAAGATAAAATTTCTACTTGCAAATACCTTGTGAGTAGATGAACTAAAAAGGTTATATGATTTGAACTCAGAATAGTACCCTACAAATATGCATCTTATGGCTTTAGCATCCAAGTTATTCCTATCCTCTTTAGAAATATTTGCAAAAGATTTTGAACCAAATACACTCAAATGTTTGACTGTAGGCTTAAAACGACATAAGGCCTCAAATGGAGTCTTGTGATCAATACACATAGTTCGACTTCTATTATTTAAATATACTGTAGTATTAATAGTTTTTTCCCAAAATCCATTAGATAGGTTCTTACATCCTTTCAAAATGTTGCATGCACACTCCATTAGAGTTCGTTTTTTCCTCTCTACAAACATATTCTGTTGTGGAGTGTGGGGTATGTAAATTGCTGAATTATCCCATTATCCTTGCTATATTTGATGAAGTTTCCAAGATTTTATTCTCCCCCTTGATCTAAGCAGTGAATTTTGATGACCTCCCCTGTCTTCTTTTCAACCATACTTCTAAATTCTTTAAAAGACTCAAATATATCCAATTATATCTTGTGCAATAATCAACAGATAATAATAATAAGCTCCTCCTAAGGACTTTGTCTGCATCAATCCACATATATCTGTGTGCACAAGTTTGATTATATATTTCTTTCTCCTATTTAAACTAGAGGGAAATTCATCCCTGTGCATCTTTCCAAGTGCACATCCTTCACAATTAACATGTGCATCTTTTTAAATAGGAAGACCATTAACCATACCTTGTTTCTATAGCAGCAATAGGTCTTGCAGATTTATCTGTCCATATATTTGATGCCAAATATTATCTGCTATCAAAGTTTTTTAATTTAAAGTTTGATGTGGCACACTTATAACATTCAATTTATACAAACCTCCAACTCATATTCCTGATGCGGCTGGCTTCTAGTGATCCAAAAAATCCTTTATGACACAAAATGTTTTATAAAATTATACCTTGAAGTTTTGATCTACAATCATAGAGACAAAGATCAAATTCTTTTTAATACCTATAACTTACATGACATTTTAGATGTGCATGATATTACCATCAGGGAATATTACAAGAATATCTGCATACCCTTTAATCTGATATGCTTTGTCATCACTAAGCTAGATGTTAGAACCATTTTTTGTCTCTTTAATACTTTCAAAACAGTGCTTATTACCTGCCATGTGAGTGGATGCTCCAAAATCCACAAACCAAGTTTTAGATTCATCAGTCTCAGTAGAGAGAGAAAAATCAGACAAAAATAGTTTGATATCATGATTCTGATCTTCGTCAGTAAAGTGCCCTGCATGCCTCTTTTGTCTGTGTTGGGTTTCATCGGTCTTCTTCTTATAACCATTTCTAGCAATGTGATTTTACCACAGTAAAAACACTTCACTGTTGAATCATTCTTGGTCGAAGACATGCCTTGAAATGGATTTTTTTGGAGTGTACCACTAACTTTTTGTCCTCCTCATGGTTTCCCTTTGAAATTATTTTTCTTCGTCATAAATGCCACGTCTGCATTATGAGGCTTTAGTTTCATCCGCCTCTCTTATTCCTGCATCAAAATCCATGTTAGCTCTTCAAAGGTGGGATCTTCCTCCCTCGTCGCCATCCCTGTAATGAACATTTATAATCATAAATCATACCATTTAAGGTAATCGTTACAAGATCAATGTTGGACACTTTCTCTCCTATGTCGCCCAACTTGTATTTCAGCTCTTTGATCTGAGAGATGAATGCGACAGCTGATTCATTATCCTCCATTATGATAGAGAGAATATTACTCTTCAGGAATAGTATGTGATTTGTATTCTTTGCCTCATACAAATCCTTGAGAGTCACCCAAATATCATTGGAAATTTTGCACTCTTTGATGTGAGGGATGATGTTGTCTTTCATTGACATTTTCAACAACGCCTTCACTTTATTTTTCTTCTTCTCCCAATCCTGAATTCCTGCATCTATTCCACCTCCAGTGATATTCAGCTTCGCTTCGTCCCCATTTTCAATTTCGCACGGACTTGAACCCTCAAGAAGTGTCTGCAATTTGAACTTGCAATTAGTTTAATTCGACCCATCGAGCTTATTTCTCTCATTTAGGTACGTGTATGCATTGTGGTTATTCGTTGTGACAATATCAATATATATATCTACCTCAAAATCCTCAATCTCCAACGATCGATCTAACCAACAACAAAACTACACCAACACCAACAATATCAATCTCATTAAAAAAAACACCAAAAACAAACTCACCAAAGAAGCGATCTATATTGGAGATTTCGACCAACAAGGTAGTAATCAAAAGAGTGATCTCTGGAATGATCTCGAGGTTATTGGAGTGATATCAACCTCAAATCATCAAATCATCATCCAGAAAAAATGCACTCAAAAAATTGTTTTACTTTTAACCATGTCGAATGATCACAGTCAACAAACCTTAGAGGCTTCCCACATAAAATTGAACAAATCCTTCAAAGGATATTTTGCGAAAAAATGATTTATCTCTTAAATTTGTGCTTAATTCACAGGAGAACGAAAGGATTGATCTCGGCCTCAATACCATGCTTCCAGACTTGAGGATTGAGGAAGCGATACTTTGGATCTATGAATCAAAAGAAAAGGAAAGGCTTCCCCAAACCACAGAACAAAGGACAAGGCCAAGGCGAGGCAGCCCAGGACAACCCATTGAAGCTGCAAGCGAATAAAAACACCACGAAGCCAAATAAGGACACAGGAAAGTGGTGTGAGTTCCATAAGATCTCCACTCACAACATGAGTGTTAGGCCAAGAAATCACTAGTGGCCTAATTTAAGGCCTCTGAATTAGATGCATGTTCCGACTCTAAATCATAACCTGAAAAGGGGAATGAAAAATGGAAGAATATTTTAGATGTGGATCCTAGTGCCACCATTGCCACCATTTCCACCACAAAGATCCAGAAGGAGGAACCCGAATATCTAGAGGAGGGGGAGCGCCTCTTCAATTCCCAATTGTGGGTGAAGGGTTCCCCGTTGTAGTTCATTGTCGATAGCGGGAGCCAAAAGAACCTCATTTCAGTAAATTTCATGAAGTGGTTGGTCCTGCCAACCACACCACACCCACAACCATACACCATCGAGTGGCTTCACCAAGGATGGGATCTCCATGTTAGGCAGAAGTGTTACCTTCCCTACAACATCAAGCCCTTCACGGATGAGGTATTATGTGATTTTTCTCCTCTTGATGTTTGTGATGTATTACTAAGCCAAACATACTTTTGGAAAAAACATGTTATGTATTTCTAGGCCTCACACTGTTATTGTTAATTTGGGTAATAATTTGTACAAATATTGAAGGTAGCACCACCTATTGCCATCTCTTTGATCATTGCAAAGCAATGTAGTAAGCTCATTTTCCAAACCAGGATTTTTTCTTTCCTTATGATTTGCCCTATGGGCAAGAATAATATTGTGGCCATGACCTCGAGACAAGGCTCCTCCACGTGAAAACAACAAATGGATGAATTCATGGAGGAGTACGGGAACATCTTGACCTCACCTGCGGGGTTGCCTCTCTACTGTCAGGTCAAGCACTCCATCGATCTGACCCCAGGCGTGTTGCTACCCAATGAACCAATATATTGGTGCTCTGTTATGGATAACGATGAAATAAAGAGGTCAATTCAGGATCTCCTGCAGAAAGGTCACATACAACCTAGTTCATTTCCCTATGGGAGCCCAATCGTGTTCGAGCACAAGAAGGATGGCACTTGGAGGCTTTGGATTGACTATTGGGTTCTGAACAATATCAATGTTCGAAATAGGTATCTGATACCACAGATTGATGACCTTCTAGACCAACTCAAGGGGGCCAAATATTTTTGCAAGATTGACTTGAAGTCCAGGTATCACTAGATACCAATCAAACACTCTGATGTGTGGAAGACTGCCTTCAAATCCAAGGAGGGCCTTTTTGAATGGTTGGTCATGACTTTTGTAGAAATTTGAATAAATGATATATTATTCACCGAGATTCTCCTGATCACACACTATTTTATCTTCATGCACAATACATAATCTCTTCTACCATTGATCATCACATGTGGAAATAAAATCAATTGCATGCACACATTAAAACCATAAAAATTCACACATATGAACACAGTATGTAATGGGAAAGCTTAAAGTTGAAAACCCCCAACTATCTGTATATTATATATGTCATAGATATCATGTAACAATCATCATACAAAGCTCCTCACAAGCTCTTAGTATAATCTCCACTTGCTACACACTAATCAAGCTAGATCTAGCAAAACACATGCTCCAATCTCTGCCACTTGATAGCCTGCCTCTACTGCGCAATCCCTGCTGAAGAATGCCTCTTGATGAGAATTGATTACCCCAGCCTTGCTCATGCAGTATTTATAGGCATCTCTACTGAGTGTTGGATGCAAACCATGCATCACTTATAGTCACAACTGATAGTCACACTTGCCCTTTCAGCTATCTCTTCACTGGTCTCCACTGAAACTGTCCATGCACTGAATTTAACTAATGTATTATTTAGTTGATTAATGAGTTTATAATTAGTGAATTAATTAATAATTAATTCACACCACTCTCACTAATTGTATCAATTAGTTAAACTAGCTACAAATAGCTCAACTATGTTTAGATTAGTTAAACTGAACACAACTCCATTAACTTCCTCAATCAACTCCACCAAAATCTCTCACATGAGTTCTAACTAAAGTATCCATGAAATAGCTCCACTTAACCCTTAGGAATAGCATATTTCCTTCTGTCAGCTCCTGTGCCACATCTGTGCACTTAACTGAAGTGCTCCAAGAGAATAAGATAATGTTTATAGTCCAAATATTATTAAGAGCTAATAATATTCGACATATCTATTTTTAGATTGGAAATCTAAAAATAGATTCTGCCCAATATGTCTAAAAATAGAAGTCCATATATTTTTCCAACTTGACCAACCATCCACAAATAGCATCCTGCAACTCATAGAATATGATCCATATGTCTAAAAATAGACATAGTCTAAAAATAGACTTTGCGACAAAAATCACATGTGTGGCCCCCACCTAGTTTAGGTGATCACTTTCCAACTAGGATCAGGAAAGATGTTTCAGGATGCCTCCTTCACTGTTTCTTGTTGCCATCTTCAACACTCCCTCTCAACAAGAAAGGATTGTCTTTTCATGCGACATGCAACTCCATGCATTCGCCCTGCAACCTTCACAAGCGCCATGCAACTCCATGCATCTGCTCTGCAACTCCTCTGAAACTGAATAGGCTCCAAACAACTCAATCAGTCTTGATGCATCTAGCATCTATCATCAAAGTCTTCAACTTCTGCTTGGCCAACTGCACATGTCATCAGGAACTACTGCGCTGTTGAACTCTTGCACCCATGCACTCTTGCACTTGCTGTCAACTCTGATCCGCGCTCCAGTATCCGACACTGTCACTTTGATCTGCCTGCATCACTCCAACTGATCTTGCTACTGCCGCGCTGTGGGCACCTCGTAGCCAGGTTCAACTCATGAGATCCACACCATCTCATGAATCCTGCCCAGAAATATCCTCTTGGGATTAATCATGCATGTCGCCCCACCTCTCACCTGGTGGTATAGCTGCATGCACTCCCTCTGCCCATATGGCACGAAATTTCTCTGCATGAGTGGTTTCTCCCACTCCATGATCCTCATCTTGTGGCTGCTCCACATCCCGAGGTTCACTGTAGGTGCATGCAAAACTTTCTCCCTCTCAAGCATCATTTCCATGTCTTTCTTGCACTTCCCAACAGTAGCAAACTCTGTAGAAATCCCATCTACTTCAAGTCTGTAGAGATTCTTTGCTCGAATCCCAACCTTCTTGAATTGTCCTGTTGCTTTGTGCCGAAGGAAAAATTTTCCTTCACTAAAGACAACATCATACCCTTTATCCTCTAACATTGCGACTGAGATCAAATTCTTATTTAAACCTGGAACATGCACTACATATTGTAAAAGAATGAGTTTACCTGACTCCCTCTGAAAGGTGATGGCACCAATGCCAGTCGCATTGTATCGTCCATTGTCGCCCAACTCAACATGCGACTGGAGATCTTTCTCCACCAATTCACTGAAAAGATTCACATCTCCCGTCATGTGAAAGGAAGCGCCACTATCAAAATACCACCCCGATCCCGATGCACTAGACACCATGCATGCGATCAATGAGAATTCCAGCTCAAATTGTGAGGCAAGAGCCTCACCAGATGCAACTCCAGTAGCCTGCTTGTTCTTCTTCTTCTGTGGACAATTTGTGGCGTAATGCCCATGCTCGTGACAGTGAAAACACTTCACTTTGGACATGTCACACTCTTTACCATCCGCACCGGATTGAGAAGCATTCTTCTTACCCTTCCCCTTCCTTGCTTTGGCAGCCAAAGTGAAATCCTCTTCATCATCATTCTTTGATGAAGATCCATCCCTGGTATCCCGCCTTATCTCCTTCTGCACAAGATTCGACCAAAGTCGCTCCCATCCTGGCAATTTCTCCCGACCATTGACAAAGTCCTGATAGGAGTGCCAACTCTTTGGAAGCCCAAGGAGAGCCAAGCTCACCAATTCCTCATCATCCACACTAACTCCTACACTCCCAAGCTCATCCCTGTAGTTAAAAACTTTGTCAAGTATACTGGAATAGTGTCATTCTTCTCCATTTTTATTTTCCTGAGTTTATCCTTGAGCACCAACTTCCTCTGGTCACTCTTTATTTGGAACAAATATGTCAAATCTTTCCACATCAAGAATGGAGAAGCTTTACCATGAAGGCTGGACACTATGTGATCCTTCACACTTTCCAACAGAATCCTTCGACACCTTGCTACCTTCTTTTGCCATGCGTCAAGTACGGAAGCATCGCTAGAACCCGGTTTCAGAATTTCTGCATCTATGACCTCCTTCAACCCATTGTCATCCAGCACTGCCTCCATCCTATCCTTCCATGCAATATAATTTGAGTTTCCCTCAAGGGCATACTCCAATTGCAATTCGTTTAAAGACATCTCAAATTTGACACCAAGAAATCACTATAACAATTTCGAATTCCACCAGCACAAAACTCAACTGCTTCAATGCTTTGCAATTGCTCCAATGATCAATATTGCTCTGATACCATGTAGAAATTTGAATAACTGATATATTATTCACTAATATTCTCCTGATCACACACTATTTTATCTTCATGCACAATACAGAATCTCTTCTACCATTGATCATCACATGCGGAAATAAAATCAATTGCATGCACACATTAAAACCATAAAAAATTCACACATATGAACACAGTATGTAATGGGAAAGCTTAAAGCTGAAAACCCCCAACTATCTGTATATTATATATGTCATAGAGATCATGTAACAATCATCATACAAAGCTCCTCACAAGATCTCAGTATAATCTCCACTTGCTACACACTAATCAGGCCCGATCTTGCAAATCCCATGCACCGATCTTTGCCAGCCTTTAGCCTGCCTCTACTACGCAATCACTGCTAAAGAATGCCTTTTGATGAGAATTGGTTACCCCAGCCTTGCTCACGCAGTCTTTATAGGCATCTATAGTAAGTGTTGGATGCAAACCATGCATCACTTATAGTCACAACTGATAGTCACACTTGCCCTTTCACCTATCTTTGCACTGGTCTCCACTGAAACTGTCCATGCACTGAAGTTAACTGATGCATTCTTTAGTTGATTAATGAGTTTATAATTAGTGAATTAATTAATAATTGATTCACACCACTCTCACTAATTGTATCAATTAGTTAAACTGAATACAAATAGCTCAACTATGTTTAGATTAGTTAAACTGAATACAACTCCACTAACTTTCTCAATCAACTCCACCAAACTCTGTCACATGAGTTCTAACTGAAGTATCCATGCAATAGCTCCACTTAACCCTCAGGAATAGCGTAATTCCTTCTGTCAGCTCCTGTGCCACATCTGTGCACTTAACTGAAGTGCTCCAAGAGAATAATATAATGTTTAGAGTCCAAATATTATTAAGAGCTAATAATATTTGACATGTCTATTTTTAGACTGGCAATCTAAAAATAGATTCCACCCAATATGTCTAAAAATAGAAGTCCATCTATTTTTTCCAACTTGACCAACTATTCACAAATAGCATCCCGCAACTTATAGAACATGATCCATATGTCTAAAAATAGACATAGTCTAAAAATATACTTTACGACAAAAATCACCTATGTGGCTCCCACCTAGTTTAGGTGATCACTTTCCAACTAGGATCAGGAATGATGTTTCAGGATGCCTCCTTCATTGTTTCTTGTTGCAATCTTCAACAACTTTGAGGTTAAAAAATTCTCTCGCGACCTTCATGAGGCTGATGGATGACATTTTGCGACCATTCACCAACTCATTCATGGTGGTGTATTTGGATGACATCCTTATCTTCAGCTAGAGTTGGGAAGAGCACCTCCACCACATTTGACATGTCCTCCAAACACTACAACAACACAAGTTATGTGCCAATTTGCAGAAATGCACTTTTGGCATGACTCAATTTCAATATCTAGGATACATTATTGATGAGAAGGGAATGCATATAGACCCAGCCAAGATCCAGGTCATTCGGGTTTGGCCAGCCAAAACCAATCTAATAGGGCTCCATAGCTTTCTAGGTATTTTCAATTTCTACCACAAGTTCATGTTGGGGTTCTCTCACATAACTTGGCCTTTGAGTCAAGTCACCAAGGGAGGATTGAAAGCAAAATTATTTTGGTTTGAATCTCAACAGAATATGTTTTCATTGTTGAAGCATCGTCTCTGCTCTGCACCAGCACTCTCATTACTATAATTACAACAACCATTTCATATCGACACATATGCCTCTAACTATGCTATTGGGGCATTACTTACTCAATAGGGGCATCTAGTGGCATATCACAGTGAGACAATTTTAGACACTATCTAAAAGTATCCCAACTTTGACAAAGAGATGTATTCCATTGTGTAGGCCTTCCAACAATGAAGCATTACATTTTGGAGAAGGAAATATTCATCCACATAGATCACCGACCCCTGTTGTTCATACAGACACAAGGGAAGTTGCAGAACGGTCACCATCATAAATGTCCACATACCTGCAACAATTCCATTTGAACATCAAGTAAAACAAGGGAAACACCAGTAATGTTGTAGACTGCCTTAGCCAACCACCAATCGTGGTGCTAACCATTGTGCTCGACTCTCCTGGGAATGATACTTTGGATTTCCCGCATCACTACAAAAATGTTCTAAAATTTGACAGCACATACCAAAATCTCCTGGAGAGTAAGAAAGTTCTAGATTTTCACCTCTAGGATGGACTATCATGCAATCTTGGACACCTTTGTGTTCCTTCAAGTGAGAGTGCCAAGATGATTTGGGAAGCGCACCACAATAGAGTCGTTGGACATTTCAGGGTCGACAAAATAGTGGCAATATTGCAGAAGTATTTCTATTGGCCAAACCTTCGACAGGATTTCGGGAAGTAAATCAGATCCTCCACTGCCTGCGCCATTTCCAAACCAACCATCAAGTAGCAAGGTCTATATACTCCGTTGCCTACCCCTAATCAACCTTGGGAATCCATCTCCATGGATTACATGTAGGGCCCTCCTTCTACCAAGCATGGAAACGACTAGGTTTTTGTGGTCATGGACATATTCTCTAAGATGGCCATCATGGTGGCCTGCAAGAAGAATATCATAGCAGAAGCCACCACTAAACTCTTATTTGAACAAGTTTGGGTACACTTTGGGATCGCATGGTCCATTATATTTGATAGGGATAGCAGGTTTCTCAATACATTTTGGTCAAGTCTCTGGTCGATGCTGGACACCAAGCTCACTAAGTCCACATCTTTCCAGCCCCAAACTGATGGCCAATCAGAGGTCGTCGAGAGGATGATCATACACATTTTTCATATGTACAAATCAAAGGATCCACACACATGTGATGAAAGCCTCCCCTATTTCTAGCACATTTATAACTGGGCTCTCCACGACTCAACTGGCCACAACCTCATTTAGGTGGGCTTGGGATTCCAGCCACTATGTCCCATTGATATGGTCATACCATTCGCAGTTACTCAGGAAGATTCGACTCATGTCTAGTCTGAAGTCAACAAGGCGAACAACTTCATTGAGCCCATTCAACACATCTGCCAACAGGTCCATGACATATTGGATAGATCAAATGCTAAGTACAAGCAACGACATTATCAACATTGAGTGCCACACAAGTTCCAGGTGGCGACAAAGTTTGGCTACATTTGCAGAAGGAGTGCCTCGCTTGGCCCCACCATAAGATTCGCCTGCTCCGATAGGTGGCATACACCATCACCAAAGCTTTAGGGGGGAATTCCTTGGAGCTCAGCATTCCACCATTCCTTGGTGTGCACCGAGTGTTCAATATGGACCGCCTTTGACCCTACTTTCCAACATTGATGGATATATATCACATTGCAAAACAACTGACACCAACAAAGTTAAACCCATACTGCATGGACCAAGTCACAATCTATCGAATCATGGACACACAAATCAAGAACACACACTAGTAGAGGATCCATTTATATCGATTTGTCAAAACAGGCCGACTCCTTCACCAGGGCAACTAGACCACAAACCAGATTCAACAAAAAATTCCTCACCTCATGGAGGCTCTGCACGCAATGGGGACCATTGCTTCCTAAGGGGGGAGTAATGATCCAGGTGGATATTGGTGGCCACCCACCTATTCCACCTAGACCTCCATTCATTTTCATTAGTTTCCTTGTTTATAACAACAATTACTATTTTTAGCAGTTTTTCGGGTCCTAAACTTCGAGAGTATTTTTTACCCCCTAAATGACATTTTTTTTAGGTCTGCAACAAGGCCATGGAAAATATCACGGGCCTATGACAAATCCTAATCTACCCAGAGAGATATTTCCGATGATATATCCTATGCGCCAAACAAAGATAATATGACCAAGTTACGACCCCAGGAAGTTGGTCGCCCAACTAACCCCAACGAGGCCCACAAACTCTTGGCACTCCACCTCCTTAGGTTATGGTTCTTGTTGTTTATGGTTTTTCCATGTTTTTCAATAATAAAAAGGCCCTTGAGAGTCATTGTAACAAAGTTCAGAGGCATGTAGACGCCACTTCTCTTCTCATAGATAAGCTACCATCGCCCAACCTAGTTTATTTCCATTCTATCTGTAATCTTATTTCAGTTATTCTACGTTAATGAAATGAAGTATTATTTATTATACATATTTGTGTTTATGTTTATTTATGTATTTTATTTCGTTCTCGCATAAGTTTGGATCACCCTATTTAGAGGAGAAGCAGTGCTAAGGAAGTGGCTACATGGAAGGGGAAGCATGAAGGTTGTGCATAGAAGGAAGGAGCCAAATAGTGTTGGCTAGAAGAGAGGGAGGAGCTATCATAGAGGCCTAGGAGAGAAAATGTTGCAAGAGGGAAACCAGGGAAAAGGATAATGAAAAGGAAAAATAAGTTAGCAAGTCTACAATAACAATTTAATGGAAACATTGTGACGAGCTATGTTGTGAAACCAACTCCAAAAATAGAAGAAAAGAGATATCAACGCCTTAGAAATAAGCCACTTTGAGGGGGAAACCTATAATACATTACATGAATGAACAATTCTTGGATGATACAAATGACAAAACCTCCTTTCTATATGAGGTCATACAGACCACAATGTAATCCTAGCTGACCTAACAATAATAATGTAAGGGCACAATAACAACAATATGGGGATTCTGGAAATTACAACAATAACAATAAGGGGGTTACACTAACAACAATAAGGGACTATACTAGTAATATAGGGACCTAATATGCTCCTCTCCTTCAAAAAAGTGTTGTCCTCAATGCTTGAGTAGCTCCGGGTGCTTTTGTATAAAATTCTCATCCTCCCATGTAGAATCTTCAGTGGGTAAGTTCTTCCATTTAATGAGATACTCTGAAATTGATCGATTTCGTAGCTGTCGAGTTCTTGTTTCCGTCACTACTTCAGGTTCCAATATGGGTTTTCCTTCCTCATCAAGTTCTGGCAATATTGTTTGAACTGGAATTTTGTCCCCTATAACCTTTTTTAAGCATGAAACATGGAAAACTGGATGCACTCGTGAAGAAGCAGGAAGCTCCAATTTGTATGCCATAGTACCAATATTTTGCAACACCTTGTAAGGAACATAGTACTTTGGCGATAATTTATTATCCTTCTTAGCTTGCTTGAGGGACATTTATTTGCAAGGTTGTAGCCATAAAAATACCCAGTCTCCCACATAAAACTTCTCTCACTGCGATGTTGATCGGCCTGTTGTTTCATTCAATTTTGTGCCAAATTTAGGTTATCCCTTAAGAGTTGGAGAACTTCTTGTTGATGCTTGATGTGATCCTCCACTGCTTGAACCCTAGAATTTTCCCTTAAAGAAGATGTGATGGAGGGTGGATGATATCCATAAAGTGCCATAAATGGGGTCATTTTTGCTGCAATATGGAAGAAAGTGTTATACCACCATTCAGTGAGAGGTAACCACTTGACCCATTGTGCTTGCTTATCAAATACAAAAAAAAAGAAGATATCCTTCCAAACATTTATTCACTATCTCTGTTTGACCATCGGATTGAGGATGATAAGATGAGCTATGAGCTAGTTGAGTACCCAAACAAGAAAATAATTTCGTCCAAAAATTTCTTGTAAAAATGGGATCTCTGTCACTTACAATAATCTTCGGGTTTCCATGTAGCTTTTGAATTGTTTCCATAAATGTAGTAGCAACTGTACTTACTTTAAATGGATGAGATAATGCACAAAAGTGTGCATACTTGGTAAGTCTATCAACTACCACCATGATGACACTCTTTCCTTCGGACTTAGGTAAACCTGTGATAAAATCCATTGAAATCTCCTCCCAACGTTGACTTGGAATGGATGAAGGTTGTAGAAGTCCCGGGGTCTTAATTGTTTCCACTTTATTCTACTGGAAAACCAAACATTCTGCCACAAATTTTTGAATATCAGATTTAAGGCCATCCCAAAAAAATTCTTTCTTCACCCTGTGGTAAGTTTTTAAAAATCCTGAGTGTCCTCCTAAAGGAGAAGTGTGCAATTCCAAAAGAATCTTTTGTTTTAGTTGGAAATTCTTACAAAGATATAAGCAATCTTTGTACCATAAGGAATCATTTTTCCAACTAAATGTATCAGATGTACTAGGATCTTGCTGCAACTTTTGAATGAGTGTCCACACTTCTTCGTCCTTCTTTCATTCATCCCTTGCTTCGGTTATCCAATCTGGTTGGATAATAGAAATGGCACAAAGCAATGCTTCCACCTCTTCATTCTTTCTTGAGAGTGCATCTGCAACAACATTTAGCTTCCTTTTTTTTATATTATTTCAAAGTCATAACCCAACATCTTTGTGACCCATTTTTGCTGCTCTTCTGAAGATAGTCTTTGTTCCAAAAAGTGTTTAAGACTTTCATGATCAGTTTTTACCTTGAAGTGTCTTCCCATTAGGTAAGTTCTCCATTTCTTTAGTGCATGCAATATTGCTAACATTTCCTTCTCATAAATAGGTTTCTGTAAATACTTTCCTTTGATTGGACGACTTTCAAAAGCAATGGGTCTTCCTTCTTGCATTAAAACAACACCAATTCCATTTCCTGAGGCATCAAATTCCACAATAAAGGTTTTTGTGAAGTCTGGCGTAGCTAAGACTGGTGCTAGGCACATTTCCTCTTTAAGATGTTCAAAGGCCTTAGTTGCTTCAAGAGCCCATGAAAATGCATATTTCTTCAATAATGTTGTTAGAGGTGCTACTATTCTCCCATAATTCTTAACAAACTTATGATAATAACCTGTTAACTCGAGAAATTTACGCAACTTCTTGATGGTTGTGGGTACTTTCCATCCCTTAATGGCTTTAATTTTGTTAGGTTCTACCTTAACACCCTCGTGAGATACATTATGACCCAGATATTCCACCTCTTGTACTCCAAAGAAACATTTTGATGTTTTTGCATATAATTGTTTCTCCTCCAATAGTTTGAGTACTATTTCAACATGTTGAACATGATCCTTCCAAGACCTATTGTAGATTAGTATATCATCAAAAAATACTAGCACAAATTTTCTAAGGAAGGGTTTGAAAATGGAATTCATCAACCCTTGAAATGTAGAAGGTGCATTGGTAAGGCCAAAAGGCATGACCAAAAATTCATAATGACCCTCATGAGTTCGAAATGTTGTTTTCGGAATATCTTCAGTCTTCATTCTAATTTGATGATATCCTGAATGAAGATCCAACTTGGTAAAATAAATTGCTCCATGTAGTTCATCCAATAATTCATCAATCATAGGAATGGGAAATTTATCTTTAATAGTGAGCTTATTGAGCTCCCTATAATCTAGACACATGCGCCATGATCCATCTTTCTTGTGCACCAATACTACTGGGGCAGAGAAAGAACTTTGACTAGGTTGAAGTATACCAGCCTCTAATATTTCTGCAATCATACATTCAATTTCGCTCTTTTGGACATAAGGATATCTGTAAGGCCTGATGTTTGGAGGAACACTTCCTGGAATCAAATGAATAGCATGATCATGATCACGAATAGTGGGGAGTCCTTTGGGAGTATCAAACACCTTGGAATGATTGTCCAAGACTTTTTGGAGATCTGGAGAAATAGATGATTTTGATGTTGGAACTTCTAGTGAGCATAATTGTGCAATTACGCCTCGTTGTTCTTTCTTCAGAAGCTTTATCATGACATTAGAGCTTATTATCTTTCCTGGCTTCCCTGCGATACCCCATAATTCAATTTCCTTTCCTTCCGAATAAAATTCAAGAAAAGTTCTTGAAAATTAAAAGCTATCGTCCCCAAAGATTGTAACATTCTACTCCTAGTACAACATCAACACCTTCCATTGGTATGGAAAGCATTGGACTATTCAATAAATATTCCCCCATGGCTAGCTTGATATTATGGCATTTTCCTAAGCAATTTATAGTTCCTCCATTTGCAACCATCACTTGACATTCTGGTGCTCGGTATAGGAAACAATTCAATTCCTTGGCTACCTTACAATGAATAAAATTATGGTTACTACCTGAATCAATCAACACTATTACCTTTTTCTTCTTGATATTTCCTTCTATATTGAGAGTTTGAGGAGTGGTAATTCCTGCCAATGCATTACATGATATGGTGGGACTCATTTCTTCTTCTTCGAGGGTTGCTTCCTGGTGTATATCCTCTTCTTTTGAAGTTTCTTGTTCATTTTCTTCCTCCTCTTCACAATCTATGTCTCATCACACTTATGACCTTTAGTGTATTTGCTATCACAACTGTAGCAAAGCCCTTTTGCTCTTTTTTCCTCCATTTTTTGTGGTGTCAACCTTGTAGTTTGTGGAATTCTAGGAGTAGCAACACTTCCATCTTTATAGATGTGAGTGGTAGGCTTCCTTGTCGCCATAATTTTACATTCAATTTTTCTTGCCAACCTGAATGCCTTCTCCAATGAATCAGGTTCCCAAACGCAAACTTCATGTTGGATGTTATCCTTTAAGGTCCCTATGAAGACATCAATCATGTGTTCCTCTGGAATATCAGTTACCCTTATATTTAATTTTTGGAATTACTCAATGTGCTCCACCCCTAAACCCTTTTGTTTGAGATTTATCAATTGGCTAAAGAAGGTGTTGCTCTTTGTATCTTCATAATATGCTATCATTTCCTCCATAAAAATTGACCAAGTGACAATTTTTTTATGGGAGAAAAGCCATAGATACCATATGTATTTTGTTCTAAATGTAAAGCTGCAATGCATACCTTTTGTGTGTTTTGCACATTATTGAGATCAAAATATTACTCCATCTGTAGTATCCATGTTACAAGATCCTTGCCATCAAATTTCCTCTTATCCATCTTTGGAATATGGTGGTTATTCAATCCAACATTAGAGTTTATGCAATCACGATTAAAATTTGTTTTGTCCTCATCATGAGTTTCTTCTACTATCTTTTCGCCATTAGGAATCATTTCTTGTATCAACTTTGACAAACCTTCCTTCAAACCTTCCATTTTTTCTTCCATACCATCCATCATAGCTTCCGTTCCTTTCTTCAAACCATCCATCTTAACTTTCACGCTTTTCTTCAAAACATCCATTTCATTTTTTGTTGCTCTTTGCGAGAGCAAAATTTGGTTCATTTGCTCTTGTAATTTTGTTATGTCATGTTGCATTTATTCATCTTCATGAGCCATAGTAGAGCCTTATGAAGGCTCAATGGGTGTTGAATTATTTTTAGGGGGAATTTTAGAACCCAATACTAATATATATTCTACAATATGCCGTTGGAATCAATTCAAATTGATTCTTCAAACAAGACTTATGCAATTCGGAAAAAAATACACACCCTTTTCTTGCTTTTGAGGAGCTAGATATTAATATTGAATTATCTCTGTGATTGTGGATCTTCAATATATGAAATTTGGTCTTGCGGTAGCCCTCTCAATCCTCTTTCGAATGCCATAGGTCTGACCTGATTTGGATTCCTCAAGACAAAGTTATGTCCAATCTCCCACAATGCCCTAATTATGGACTAGTTTAGTAGAGAAAACTTGTACGACTTGCCACATGTCACTGTTTGCTCCTTCAACTCTGAAATTGATAGACATGAAACTATAGTCCGTGTACTTCCAACCACTTTTTACAGAATTCCAATCCGATGTTCAGAGAGATATTTATGAGGTTTTTCTCACGATCACCTCTTTGAGATGAAATTTGGGAGCCTGAAACATACTTAACTTCCATAGATCATATATCTGAAAATATTACGAACCAAGCTCTAAATTTTTGCGACGATTTTCCTCAAGATTTCGGCTTCGCGCTCTAAAAATTTTAGCTTCTGCACCTTTGTATAAAAATATTTATAGCGAAAATGCCACGATGACCTGTTTGGTGCAGCAAAACCTTAGAATCCAAAGCTCTAATACCAAATGTTGTGAAACCAGCTCCAAAACTAGAAGAAAAGAGATATCAACACCTTAGAAATAAGCCACTTCAAGGGGGAAACCTCCAATACATTACATGAATGAACAATTCTTGGATGATACAAATAACAAAACCTCCTTTCTATATATAGGAGTCCATGGGGCCACAATGTAATCCTAGTGGGGCCACAATGTAATCGTAGCTGGCCTAACAATAATAATGTAAGGGCACAATAATAACAATATGGGGGTTACAGGGGTACAAAAATAACAATAAGGGGGTTATAGTAACAACAATAAGGGACTATACTAGTAATATAGGGACCTAACAGGCTAGCAACATCGTCTTAGTTCTCATAGAAATATGGAGCGAAAAACTTACAACAAAAAGATATATAAATGGAACCCAACTCAATACCTAAAGTAGGATAATGTAAATATCTGCAATGAATGGCCATAAATCCTAACATCATGCATCATGCAAGCTATAGGCATTTATCCTTGTGTATAAGATGGTTGAATTGTGTGAAATGATAGCCCATCACCTCTTAAAATTACCAATGTACATGAGGGAGCATAGCCAATTTGAAATGCCTAATGGCCAAGGACTATGATGCATTTCCTCCCAAGATCCGTTAATTCTCCATTCAAGTTTGAACATTAAACTATCTTGGGAATGAGATACCTTAGAAATTGAAGAGTACTTGAACTGCATATGACATAATGTAGGATATTTAAATTAATGTCTTTGAGGGGATGCATTACTCCGTCTACCCTCCTTATTACCTAATGGGATGGTGACAATGTGGCCCCAATCCTCCCTTTTTAAACACCACATCCAAGGCTTCTATAGAAACACACTATTACATAAAACTTAGTGACCATTTGAGAGATTATAGTTCTAATTAAAAATATTGAAATTTCCCTTAAATCATTAGAATTATATAAATTACACATGCTACTTACAAATGCAAACATGTTACTTATAAATACAAATATGAAATATTTTTCATCTTTATCCATATTAATTCATCTTAATATTTTAAAGAATGGGTAATAGATAATTATTCCATTCATATTTGGATTATTTTGTTAATATTGATGGGAAAAAGAAGGTCCACATCCATAGACCATAAGTTTTAAAAGCAAAGTGCATAAGTTCTTGGGTTTTGGTCCTCAATCATAACTTAGGCCAATAGACCCATTTTTAATATTCCATAAACTGAAATATTAGGTCCATGTCTTTCTCATTAGCCAATATTACTTTAGTAGGACCTATGCTAGTCTCTTGTTCCTTGCACAGAATGTGTGATCTATAACAGCAGTAGTTGGGCCCTAATTCCATGGCATCTAGGATTGAACTATGTCTTGCAACGTAAGGCCCTTCTATGATGCCTTAATAGATTGAGATAAGGTCCATTTCCCTTTATTAGACTAAATATAGCTTTTGAGTGACTTGTGTATCGGTCGAAGGCCCTGTGCATGGTATAATAGCCTCAAAATCAATTGTTAGCATGAAAATACCTATATTTTGGCTATACCATGTCTTGGGCCATAAGGCCTATCTTTAGTTTGACAATACCTTGAAATAAATCCCATACATATTTTTGGTCAATGATTCATATTGCAAGGCATTTGTTATAGTATAGGGTCTTATGCTTAGTCAATGAGTTCTAACAACATTAGTTTAGTTATAATTTTGTAGTTTATGGTATCACATCCTTCCTCCAACCAACAAAATCAGATATGTATCTCGTTTGTGTTGGGTTTGTGTTATATTCTTTCCACGACTAAGCACGGTGGGTAGTCCGCGTCCATGGTTTTGTGCATGGTTTTGCACATGGTATTGGGGTACGATGGTTTTCGGCCCCTGGTATTTTTGTAGATCCGTTCAAGGGAACTACGGTTATGTTCTAATCCAGGGTTAATGGATTGGGG
The DNA here is from genome assembly GCA_034641835.2 of Pinus albicaulis. Taxonomy (NCBI): domain Eukaryota; kingdom Viridiplantae; phylum Streptophyta; class Pinopsida; order Pinales; family Pinaceae; genus Pinus; species Pinus albicaulis. The sequence continues at coordinate 1,980,159,466 of CM076578.1, forward strand.
TTTATGTATGCTTCAGCATGTATATATATGTGTTGTAACACTAAAAGGAATATAATGAAAAATCAAGCTGGTCATCCCGATTTGGGATCCAGGGGAAAATCTCTGTGCTTATCTGTTTTATGTTTTATGCTCTCGCTATTGTTTATTTTCTGTTATAAGATTCGTGTGTAGATAATTTTTGTTTAGGGTTAAAACCTACATTTGGTATCAGAGCTGTTTCGGCTTCAAGGGGACGCCTTTGCTGCTGAGGGTTTTTAGTTCGGGCCTGAGGTAGACCCTGTTCAGTGGGAGATCTGCGGGATCGATTCTTGTGGTGAGAGAAGATGGCGAGCGGCGAAAAGATAGAGATTGAAAAATTTAATGGTCAGAGTTTTGAGTTGTGGAAACTCAAGATGGAGGATCTGCTGGTGGATAAAGATCAGTGGATCGTGGTAGATACAGGTACTAAGCCAACAGGAATTTCAGATGAAGACTGGAAGAAACTAGATCAGAAGGCTAAAAGCACAATACGGTTGTGTGTCTCAGATTCAGTATTTTTGAATGTATCTGGGGAAGCTACGGCGAAGACCTTGTGGGAAAAGCTAGGGACTTTGTACCAATCTAAGTCTCTGGTGAATAAGTTGTTCTTGTGGAAAAAGTTGTATAACCTGAGGATGAAGGATGGAGACTCGGTGACAGAGCATCTGAATGCCTTCAATACTGTGGTAAGTCAGCTGTCATCTGTTGATATTAAAATCTCAGATGAAGATAAGTGCATCAGTTTGTTGTGTTCTCTACCAGACTCGTGGGACAGTCTGGTTATTTCAATAGGTAGCAATACAACTACCTTGAACTTTGATGACATTGTCTCAGCCTTGCTGTCGGAGGAAATGAGACGGAGAAATATGGAGGGTCAGAATGGAGATGCCTTATCTGTACGAGGAAGGTCCCAGAACAGAAACAAGAATAAGGCTTCGAGTGGGAGATCTAAATCTAGAGGGAGATCTAAATCTCCTGGAAAGTTTGTAAAGGTGTGCTGGAAATGCGGAAAGGAAGGGCACTACAAAAAGGATTGCAGATCTAAAGCTCCTGAGAAAGGAAAGGGATCTGATGATGCTCCTTCTGCAGAGGCAAAAACCACCTCGGATGAAGGTGGGGATGTGTATTTGGCTTCTTCTTCAAATACACATGTAGATCATGAGTCATGGTTGATTGACTCATGTGCATCCTTTCACTTCACTCCCCATAGGGATTGGTTCTGCGAGTATGAGAAATATGATGGTCGTGATGTCTTCCTAGGGGATGATAGGAAGGCCAGAATTGTCGGACATGGAAAGGTCAAGTTGAAGCTGCAAGGTGGGAGGATTAGAACACTTCCTGGTGTTCTGCATATTCTTGCATTGGCCAGAAATCTGATTTCTGTAAGCAAGATGGATGATGCAGGTGTAAAAACAGTGTTCGAGAAAGATTCCTGCAAGATGGTTTGGGGAGCAGTGGTATTAATGCGGGGAGTTCGGACTGGAACTCTGTACAAGCTACAAGGTAGCACTGTTATTGATGGGTGTAACAGTTCTATGGTTCCTGAAAGTGGAGCAGAAAGCCTAGCTGTCTCTGGAGAAAATACCATGCTATGGCATCAAAGGCTTAGACATATTGGAGAGAAGGGCCTTCGGATACTGCATAGAGATGGTATGGTAGAAGGTATGTATAATTGTTCTCTGGATTTCAATTTCTGTGAACATTGTGTATATGGGAAGCAGAATCGGGTGAGTTTTCCTTCCGGTGCTAAGAGGGCAAACAAGATATTAGAACTTGTGCACAAAGTGATGTGTTTGGGCCCTGCACAACAAAGTTTCGCTTGCCCAGTACTATGTTTCATCCACATAGATGACTTCTCAAGGAATACATGGATATATTTTGAGGAAGAAATCTCAAGTCTTGACAAATCTAAATAATTTAAGGCTTTGGTGGAAAACCGGACAGAGAAGAAGATAAAGGTGTCAGGGACAGATAAGGGTGGGGAGTTCTGAAAGAAGGAATTTGAAGAGTTTTGTAAGAAGTGTGGTATAACACGACAAAAGACTACTCCATACACACCGCTAAAGAAATGGAGTTGCGTAAAGAATGAACAAAAACTGATGGAAAGGTGAAGCATGTCACGGTACCTAGTTAGGGACAAGAATTAAAATGAGTGGAGATCGGAGCATCCTGGTTAAATGTGATCACCTTCATCAATGTTGGAGGATAAGACTCCACATGAGTTATGGACTGGTAATAAACCCTCTCTTTCACATCTAAGGGTATTTGGATGTGATTCATATGTACATGTTCCAAAGGAGAAAAGGACCAAGTTGGATAATAAATCTGAAAGGTGCATCTTTATTGGGTATAAGGATGGTTTAAAAGGTTACAAGCTTTGGAACCTGGAAACAAGGAAGGTTGTGTACAGCCGAGATGTGGTGTTTAGAGAGGTGAAAGATGTTGTTAAACATGAAATCATACCAAAGGAACCTGAGAAGATAGAGTTTGAGCTAAAGGAGGATGAATCAGACTTTACAACAGAAGAAGACTCAGAAGATGAAGAGCCACAAACTCCAGCTTTGAGAAGATCAGTTCGGGAAAGAAGGCAACCAGAAAGGTATAGTCCATCTGCTTTCTGTTCAGGTTTTGCCTTAACTATAATTGATGATGAACCCAGAACTATCAGGGAGGCAGTAGATTCAGAGGATGGAAAACTCTGGAAGGAGGCCATGGTTGATGAAATGGCATCCTTGCACAAAAATGAGGCATGGGATCTGGTGGAGTTGCTGACTGGAAGGAAGCCCATCGGGAGAAAATGGGTGTTTAAGAAGAAGATGAATGTAGAATGCAAGGTGGAGAAATACAAATCTCGGTTGTTAGCAAAAGGTTATTCCCAGGTGCCGGGAATTGATTTTGGTGATATTTTTTCTCCTGTTGCCAAAGTTACTTCTATTATATTACTTTTATCTGTTGCTGCTGCATTTGATTTTGAGATAGAACAGATGGATGTGAAGACAACATTTCTTCATGGGGATCTAGAGGAGGAGATCTACATGAAGCAACCTGAAGGCTTTATGGTGAAGGGTAAGAAAGAACTGGTATGCAGGTTGAAGAAGTCTCTGTATGGGTTAAAACAGTCACTAAGGATGTGGTATCAGAAATTTGATACCTATATATGGGGACTTGGCTTCACCAGAAGCAAGGAAGATCATTGTGTTTATTTTAAATTAATTGGTGATCGTGTTATATATCTGGTCTTGTATGTGGATGATATGTTGTTGATTGGAAATGACAAAGAAATTATCCAAGATTTGAAGACCCAAATATTCTCCAAATTCGACATGAAGGATCTGGGTGCTGCAAACTATATTTTGGGCATGGAAATTAAGAGAGATCAGGCAAAGAGGAAGCTCTAGTTAAACCAGAGGAAGTATGTCGAGACTATATTGCAGAGGTTCAATATGCAGAATAGTAAACCAGTGAATGTTCCTATTCCTGTAGGTGTAAAGTTGTCTGCTGAACAGTGTCCCAAGACACAAGAAGAAGAGGAGTATATGTCCCGTGTTCCATATGCAAGTGCAGTGGGTAGCCTGATGTATGCAATGGTCTGTACTAGACCAGACATTTCACATGCAGTGGGAGTATTGAGCAAGTTTATGTCAAACCCAGGGAAGGAGCATTGGACAACAGTGAAGCGGGTTTTCAGATATTTACGTGGCACTAGTGATTATGGCTTGTGCTACCAGGGAAGACCAGGATTGGAAAGATTGTTGGAAATTCGTGGTTTTGTTGATGCAGACTGGGCTGGAGATCTGGACCAAAGAAGATCTACAAGTGGGTATGTGTTTAGCCTATTTGGAGGTGCAGTCAGTTGGATGAGTAAAAGACAGTCTGTAGTGGCTCTTTCAACTACAGAGGCTGAATACATAGCAGCCACTCATGAAAGCAAGGAAGCAGTTTGGTTGCAGAGATTGTGTTCAAGTATGGGGTTGGTACAGCAAGCTATAAGGATAGACTGTGATAGCCAAAGTGCAATTTTCTTGGCTAAGAACCCTGTTTATCATTCAAAGACAAAGCACATTGATGTTCAATATCACTTTGTTAGAGATATGGTTGAGGCTAAAATGGTGTTGCTGGTAAAGGTGGACACTTTGAAGAATGTTGCAGATGCATTAACAAAGTCTGTGAGCACTCAGAAGTTCTCTTGGTGTAGAGAGACAATGGGTGTTGAAGAATTGGGCCAATGACTAAGCTCTCTTGTGACCCCCTGTGGAAAGAAAACAACAAGTGGGAGAATGTTGGGTTTGTGTTATATTCTTTCCACGAAAATTTTTGGTCCTTAATTTCTGGTGGGTAGTCTGCGTCCGTGGTTTTGTGCATGGTTTTGCACATGGTATTGGGGTACGATGGTTTTCGGCCCCTGGTATTTTTGTAGATCCGATCAAGGGAACTACGGTTATGTTCTAATCCAGGGTTTATGGATTGGGGTTTATGTATGCTTCGGCATGTATATATATGTGTGTTGTAACACTAAAAGGAATATAATGAAAAATCAAGCTGGTCGTCCCGATTTGGGATCCAGGGGAAAATCTCTGTGTTTATCTGTTTTATATTTTATGCTCTCGCTATTGTTTATTTTCTGTTATAAGATTCGTGTGTAGATAAATTCTGTTCAGGGTTAAAACCTACAGTTTGTAGTCCTAAACTTCCTTATGTAGGGCCTATGTAATGTTATGGGACCTCATGCATGGAACCTGAGCCTATAAGTAATGGTTACTGTGTAAGCCTTTAGTTTTTTATCTTTGAGCCTTGGATTTAGAAAAATATCATTCTATGTTGTCTGAAAATATGAAAATTGATCCCATGCAACTCATTTTTGTCAAATAATGATTTATCTAGCCTCATGCTATAGTATTGCAACTTATTTATGCTTGGTAACCCCAAACATTATTTTTTTCACCTACGTCCTTATTTTTTACCCTAAACAATGTGTTAAGCCATGAAACACATCCTAACTAGCCCCAATATATGAAATGGGACATATATAACTTTTGTAAGTAAATGATTCCTTCTATAGGTTTTGTTTATCAATTTGGGGCTTAGTGCATCTAGTCTAAGATTTCTTGTAGTATTTTAGCACAAGAACAAGATCAAATTACGACAAAATACTCGACTAGCAATTACAAGACAAAAAAGAGAGTGAAATAACACTCAAATAAACTAGGTATTTGAAAGAACCATCCAAATTCACTTATATTACATTATATTACATTGCTCTACTTGAATACAATTAAATAACACGAATTTAGAAAAGACTAATGTACAAAAAATTTGGTTCAAAAAATGCAACATCCCCTAGTGCTAGTTAACTAAGCCAAAACTACGTTATAAGATATAAAATAGAGTTAGAGTCAATAATAAAATTGACTACGGATATGATGATCCATAAATAAGTGGGAATCGTATAGATAACTCATATACTCCACTCCCACCTCAATAAATATTATTGAAAATACAATAATAGGACAAAAAGTCAAATGATAAGGCTTTCTAGCATAAACAAGTAAGTGGATATGGGTTCTACATAAGCTTTAGCCACTCGTGTATTACGTTTTGGGTGGTTCTCTCTTGAGCTCATGTTTTAATTTTTGGGTGGTCCTCTCCTGATTGGCTGGAATACCAGTTTAACTACTAGTCTCAACCAGTTGTCATGAGACACCTACACAACTGGAGGGAAATGACTCCCTCACGAACTCTGTATAAAGTGCCAAAGTGCCCTTTCTGTCAAACACCATACTCCCACCTTCAATTCTGCTTTGCAGTGAATAAAGTGCCCTTTCTGTCAAACACCATACTCCCACCTTCAATTCTGCTTTGCAGTTTTGCTGTAGCCGCTGTATAATAAGAGCCTCTTGAAGATCCGCGCTTACATATTCAGATTTCAGGCAAGAATGGCTCTTAGCAGTGCTGCGGCTGATACGGATGGATCGGTTCATTCAACTTTTGCTTCAAGATATGTACAACAATCCTTGCCTCGGTAAGTCTTTCGTCCTTCCTTCACCCCATTCTGACTCTTTAACTAGGATTTGATGCTTTTGTGTGAGAAGAATAATTATGTTTCAGCATTTCTAGATTATTTACATCAGAAATTTTGATTGTCGAAGTTTCCAGCCAGTAAGTGTGACTCATCTTTCAAATTACTTAGATCGGATCGGACATTTTGATTGTTGAAATTTTAATCTAGCAAGTATGGTCATCCTCAAGACAGAGATGAGCCACACTTGCTGACTTGAAATATCCACATTTGCTGGCTTAAAACATCCTCAACCAAAATGTCTAAATGGGCATATTCAGGATCGTTTGAATGCGTGTGTTCTCAGGTTTCGAATGCCGGATAGGTCCATTCCCAAAGATGCCGCGTATCAAATCATCAGTGACGAGCTGATGCTGGATGGGAACCCCAGACTCAATCTTGCCTCTTTCGTGACTACATGGATGGAACCTGAATGTGACAAGCTCATCATGGAGGCCATCAACAAGAACTATGTTGACATGGACGAGTATCCTGTCACCACAGAATTGCAGGTAATAGTTATAACCCTCCTGCTTTTAGTCTTTCTAAATCTGAAATCCTCTCTCAGATCTCAGATCTGTTTTGGACATTTAGGCCTTTATTTGTTCTCAATAATTTTCTGAAAGGCTCGAGTGCTTTCATGGTTTTTTTTGGGGGGGAAAGAATCGATGCGTGAACATTATAGCCAATCTGTTTAACGCCCCACTCGGCCATGGAAAGGAAGCGGTAGGCGTGGGCACGGTTGGATCTTCGGAAGCCATCATGTTGGCAGGTTTGGCGTTCAAACGCAAGTGGCAGAACAAGCGCAAGACAGAGGGGAAGCCATATGACAAGCCAAACATTGTGACTGGTGCAAATGTGCAGGTAATATCGAGTTATTCATCTCAAGTAACAAATTACATCAAAACCAAATCCATAAAAAACAGTTTTTGTTGTAACTAGGAAAGAACTGAGGTGGGCACTAGGCATGAGGGGTAAAAGTGTGCAATTGTCATTCAAGTGATATATTTTGCACAAGCTTGGTGATAAAATCATTCCAAATCTGCATTCCTTGCTTCTGTGTCGCAGGTTTGTTGGGAGAAATTTGCTCGATATTTTGAAGTAGAGCTGAAAGAAGTTAAGCTGAGGGAGGGCTACTATGTGATGGATCCCGTCAAAGCTGTTGAGATGGTTGACGAGAACACTATTTGTGTGGCAGCCATTTTGGGTTCCACTTACAATGGAGAGTTCGAAAATGTCAAGCTGTTGAACGATCTCCTCCTGCAGAAGAACAAGGAAACAGGGTGAACCATCAGGATTCAGATATCCTTCAATTTTTCTGTTCATTAAATGGGACTGACAGTTTTCTGTTCTGATATCTCAGTTATTTGGAGGGCTCATCAAAATTGTATTTGTGGTCATGATCGTTGCAGGTGGGACACACCCATACATGTGGACGCGGCGAGCGGGGGATTTATTGCACCGTTCCTTTACCCGGATTTGGAATGGGATTTCCGACTTCCATTGGTGAAGAGCATAAACGTGAGCGGGCACAAGTATGGACTCGTCTATGCCGGAATCGGATGGGTTATCTGGAGAGCAAAGCAAGACCTCCCTGAGGAGCTCATCTTTCACATCAACTATTTGGGCGCCGATCAGCCCACCTTCACCCTCAACTTCTCCAAAGGTTAAATCATATTTTCACTCTATTTCATTTCAATTTATTAGGTGAATGACAATATTCCAAGTGAAAAAACCACCTTCACCCTCAACTTCTCCAAAGGTTAAATCATATTTTCACTCTATTTCATTTCAATTTATTAGGTGAATGACAATATTCCAAGTGAAAAAATCTTTGAATTTAACTCTTGACTTTGTACGCCTGTAGGGGCCAGCCAAATAATTGCTCAATATTACCAGCTCATACGCCTGGGGTTCGAGGTCTGTTGTTGCCCTTCAAACTTTTATAATTTTTATTTTCATTGAGTTGTAATTTCTGTGAAGGTGCTGTATGTGATGTGTCTTGAATTGTTTGTTTGAGCAGGGGTATCGGAATATCATGCGTAACTGCGCTGCAAACGCCAAGGCTCTGGCCGATGGTCTGGTGAAGACCGGGCGGTTCAACATTCTGTCGAAAGAGGTGGGGGTCCCTCTAGTGGCGTTCTCGCTCAAGGATAGCAGCAGGCACGATGAGTATGAGATTTCTGACCACCTGAGAAGGTTCGGGTGGATCGTGCCGGCGTACACCATGGCTCCGGACGCGCAGCACGTGACCCTTCTGCGCGTGGTGGTTCGCGAAGATTTCAACCGGAGTCTCGCAGAACGACTGGTTCGTGACATAGAGAAGGTGCTGCAGGAACTTGACGCGCTTCCTCCAAAGTTAGTGAGGGAAGTGCCGGCCTCTCTGGCAAAAAGCCATCCTCAACTCAAAGAAAACAAAGACATTGACGCCGCTAAGTTGAAGTCGTCAGATGTGCTCCATGAGATCCTGAACTCTCAAAAAGCCGTAAAATCATGGAAGAAATTTGTTGCACAGAAGCCTAATCGCATCTGCTGAAAATCCTACTCGGATTATTATCTTTATCTTAATTCCTTCCTGGCCAGTGTAGTCTCTTTCGACCTTTAAACTTCATAAATTTTAGGAGTAAACTATTTTGTTTTTATCTGAAAAAATCATGAGTGAAGCAATTCTGAGGCACACACAATCCTTATTCAACTAAAATGGTGTCGTAAATGTCAATAGGTAGTTACTAATCCTTTTCAGAATTTTATGGCCTGCCTTTATTCATAAAATGATCTGCAGAGTTCACGATGAATAATTGCCAGAATCATTATCTGTATAAGTTTTGAATTGAATTTCACTTTGGCATGGTTTTTTTTTCCCTCTATTTCTTATTTCCCAGAATCAAGGAAAAGATATATAGTCAAGGTTGAAAAATACACTTGCATTTCATTTTTTTAATAGGTTTTCATTTTTCTCTTTGTACTATTAGCAAGAATCAAGGAGGTATACTCAAATAGACAACTTCTAATAGAACAATACAAAAGCATCATGTCAATAAACTTGAAAGTAAGTAATTGGTGAAATTATCAGCAAACCCTCCCAACCACTTAGATTATATTAAATTAATTTTTACTTTACATAATTACAGAAACAAAACATCAAACAAAGACTTCTCTGTCTTAATTTTATTAAACATATGAAAACAACCAATTTTATAAACATTATTTTTTCAGTGTAGATGTCCTACCAATTTTTTGAGGACCATGCTTGCCGGGCCAGTGCAAAACTTGAAACTTTATATATTGCATTTCACTGTACACAAAAGCTATTACAACCGTCATGTGGCCCTCAGAGTTGATATCTGATGATATTTCAGCAAATTTATCAACAAAATTTAAAATAATATTTGAACCTGCAGCCTGTATGTATTTCTCATTTAAAACTTCAAAGATTCTGATGGATTGAATATATTTTTGGAATTCAGATATTCTAATCGCTTAAAATCAATCTGCCTGCATGGAGAGCACTTACCAAGTTATCTAGTTGTTATATCAAATCTCATGTTGCTAGCCTGTTGGAAAATTCGAGCAATATTCTATGAGTTACCGTTGAGCAGGTTCCTACGTTCTACTTAGCTCAGCAGGTTCCGTAGTGACTGAAGCAGTAAAAGTACTTTATTGGGGTATTCTGCTATCTTGCCTGAGTTGGTTGCTGGCAGCAGGTAAGAAAGCTTCTAGGCTGCCCCCCTGCGTCCAGGGCGTGGAAGCAAGTACTTATTAAGTCGACTTACATTTTCATCTTAAAAATCCCAGCGGAAATTAAAAAATCATATTTGTATGCTAACCTTGATCAACATCTAACTTATATAAATCAAAGCTTGTTTCTTCAGCAAATTATATAAATATACTGATTTACCTACAAACAACAAACCCACAAAAACTTTCATGTCATAGGCATAAAAACATTCCATAGGAATTTCAAAAGAGCCAAAGCATTATTGATTTTGTTGATATGGATAAGCTCAATGAGAAAATCAAGGTATGAGATTTCTTGCAGGCCTTACAAAGGATTTCTAATTTTATTTTTGCAGATCATGATTGAGAGAATTTTGCAGAAATAAATATGATGCAAAACAAAGTAAAACAATAGAGTGTTTTATTTTTTGCAGAAAAAAATACTGCAAAACAAAGTAAACCAATAGAGTGTTTTATTTTAATTTATACTTGATGCCTGCATTATATTTCTGTATAGTTTCTTCAAGGATGTTCTTTGAAATTTCTATCTCACACAACAAGTATGAGAGGCCATTATATGTTGATGAGCATAATTCCTATTAGCTCATGATGCACGATGTTGATTACTTGACTAGGCATAAAGGGAAGGGTGTGCGTTAAGCAAGTTTAGAGATGGGTTTCTAAGCAAGTTTAGAGATGGGTTCCTATGTTTGTATGCACCATTGAAATGTATTTCTTGTCTAATATTTCTGTTAATTGCAATCCATTGAATTATATTTCTTTTAAAAGCTAGTCGTTCTTGTTTGTGTAACTTGGAATGCTACTTACACCATAACAACACTAGGGTGACAACGTTACCAAAATCTTATGTTTTACTTTTGCACTGAGATTTGGCAGTGTAATCTATATGTTTATATTATGGCTAACATATTATATTTCAGCGTCTCCTGAATTAAAATTGTACAGAACATTGACCATCAACTTGAACTTACTAGAATAGTTACCCTAGAGACCCTTGAGAGGGATTTGAGTTCCTCGTATTTCTTAAACTATGAAGGGATGTCATCACATTTGCATGATTGAAATTGGTTAATGTGAGTAAGGGGAAGCAAGGTTGGATCTAAAATGGTTAATGTGAGTAAGGGCAAGCAAGGTTGGATCTAAAATGGTTAATGTGAGTAAGGGCAAGCAAGGTTGGAAAATTAGTTTTAGGAGGGTGAGGTAAATAAAGGCATAAGCATAAAGAGTGGTTATTCCTCCATCCATCTTAATGCTTAATGCTAGGTAATTTCTTACCGCCCCATATATGTAAATAACACAAGCACTCAAGTAACAGTCAACTGATTTTTTTTTATTTTTTTTTTTTTTAACAAAAACCAACTACTCATATATATTAATAAGGTAGTCCATACATCACAGATTTGATATCTTTCCATATACATTCCACATTTTTCCAAAAACCTTTCAGCTCGATGGAGTATCCACAAAATGCTGTAAGAGAAGATACATACTTACTACGATTTAAAAAAGAAAAGAAAAGTGCAACTATGACAGTTCTTAGTAACAAATTAAACACAACAGAAATTACTTCTAAATGAAGTCTTGTAAGCTCACAAAATGCTAAGCAACAACATAAAAAATAAATTGTAAGAGATGCATTGTTTCCTGACTTAAATCTCATTCCTTTCGAATTAGTCTACCCGTCTGCCTATATGTCCATCCCTACCATCAGTTGAAGTTGATGGCACCTGTGTTGAGCAGAGCCCCTTGAGCATAGGATGGAAAAAATATCTTACCTGTCACCTTGTTGATACCCCTTTTAGAAAGCATATCAACTGTCCAATTCTGCTCCTTATATATGTGACCAAAATCCACTCTCTGAAAGTGTGTTTCCAAGATTTTAATGTGTACCATCCAGTTTTTTAAGATAGAGGGATTGAACATGTTCCCCCCCCTAACCCAGTCTAGAATCCCTTTGGCAATTCTGTATATCTGAATGTGATCAATGTTGATCCATTTTTCTACAAAAAAAAAAAAAAACCCCACAACGCAATGATTTATGCTCTACTATTTGTACCATTATCTGATTCCCACCAAAAATGATGGAATATTTTTTGCTCCTTATAAATCACAGTTGTGCACCCACACATCCTCTTCGAACACACCCCATCAAAAAAACCCATAGGCAATGAATTCCACACCTCCCTCCCTTTGAAACATCTATAGCCTTTGCTGGGTGGGGTTGGCCCCACTTCATTGAAGAACGCCACAATTTTTGTAATGTCCTCATGAAACTGAATACTGTATTTATCAAAGATGATGGAGTTGCACCTCTTCCAAATCGTCCACCAAGATTCAATAAATGCAAACAACGTGGTTTTAGGGACCTTGTTTGCAATGCTATAATAACCCATCACACTTTTCCAAATGGCCTTAACATAATGAAAATTATATAAAAGATGGGTTAATTTCATCGTCCCCTTCGCTGCATAAAAAACACATACCAAGACCTATAAAGCCTCTTTTAAGGAGGTTCTCCCAAGTCAAGATACGATTATGAGAAACCAGCCATCCAAAGCAGTTCAATTTAAGTAGCATATTCCACTTCCAAATCCTCTTGAAATGTATAGATGGGGGAAAGTCATTTTCCCCAATAGCAAGAAAATCATATATGTCTTTTACCATCAGATATCCTTTATGAAGGGTACCTATCCAGCACATATGATCTGCCTTGGAATTGAGGGTGATCCAATCTCACAACATGTTCTTCCCATTCAGCAGCCTCCATACATTGCATGTCCAACTCCTCATTGTTCATCCAAACCTGTCTATTTGAATCCTGAGGATCAATCCAAAAAATTTGATTTAAATAAACAATTTGTTGATTCTGTAAATATATAATAGTTTGTTCCCCTAAGGAGTGATTACCATCCAAACCCACCATTTCATCTAACCCAGTGTGAATGTTGGAGCCATCACCGACATTCCACCGAATCTTACCTATAAGAAATGCCAGAACCAATAGCAAGCTTTTCCAAATGGTAGAACGTTGTTGTTTAATCCTAGCTCCACCACAACCCAAGAGGTAAAGGACATTTCAAACGAATATTTATCTTGTATGATAGAAGACCACATACCTTTACCCTCAACAACCCTCCATAAATTTTTAATCATAAGAGCCTTATTGAAAGCTTCAAGATCAATAACCCCCACCCCCAGCCTCCACATACCTGGAAATAATGGACCATCAAACAAGATAAATCTTTTGTATGCTACCCCTACTGTAATGTTCCCTAATAATAATAAATAATAAATAATATAATATAATATAATATAATATTAAAATAAGCAGTAAATAAATAAATAATATAATATTAAAATAAATAAGTAAATAAATAATAAGTCAATAATAGTAAATACATAATATATAATAAAGAGAATAATAATAATAAATAAATAAAATAATAAACAATAAACTTGAATTCTAAATAAAAATATGTAAAAGTAAAATATAAAAATAGTAAAAATAAGTGAAGTTAAAAGTAATAAAAAATAAAAAAATAAGAAAGTGTTAAATTAAGAGAAACATTACTTTAAGTAGAACTTAAAATAAAGACATAAAATTGGCACGTTGACACAAATAATGTGTGTATGCAGTTCCCTTCCATTGTTTGTTCTATTTAATAGAAATTGAGGAAGATGAGATTCATTCATAGTTCCTTCATCTATTCTCTTGGGAGAAAGGTATTATGAGACAAAGGATTATGTGACAGTAGTATGTTGATTGAGGGCCCAGGGGTGGCCAGCGATATAGAGATTACATGCAGCGAAGTATATGGTTAAGTGGAGAGTCGTCCCCAATACTTTTTTGCCGTTAGCGAGACTCAAATAGCGTTACACTTCAGAGTCTCAAGTAAGGAATATTATCATTACAGGTAAGTCGGCTTTGCTTGTATTTATGAAATTTCTATGCTAACTTGTTAATAATTTGTGTGTTGATTACTAATTGCATATTTGAAATAATTAGTTGTATATTAAATTTTGCGGTTGTTACATTTGATATTAGAACCAGTTTCAATTTCATGACTTTTAGGTAAAAGTTCGAGAAAAATATTTAATCAAATTTACCCGTTATGAAATTCAAAAAACCAAATTTCAAATTTTGACAATTACAACAAATAACATAATCAATAAAAGTTGAAAGAAATACTCAATATTCTTTTCATAATCCAAAAAAAGAGTTAAGAGAATACTTATCATAAATACTCAAAATATATAATATTTTATTTTTAAAAAATAAAGGATTCTAATGTAGTCTTCTCCATACGATACTGTACCATAATTAAAATCTAATGAGAGGGTGTGGTATTCCATGTTTGTTTTGGCTGGGGAAAAGTGAGTCTAACCTCAACCTTTGGTTTGAGAACTCATATTTCTTCGCACTTAAAAATAAAAGGATAATGAAATTTATTATATTTATTATTATTTATATTGTAAGTAATAAATTTTGGAAACGACTTTCAATGTTGAGATTTCATATATAAACACGAGGCACCCATTAATTTTGTGTTTGTGTAAACAGTTGTTGAAGCATCGATTCTACCCTGGCATTGTAACAATTTCAAACCATGGTAAACCTCTTTAGATTGATGGTCCTTACTGACAAATAAACCAAACTATCGAGTATTTTATATATTAAATTATTAAAATATATTTTTTTATATAATAAAGATGTATATCAAATAGTAATATTATATATATTCTTAAAAGAAGAAAATAAAAATTAAGTTGTTGTCATTATTTTCGATTTGATGTGATTATATAAAGTTTACAAATTATAATTTCAATTTCAAAGTAAACGTCATCTCATGTCACAAACGTTGAAAGTACTTTTTCGCAAAGAATTTATATCGATAACCTCTTTGAGAACCGAGACTTGTGCAAGGTTGTGATTTAACAATTATAAGACTTATGAATGACTTTCCAGAACTTTTAATGAATTTTAAATATTTCTTATTCAAAACCAAAAGCTACTAGAAACACAAAATAAATATAAAATGGAATAAAATTGAAAACTTGAGTAGGTTCATGTATGGGTGAATAAGTATATACATAAAAGAGACTAAGCAAGTCTAGTCAACCTGTGTTGCTGTTGCAAGCTTCTGTTGGAAGCCCCTACGTAAAATCAGTATCAGAGCCATCTGGTTCATGAAGGTTAGTACTCAAACAGTTTACTCTTTGTTGAAAAATGGATCCAGCCAGAAGATCTGTTTCTTTCCAAGAATTAGATGAGAAAGATAAAGTTGAACAAAATCCTTTGAGAGATATGTTTGCTTCATCATCAAGCCGTGTTATAAACTCAGTCGAGCTTGAATATTTAGAGTGTCAACCATCTCCTAGATGGCAATTGCCAAGTATAAATGCATCTGATGTATATTCTGATTTTTCTGCATTTCATCTGATTTCTGCTACAAGAATTTCCATAAAAGAAACCATAAGTCAAATCCAAGAAAATTTTGAATGTGTGCAATCTATACCTCTCCTCGATCCAAAAATTCTCCAGGCAGAAGCCAAAAGGCTTAAAACCCAGTGTCTTCATTTGGGATGTATTCGGGTAGGGATAAATGCTTTGACTCATAGAGGGCTAGAAACTTTTGTACTTGCCACAGTGAAAGATCTTACCCATAATAGATATACAGACTCTTTGATAGGAGGGATAGTGGCTCCTTTGTCTAATGGCCCAGTCTATTTTGATTGTTATCCAAATTTCTCTCTATATGTCTTTGATGAGCATATAAAGGACATATTACAGATGCAGATCCAAACATTTGGATTTGATATGAGGAAAAAGAGACATAATATAGCCATCCAGACAAGAGGGTGTTTCAGGCACACCAACACCCTATATCTTGCCGTCCTACATACTCAAAGTCAAGATTCTAAATCCAGTGTGGTGGTTCTGACAGATTCAAAAAATCAAAAGATTCAACACCAAACAATTAGATGGGAAGATCTGAGTTTCCATGAGCACTAGATTGTCGAAAATCCCAAGCCTCCTGGAATGCAGAGTATTACTTCGGCCAATGTCCAAGAAAATAAATCTTCTGCAGTAATTTATTTTCCCAGAAGATCGACCATCAATCATAGAAAGATTAATCAACTCTGCAAGAGTTCTCCTCTGTACAAAAACCCTGAAGAAATTGACACTGCTTGTTCCTCCCATTCTTTTGTACATTGTCAACATATTGAGTTATTTGAGTTTGCTCAGTTAGTTAACTTTTCCTCTGTAGAAGTCATTTGCCCAAATTGTAAATCAAGTGTAAATTTGAGCCAGCTTGCTGAACTTGTTCTTCATTATAACCATCACTCAAGCACTGGAGAAGCATCACCTTCTAAATCAGTAAATCCATGTCCAAATCCTAAGTGTTAAGACATTCCCTTTCCTCATGAGTCTGATCATGTGTTAATGATGCAGAGCCTACCTTCTTTGGAACAAGAAGACCCACGGCTCATAGAAATATTCAACAATCTGAGACCTCTAGGAATGCCTAGTTATGGCATAGGATACTTGGAATAGTTGAACAACTTAATTCCAAGTAGAAGATTTATAGATCTACCTGTTGATTGCAAAAGGCCATCCATACTAGAAATGCACAAATTCTTTTCTGTAATGGATGGGTGCGAAAAACACAAAGTAGATACCCAGTGGATGAAATCAATGTTAAATTGGGATTTGATGACTCACCCTGAGGCTGAATCTTTTGATCTCAGCACATCTAAAGAATAAATAATTAGGTTGGCTACAGAATGGAAAGATTATATGGATTCTAATAATCAATGGATATCTTTTTATATCTGGAAAAAGATTGTAGAATCAGTATCTGTCATGATGACAGATACAGTTTCATCTTCTACAGCCCAACATTCATGGACTACTTTAGATGGTAGTAAAGTTGAAAAAAATACTACATTTTCTCCATACAAAGGCATTATTTTAGGAGAAGCACAGAGTTCTGCCAAGGCTATCCCATTAGTGCTTAAAGATGACAATGCCTTAGGAATAGAAGGAAGAATACAAAAAACCAGTGAATAAATAAATTGGACAAATACTGCAGTTAAAGGCTTAGAAATGAATGTTGCAAAGGCAGCCACAGTTAAAGAATATTTTGATGGTATTCAAGTATCTGTTTCAGATGTAAATAATTCCCTGAATCATATTCAGTTTACTACTTCTTCCTTAAGAATTTATATTAGAGAGTCTTTAGAAAAAATTGAAGCAGTAGAATCGAAGGTTGAAAAAGAATTTCATTCTACCCAAGGACTCATAGAAAAACTCTCAGTATAGTTGGAAAAATCTCAAATCAAGTGTGTGGATAAGCCTGTCCCAGCATTCCCGGATGCGGGTGTGTAATATGGCATATAGTACGTAGGTGATCTGGCAGGTTGGCACGTGGCCTGGCATCACCGCCATCCGGCGTTGCATGATCCCAATCTTTAAGTCCTCGGCTAACCACTTCAATGTTGCATTAATGCAACTCGTCCCTCCACACCAGGCCGTTAATTCATCTGTCATGGCGCCCTTCCAAGAATTCATTCATGCTCCTCCCCTGCGCTCGTGTTGTCCCCTAGCTGCCGCAGAGCCTCGCTCTCGAACCAGCACAGGGAAACGTTGTGCGCTGGATTTCTGTGTTGATTTGTCGTCGGGATTTCATGTTTCTCAAAGCCCATTCTGCAATTTCAGTCATCGCTCGTCCTCTGTCCGTCCCTGTGCTCCTCTGCGAGCTGAAGCTAGGCCACTTTCAGTCTCCCCCTGCCTTCACAGCAGAGCTGACTGTTCCGCTCCTCCCACTCTTTACATTATACCGAGATTGTGCCAGAGAATGTGATGTAGGAGGGGCAGTTCTCGTGGGCGTGTTATCCGCCAACCCTCCTCCTCGACTTCGGATTCCTCGTCTTATTCCTTGGACTTCTGCTCTGACCGTTATCCAGGTACAAGGAGTGGTCGTGGTCGGGGTCGAGGGCTGCATATTTCAACTGCGCGCTCTCATCTCTCCTCCCCTTCTCAATCTCACACCGCTCGTTTTCAATTCCCCTGCACACTCAGTAATTTCTCCTTCATCGCTTCAGTCACCATTAAGCTTCATGAGGATACTTCTGGTCTGGTTGTTGTGACACCAGGGGTGACTCTGGAGACAAGGGCGGAAGAAAAGCAGGGCACCTCTCAGATTGACAACAAGCAGAGCCAGGATCCTGGTGGCACTGCAACCCAGGACATGAACATTCAAGCTGGTCCGAGCATCCCAACTGGTGGCGGTTCTTCTAGCAAAGAGGGCCATCCCTCTGAGGAAGAAGATCCCTACAAATACGAGTGTCGTATTGTCGAAGAGTCGCCTTCCACCTCTCATGAAGCTTAATCAAGTTGGCGTTCATTGGTTTTTGGTTCTCGGTCACTCGAAGGTGCTCAATTCCCTCTTGTTCTACAATCATTACATGCTCTATAGTTCTCATGCTCAGTCTTTTTTTCTCTAAAGATAAGCTTCTGGTTTCCCCTGCGTGAGCGACATTCTTCTGAATGTGTCTTTGGATCTCGGTTATGGTTAGAGTTGTTTAATGGTTCAGATTTCAGTTTTGAAATGGGCAGAGCTTCCTAGTTTATTTTTTTGTGCCCAGTCCACCAATTTTGGTCTTTGGAACACCTCTTGTCAGTCTTCAGTTTAGTCATGGGTGCATTCTGTTTCTCTGAACAAGACTTGGTCATGGTCCTCTGGTTAGTCTTTATCTTGTCTTTTTGGTCAGTGTTATGCTATGTAATGTGAACATACCGCATCTCTGGGCTAGACTTTACGAGGCTACTACCTCTATGTAAAATTATTTTTGTATCAATATAGGAGTAGACAAATTCAGAAAAAAAGAAGAAGCCTGTCCCAGCATCCTTTTTTCATAAAAGGAATGCACAGATCTAGCATCCTGTCAAGCCCATTGACAGATTCCCTCATTTACTTCCAAAAGAAGTAATCCAGTCTAGAAAAGAGGTAGAACCATCATAAAAGATCACTATAGACTCTTTATTTAAAGAGCCAGAAGATAAATCTTCCTCAAGAACAGAAGCTCAAATCCTACCAATGTATGAACCACTAGAAAATCATTCACAAGATATCCTGCTCTTGACTTGAGTGGTAAAGGGAAGATTCCTAAAACTCACACATTCCATCCGGATGCACATAGGGAATGGAATATTGACAACCTAAGTGTGGTTCAGATAAGACAGTTAATTGATATGATGTTCACAGAATACAAACTAATGTGCTTAAGGGGGAAAACTGAAATAGAAGCCTGTAAAACTATAATTCAATGTTTTACTGGTATGTTACTTAGATGGTAGGAAGCAGAGTCTTCACCATCCCCTATAGCCAAAATGGAAAACGAAATGTTCAAAGATGAAATAGGTGACATCATTTATAATATTGATGGGACTCCTCGGAATAATATGATAGGGGCCCTAACTTCAATGATTCTGGAACACTGGTGTGGATCAGAAACTGAAAGAGCAGATAAAAATGAGATGATTCCTATGAATCTCAAATGCTATAAACTATCTCAGTATGAAGACTTCCACAGAGACTGGATGCAAATAATATATGAGGTAAAAGATTCAAAAAATTTACTATGGAAACAAGTTTATCTTGCTGCTTTACCTTCAAAGTTTGTAGACTATCTCAGACAGCAAGAAGATTTTTAGTTACCTTTTGAGTCTTTTACATGGAGTGAAATATATTTTGTAATTACTAAAACTATGGTTGGTTTATGTACAAGTATGAAAGTTAATAAGTCTCTTCAAAAATGATCAAGAATGCCTGACAATAAATCAATCTGTCATAAATATGGCCTTTCTCTTACTGATCCCATTGCCAGAAGAAGAAAGGCTAAAAATAAAGCTAAAAAGGCAAAGAAGCAGATAAGAGACTTTCCAACCAAGTATAGTAAAGGAAAAAAGAGGGTTCAACACAAGCCTAGAAAGGGATACTACAAATACACCCCCATAACTCATTATTATCAACCATCTGATATCCACTTGCGTACTCATAAGTAAGAAAAATGGGATAAGTTGACCTGCTGGTTATGTGGAAAACCAGGTCACACTTCAAATAAATGTCCAGATGGTGAAGAGTCTAAAATAAATAGAGGTAAGAAATCACAAGCCTTAGCTCGTGGCAAGAAAGTTGTTAAAATTGAGTCTCCTACAATATGTTTTAAATGTGGATCAAGAAGTCACCGGACTAAAAATTGTCCAAACATTGTTATGAGAGAACAACTTCAACAATTCCAGGCTGAAAGTACCACCTCAGACTCTCAGAGTTCCTATTCTAATTCTTTAGATGAAGAAATCCATGCACATATGGCCACGTGTTTCTGTTCTGATTCAGAAAATTGTGATTGTAAATATTCTTCTAAATCTGATTCCTCTGATATTGATTCTTCTGATTATGAAGAACCCAATCCTCTTCAGCAGCAAAAAGAAAAATTTCTAATGGCTTAGACTGCTGATGATGCAGAATTGAAAATTATGTCCCAGATTCATGCACTTGATGAAGGTGAAATGAAAAATAAGCTTCTTGAAGCATTCTTAAACCAAGTGCACAACACAAAGAAATCTTCTTCTAAACTAATGTTTGTTGATGCATCTTATGAGAGAAATACTAAAGCCTTCCAGAGAAGCCAGTTGCAAGATAAAGTTCGTCAACTCACTTTGGGGGAGGTAAGTAGGGAAATCAATACCTTAAAATCTAAAATCTCTACTTTGAAAAATAAAGTCTCTCAGTTAGAAAAAAACAAACAGCAAGAAAAAAAAGAAGAAGATTATGTTTCATTTAAAAATACAAATGTTGAAATTTTTGAGGGAAAAAGAGATATTGCTACTGGTTTTAGAGATATGAGGATCCTAACTATTCAGTACCAACACCATCATGTAATGCTTGACATTTGTATTGAAGGACAAATTTTTTTCCTCAAAACATTAATTGATTTTGGTGCAGATATTAATGTTCTCCACAATAAAATTATCCCATCCAAATATTGGACAAAAGCATTTAGAAAAGTTGTTGGATTGGGGGGTAAAGAACTACAGTATGAAGTTCCTAAAGCTACTATTTGTTTTGACGAACGTTGCATCAAACTAATTTTTGCAGTTGCAGATATTCCTATTGACTGTATTTTAGGCAATTTATTTTTAGCAGCTGTGGAACCACACAAGTCAACCAGACTGTCTGACAATAGAGCTGGTTATTTCATTACTGTGCCAAAATCAGATGGGAGTTGTAAGAAGATAAAGTTGCCATATATATCTACTCCCATAATTTCTACCATGGTTCAGGCTATGGAACAACTTGAAATGGCCAGTAAAAAATTAGATGAATTCAAAGATTTAAAGGCAACAATGAGAGTTGGAGAACAACTCCTTTCTCGAGGTGTCAAGAAGAAAATCTTTGACCTAAAACAAAGATTTGAATTAGAATGATGTGCAGAAGAACCAAATTCTTTCTGGCACAGGAAATAGCGTTTTGTTGAATTTCCCTATAAATCAGAATATGAAGGCAAACCTTGCAAAAGTAAGGCAATTCCAATGAATAAAGAATATAGAGATTTGTGTAATAAGGATATAAAAAATCTGTTGAATAGGAAACTAATCAGAGAGTCTGACAGTCCTTGGAACTGTTATGGATTTTATGTTAACAAAAGATCAGAACAAATCAGAGGCATCCCCAGATTGGTCATAAATTATAAACCTTTGAATTTTGTTCTTGCATATAACACCTATCATATTCCTCACAAAGGTGGTTTGTTGGAAAGGATTGCAGGTGCCAAGATTTTCTCAAAGTTTGATATGAAGTCCGGATTTTGGCAAGTAGCAATAAAAGAAGAAGACAAATTCAAGACTGCATTCAGTATCCCAACATGTCACTATGAGTGGAACATCATGCCTTTTGGATTGAAGCATGCTCCATCAAAATTCCAAAAGGTTATGGATTCAATTTTTAAACCATATTTTGAATGGTTACGTGTATATATTGATGATATTTTAATTTTTTCCAAGAACTTGCATGATCACTTCAAGCATGTAAATATTTTTCTGCAAGTGGTCAAAAGAAATGGCTTGGTTCTAAGTAAGAAAAAGATAGATTTGTTCCAAACCTTTGTCAAATTTCTTGGCCATACTATCAAATATGGTCAGATTTCTTTACAAAGACATGCTCTGGAATTTTTTGATAAATTCCCAGACATTATCACAGATAAGACCCAATTGCAAAGATTTATGGGTTGTTTGAATTATTTTAGTAGCTTTTATCAAGATTGTGCCAAAGACAGATCTTTATCAAATCAAATATTGAAGAAAAATCCAAAGCCATGGACTGAAGCTCATACTGCTGCAGTTAGAAAAATAAAGTCCAAGGTAAAAACTTTTCCTATCTTATTTGTTGCTGATGATGATACTTTCAAGATTGTTTAATCTGATGCCAGTAATGAAGGATGGGGGGGTATTCTCAAACAAATAAAAGATGGCAAAGAACAAATTTTTCAATATGCATCAGGCACATGGAGTCCAGCTGAAAGAAACTATTCCACCATTGAAAAAGAGGTGAACGCTGCTTGCAACTCAGTAGATAAATTTGAGATCCATCTTGTAAATAGAAAATTTTTTCTTAGAATAGATGCCTTTTCTATTAAGAAAGTTCTGACCAAAGATATCAAAAGCCAGGTGAGGCTAAGTTTGCCAGATGGCGGGCCCTTTTTGCAAAATTTGAATTTGATGTTGAACATATCAAAGGGGTGGAAAATAGTCTTCTCGATTTCCTGAGCAAAGAATACATACAACCTATACAACTTATGATGATTGTAACAGAATGAGATCCAAACTAACAACAATAAGTTCTTAGGTCTATTCCTGATAACAAAAATTGGGCAGAATATCGTGATCAATGGAAGCAAACTTGGAAGTTAAGAAACACAAAGGTCTTGGATGCCAACTTGTAGCCTCATACTGAGATTCTTCATTTGGTACCTGAAAGAAAAGTATATCCAAAAGGAAATAAGTGGATACATGACATGATATACTCCAAAAGTATGATGGATGCTCACTTAGCAGAAGAAAGCCTCAGCAATGATTTTCATGACATAAGCATGATCTGGACTGAAGGAGGAGATAGGCGCCGAGTCTATCATAGATATTTTTGTATAAACAGAACCAGAGATCCTGCATGGACCATTGGTAGTTCTTTATGGCCAAGGAATGATCCTTTTATCATTTTTCCTGACACTATTTATAATTTTGTAGGTTATAAGAAACTCTGTTGGGACATCCTGAATGTTGATGGAAAAGGAGAAACCCATTATACAAAAATAAAGTTCGGGCCTACTTGGTTAATGCAAAGAAATAGGCAAAGTGATTGGTTGAAATACTGGTGGAATGACTATGGAATAAATAAAACTGCTTTGGATCCAGTCTATTATGAATCCTATTTCCAAGACTACTGCAATTGGTGTTTTGAACGAAATATTGGAGAATGTTTCCATGCTGCTTGCAATGTTACTGGTGACCTCCTAAGACTTGATGATCATGAAATCTTAAATCAATACATGATCAGGCACTATGAATGGTTAGTCATGACAAATATTAAACATCAAATTGTTTTGAATAAACTAATAATTGTTAGATGAATTTATACAAAAGCCTAGGATGAGGCCTTGTACAAAAGATACTGGTTTCCTGGTATTACCGCCCTTGATGATCCCTCCTAAATGGTTTTCGTAGGTTCCATAAAAATATCTACTTTGTCATGATGTCTAGTCACGGACTTAAAGTGACTAGTTTTCCTGTAGGCTTTCCAGTAAAAAGCCTCTACTATGTAATTAATCCTTATCTACTTTTTCTCGTGGATTTTTATTAAAAGCATCCACATTGTAAAATCATGATGTACAATGATTCGATCTTATCAGGAGACTCGGAGCACTTCTCCAACAACTGGTGAGGTTTGACCCACATCTACCCCATTGATCAATCAACGTACAAAGATTCTTTAAACAGGTAGGACCGACTCTCAAGTGGTTGTCCCCTCTCACTTCCTATAAAAGAAAGAGAGTAAGGTTTATTTGGGCATCGGGGGTTAGAGTGAGAGAGTCGAAGAGTCTTCGGTGCCATTCTCTTAGAATATGAAATAAAGATACCCGCCTTAAATATAAATTTATAATGAAAATTTGAAATATGTAACCATATAAGTATTGATTAATTTCTGTTTTATATATAAAATAAAATCACGAGAGCATATTGTTAGATTATTCCAATAACTGACCTAGATTTAAAAAACTTATCATGTTAATATTTCAATAGAAGTTTTGGCATTTATAACCTATTGAAAAAGTTGATTTAAAACATTATTTATTTATTTAGTGAAAACGAATAGAGTAGCTTTTTGAAAGAAGTAAGAATTTATTGTATTTATTGGAAAATTATATAATAAATTGAATGGTTATTGAAATGAATAGGCAAATAAATAATATTTTGTGATTATAGAATAGATATTTTATTTAAAAGTCCTATTCATGTGAATTTACTTATAACTGGTTGGGACGTATGATTTTATGATTATGGGATTTTAGTTATATTTTATGATTATGGAGTAAAATTGTTTTGATAATAAATTAATATTTTATTAACTAGCAATTGTATTACATGTTGCAAAAGAAACACATTAAAGTAATAGTATGGGAAAGAGTAGTCTAGAAGAAATAAGATGCCGCAGAGAAGGAACCATCGTGTGAAGGAATGAAAGGAAAATTTTTCTTCCATGGAAACAGGTCGTTGAGGTTTCAAAGATATTGTTGATAAGAAATATCAACCAGAAAATTAACACTATTACCGATGAAATAGGTAACCTCACCTCAAAACAGGAACTCTAGCCCAAAATGACTCAAAAAACATGGAAAAACACCAAAAAAAAAAAAAAGTGTATTCGAGAACGCACTTGGTTTTTTTTAAGGTCAAATTTCAACATTTTATAAAATTGTCCTAAAAACAAAATTGTTTCTTGAAAAAAGGATTGAAAAAACACCCTCAAAACAAAACCAGTTGATGCTGGAATTTAAAAAAAAAAAATTTGTGTCATATTTTTGACATTTTTAAAAATAGAAATAACATTTTTTAATTTTTAAAATTCAAACATTAAAAAAAACCTAAAATTTAAGAAAAAAAATAAATTTAAAAAATAAATACATTTTAAAGCTTAAAATTTAAAAATATATAGGAATAAAAAAATAAAAATAAAAACTAAATAAAAATTTTAATTCAAACATTAAAGAAAACCTAAAATTTAAGAAATAAAAAATAAAAAAAATAAATAAATAAAGATTAAAATTTCAAAATATATAGAAATAAAAAAAAATAAAAATATTAAATTAAAAAGAAAAACAAGTTAAAAAAAAAAAAAGAAATTATAAAAAATAAAATATAGAAATTAAATTAAAAAAAAAAGAAAAAAAATTAAATTTAAAGAAATATATTAAATTTTAATAAATTTAAAACTTTCAAAAAAAATTAAAAAATGAAAAATTAATTAAAAATAAAAAATAAAATACAATAAAAATATTAAATTTAAAAAATATATATTAAAAAACAAATAGATTTTAAAAAATAAATTAAATTTAAATTATAAAAAATAAAATATATATATATGAACTTAAATTAAAAATATATATATATTAGATTTTATTAAATTTATAAAAAAAAAAAGGGTTAATATTAAAATAACAAATTAAATTTAAAAAAAAAAATATTAAATTTTAATAAATAAATGAATAAACAAATAAATTTTGAAATAAAAAAATAAATTTTAAATATAAAGAAAGAAAAAAAACATTGTTAAAATAAAAAGTTAAAAAACTTTAAAAATCAATTAAAATTGAAAAATTAAAAAAAATAAATTAAATAAAAACTAAAATAAAAAACAAATTAATTTGGAAATACTAAGTTTATATATATAATTATAATTATAATTATAATTTTAAATACACAATTTAATTGAAATAAAAAAAAATATATATAAAATTTTTGTGTAATTAAAAAAATAATAATAAAAAATAAAATAAAAAATATTAAATTCAAATAAATTTAAAAAAAATACAAAATTTACTAAATTTAAAAAAAATAATGAAAAAACTAAACATAAAATTTAATAATAAAAAAAAAATTTAAAAAAATTCGATTAAATTAAAAAAAAAATACAAAATTTAATAAAAATTATTAACAAAAAAAATAAATTAAAACAATTTAAATTTCAAATATAAAAATTAAATTTAAAAAAATAAATAAATAAATTTTTTGAATTAAAAAAAATCAAATTAAAAAAAATTAAAATATTAAAAAATAAAAAAATAACAAAATAAAAAAATAAAAATGAATTTTTTGATCGTGGTGGCGTCGCCAATCGGCCTCCCGCCCAGGTGACGGCGGAGACCGATTCCGGGAATCGCCCTCCCAGTTTTTTATCGTGGTGGCGTCGCCAATCGGCCTCCCGCCCAGGTGACGGCGGAGCCCGATTTCGGGAATCACCCTCTCACTGCGAGAGGCCGATTCCGGGAGGGCGATTCCCGAAATCGGCCTCCTGCCCAGGTAGCGGCGGAGGCCGGCCTCCGCGGCCACTTGGGCGGGAAGCCGATTGGTGGTGCCACCACGATCAAAAAATTCTTCTTTTTTTTTTTTTAAATTTTTTAAATTCAAAAAATTTAAAATAATTTTTTTTTTTTTTTAAATTCAAATTTTTTATTTTAAATTTAATTTGTTTTTTTGTTTTTTGTTTTTAATTTAATATTTTAGATTAATTATTTTTTTAAATTTAAAATTTATTTATTAAATTTATTAAATTTTAATTTAATTTAATTTTTTTTTTTAATCTTTTAGTTCATTTACTTTTTTCATTTTTAAAATTTATAAATTGTTTCATTTAAAAAAAAATAGTGAATTTATGGATATTTGTTTTTTAATTATTTGCACGTGGGTTTTTTTATTTTTTTTTGTTTTTTAATGATAGTTTATTTTTATTTTAATTTTCTTTTGCAATTTTCAATTTTATTTTATTTATTTATTTATTTATTTTATTTTTTGTTTTCTTATTATTATTATATTTTTAATTTAAATTTTTAAATTTAATTTTTTCTTCTTTGTATTTTATTTTTTTAATCTAAATTTTAATTTTGTAATTTAAATTATTTTTAAATTTTCTATTTTAATTTTTTTTTTAATTATATGGTTTTTTTTAATAACTTAGAAAAAGAATGTTTTATATATATATATATATATATATATATATATATATATATATATATATATATATATATATATATTTTAATTTTTTGTTAATTTTTGTTTTTTTTTCTTTAAATTATCTGTTTTTTTTTCAAATTTTGTCATTTATTTTGATATAATTTTCGAATATTTTTGTTTTTTTTTTTTGTTTTATTTATTTATTTTTGTTTAATTTTTTTTAACGAAGCATTTTTGTTTACATTTTTATTGGTTTTAATTATATATATGCCGATCAATACGCCTAAAAATTAGCAGAAAAAATCACTCGGTTCAAAAAGTTGATGCCGCATCAATACGTTTCAAAATTAGCATGAAAATCACTAACATTTTAAAACAAATATTCATACTTCATAAATAAAAATATTAGAGTGTCAAAAATGTGCTCAAAAAAAAAAAAAAAGGTGATTCTGCATCACCACTTTTCAAAATCGGGTGCTTTTTATGCTACCAAAAAAAAGTAGGTAACAATGCGGTTACCTATTTCATCGGTAACAGTGTTAATTTTGTTTTAGATATTGAAATAGGAAATTGGGGATGAAAACATATATGTAAACCAACATAATCTTTTCACACACACACATATATATATATTGAAATAGTAAATTTGGGGTGAAAATCCTTTGGTGATTAATAATCATCTGAAACAAGCATGAAATGAGCATGTAACTCAAATAAGATACTTTAAAAAACATTCAAGTACAATCTATCTAGCATAGATGTAAATAAAGAGAATTTTTATTAAAAGAAATAGAGTTTACTCTATCACACTTTTCTTATGAGAGCTAAATGCTCCTATATGCAACAACGATGGATTTCATCACTTAGGAACAGTAAAAACCAGTTTATTGAGAAAACAATATTATCACAATTTTCTTATCATAACTAAATGCTCTTAGCTTATTCTTAATTGATAAGAGTATAGAATTTTTAGGGTGGTGTTCTATGTGCACTAAAACTCCCATGATGTCCATCACAATGTAGGGGTGGGGTTCATTGCAACCATAGATATATTCTGAGTTGTTGTGATTTCTTTCTTGTGGCTAAAACCTAGTTTTGGTTGTCACCTAGTTATCATGATTCAAAACTTTGTTATCATCTCAGATCCTTATAGAATTAGATATATTATGTGAGCTAATGTGATGTTTCGTTTCTCACAATGATTCAAAAATCAGTTATTATACCACAATATTGACTTTCTCATTGGAGAATAAATTGAGCAGAGTAAATTGAGTTGTTATTGTTAGAAATTGTTGTATAAGATGAGAAATTTGGATGATTTGTAGACAATATGGATGTCATAACAGATATCTATTTTGAATTTTTTAGTGTCTCTGGCCACCATGCATCTAATAGGATCCATTTCAACTGATATCGTCAATAGATCAATGTGTGAATGATAACTTGTGACATCCCTAGACATTTTCTTTGATTGTGGACGAGATTACAAACTAATAACTTGTGAAATCCCTAGCCATTTTCTTTGATTGTGGATCAGGTTATAAACTAGAATACACTCTCTCTTCATAAGACTCTACAATATATATTGGATAGAAGGAAAGTTTATGATAAAACTTGTACAAAAAAACCCTAGGGATTGAGTGGGTTTTTTCTTTTGTAAGTTTTGTTAGATACACTTTATTAAGTAATTTTGTAAAAGAATAATGGTTATAAACAATTAACAAGAGTTTTATTAAACAATTAGTTTTGATCTACATTATTTATCAGAGGGATCAATTCCATTTTTAATTTAAAGGAGGTTTGGATACCAAGAAATTTGATCCCTCTTGGTTCTTGTTAGATCCATAGCTAAGATTGATCTAGGCCATCTTAATTTCCCCCTTTAAATAAAGGACATTTTGCATGAATACCATGGGTCAATACCATGGGTTGTTTTCATAATTTATTATTATCAGACATTTGATCCCTCATGGCTCTTGGTAGATCCATAGTTAAGATTGATCTAGGCCATATTAATTCCCCCCTTTAAATAAACTACATTCCACATGAATACCATGGGTCAATACCATGGGTTGTTTTTATAGTTTATTATTATTTTATTATTTTTATTTTTTATTGTATTTTGACTTAGTTAAAACGACCATTACATTATGTCAATCTTTTTATTTAATTTACTTTTATTTTTATTTTTGTGTAATTTGACCTAGTCTCACCAAAACCTAAATTTAATCTAACTTATTAAAAAGAGAAGAAAAAACTAGCATTATAAAAAACATATATAAAACTATTTACTTGTGGAACTAATGGCCTAAAACATTTCAATCATCTAACATTTGATCCAATGGCTCAAACATAGACACAATGACACCTAGGGGAGTTGTTTTCAAATAGAAACGCCTTAAGGCGTAATTAAAGAATATGATGAGTTATATTTGAATATTTTTTTTCATATGTTAATGTATAAGAAAAAGTTTATAAAGTATATTAGTTTTATTTTTCATTTAAATTTTTTTTCAGTCTTTTCATATTATTTAATGGAATAACTTTAAAGTATGGAAGTTATAAGTATAAGATTTAACTTTTCAATATAAAATTAACTCATAAATATAAGTTATAATTTTATTTAAGTAGTTTAACTGAAAGTAGGATTAAAGTTGGTAGGATAAGAAAGGATATGGTAATGATATATATATATATATATATATATATATATATATATATATATATATATATATATATATATAGTTTAATCAAAGTAGGATTGTAAAGTTACAGGATAAGAAAGGATATGGTAATGATATATATATATATATATATATATATATATATATATATATATATATATATATATATATATATATATATTGTAAATATATTGTAATTGTGGTTTAGATAAGTAAAAATATTTTTATGATTTAAAAATAAGGTGATAGTGATTTTTGAGAACATTTCTTATTGGTGTTTTCACTACATGATTTATAGTAAAGTTTTTTTTATGAATATAGCTTTGAAATTTTAGCATCAACTATTATTTAGATAAATACCTTTTGGATTAATCACATTATTCTGAATTGGCCAATGTTTCAAACCATCTAATGTGGTCCATCCTTAGGATAAGGTTAAAAATCTTAATCTAAACTCAGAATAAATAGTGAGGATGCATCAAACCCTGATATAGCCGTTAAAAGCTAGCTGTTATTTAGTTGGTTCATTAATAAATTAGTTAATTAGTTATTAGAAATTATATTAATAATTAATAAAAAAATTAAGGGTAATAATAAATATTTTAATTATTACTATTAGTTCAATCATATTAGCAAAAAAAAATCATGATCTGGAGGAGCGCTGCAGCCATCGTGACCTAGGCGCAGGTGTGTCCTTCTTCTTCTTCTGTAGCCCAAGCCCAGGTGCATGGCCCCTCCGGTGGACACCTCGAAGGCGGATTCTCCACTTGATCATGCCTAGGCCTTTTCGGTGCTGATAAGTTCCCTAAATCCGCCTCGACCAACGCCAGCAATTTCCAAGTTTGTCAAGAAACTGGAGGCCATTCAGGAATTATATCTTCCCCCTGCGATCCCTCGAATGGAAACTCTCTCGCTCACCTAGAAAGGCCTCATTGGGAAATTTACAGGACTGTGGCCTTTGTGGAAAATGGTTCAAAAATGGGTCGAATACAAATCACCAGACAAGATCAATGGGAAAATTTCAATCATATTCTGTGGCAAGGGCTATTTCACATTCCAATTTGAGACAAAATAAGACAAGGATTTGATATTCAGGAATGGGCCATACTTCATGGATACCAGAGGGCTCTACCTCAACAAATGGACTCCATACTTTGATCCCGAACTTGACATTCCCAATGCTATCCCTGTCTGGGTTCGCCTCCCTCACCTCCTCTTTCATTGTTGGGGTGTTGATTCAATCTAAGCAATCGGGAATGCAGTAGGAAAATTCATTGATAGAAGCGAGCTGAAGGACAACATGCAAGCTTGCGCCAAGATCTGTGTTGAAGTGGATTTGGGGAAAGGTCTTCTTGAGGCAATCAAACTAAAGGTAAAAAACTAGACTCACATATAACAACTAGACTAAAAAAAAATTCCTTTTAAGTTAAAGGTATGCCATGAATACAACCATTTTTCTAATAGATGCACTAAATTTATTGAGGTTGAAAACGCTGATCCAGAATCACAATGGGAAACCATAAAAAAGGAGAAGACTGCTATGAATCTTAGAAACACTGATGCACCATCTTCCCAACCCTCCCATTCTTCCCTCCCCCATAACCCCCCATTTCAAACCCCTCCTCAATCCCTCAGCAAACCCATGATCCCCCTCTTGACCCATCCTCAAACCCTTCCCTTACCTCCCTCAACCCATTCTCCTCCCTTACCCCTTCAGAAGAGGACCCTCCTCAGCCCTCCATCCCCTCTCCTCTTCAAGGATCCACTCCTCAGATCTCTCCATCCATGTCTTGCCCCCCTTCCTCCTTTGTTGAACCTTATTCAACCCATATTGTTACAAGGAACACTACCAAAGAGCATGGGGTTACTCTGGAAACCCTTAAAAAATAGGCCCCAGAAGGAAATCATCTAAGCATCATCAATATGAAGCAGCCCAGAAGGACATTGCCCTCGAAACCCAACACCCAATAGAAACATTCATTGGAGGAAATATTAACAAAGAAGCAAGCCAGCATGAATTAGGAGGGAAGACAGGTCCTCAACCTACATTCTTGAAATGATGAAAGCCCTCTCTTGGAATTGTAGGGGACTAGAGCACCCCTCTAAAAACATAGCTACAAGAGACCTTCTTAATCAAGAAAATCCTGACATGATACTCCTTCAAGAAACTAAGAAAGGATAAAGAGACATGGAGAACATCATAAATAAAATGAAGAACTAAATGGGCACTATGGTAGAATCTAGGGGTGCCTCTAGAGGAATAGCTACTATTTGGAATCAGAATGCCTGGAAACAAATTGCAGTTGTCAAGACCCAGGACTGGATCAAAGTCAATCTTCAGAATACACAAGAGAACATTGTGGTAACTATGTACAATATATATGGAACAAATCATTACAAGGACAAAGAAGTCTCTTGGAGCACCATAAAAACAGATAGAGACAGTGAGGATAATAAAAACATCATCATCGGAGGGGACCTCAACTTGATTCTGCATGCCAATGAAAAAAGAGGAGGCATATTTAATTTCGATCCTTCAAGAGATCAGCTAGAAACTATTATCCATACCCATGATATACTTGAAATCATCCCCAAAAACTAAAAATTCACCTGGAGCAACCGAAGAATTGGAGCTGGAAACATAATGGAAAGGCTTGGTCATTTTATAGTGGTTGTTCCTCTTATTTCTCATTACTCTGTTGCCACCTCTAGTATCCTCTCATACTCTGTCTCTAATCATTACCCCGTTACCGTTTCCTTAGGAGATCAGACCTCCCTTGGACCCCGCCCTTTCAGATACAATCCGCTTTGGAGTGACTTCCCTGAAGCCAGAAAAATCGTGCTTTATTCTTGGCAGCAACATGTGGAGGGATCCCCAATGTATATTTTGGAATCAAAGCTGAAGAAAGTGCACATGGCACTTAAAGACTGGGCAAAACTACACTACAGGGAAGCGGAAAAAGTCAAAAATGAAATAAAAAGGAAGTTGGAAGTAGTCCATATTGACATCGACATGCATGGAGTGAGTTAATAAAAGCATGAGTAGGATAAAGATCTATACTGGAACTTTTATAAAGAAAATAGGAAAGAAGAAGAGAAGTGGAGGCTCAAATCAGAAATCTTTGGATGCAGGCCAATGACAAAAATACCTCTTTATTCCATAAACAAGCCACGTTTAGAGAGTCAAGGAATACTATCTCAGCCATAACTGATAATGAAGGAAAGGTTCACATAGATCAAGAAGGTATCAAGGCTGCTGCTAACAACCATTTTAAAAATTTGCTCACTGAAACAACTGCACTGGAGGATTATACAGATATCTTGAATCACTTGCCCAAACTGATCAAAGAAGAGATTAATAATTACCTCACCAAAGATATATAGGAGGCTGAAATTCTTAATGCTATTTTGACATTACATCCAGACAAGTCTTCGGGCACGGATGGATTTTCCATTAGTTTTTACCGGACTTTTTGGGAAGTCATTAAAAAGTACCTTATCAAAATCATTATGTGGCTACAAAGAAAGAAGAAGATCAATGGATTTACAAAATCTACCTTCCTCCCTCTTATACCCAAAGAGAACCGTCCCTATTCATTCTCCAGATTTAGACCTATTTTCCTATGCAATTCTTTGTACAAAATCATAACTAAAATCCTCGCTACCCGCCTTAAACCCCATCTCCCAAACCTCATTTCTGAAAATCAAAGGGGCTTCATTTCCCAAAGACAAATATTTGATTCTATTCTCTTGGTCCAAGAAGCCATTCACTCGAGTATGATGAGATCTGAGAAAGGATTCATTCTGAAACTCGACCTTGCTAATGCTTTTGATAGAGTGAGACATTCATTCCTCTTCTCTATCCTTCAAAAAATGGGATTTGAATCTGATTTCATATCTCTCATAAACGCCTACATCTCCAACCCTTGGATCACCCCCTTAGTCAATTATAGGCCCGGGAAATTATTTCAATCCACACGTGGCCTTAGACAAGGCTGCCCTCTATCTCCTTTTCTTTTCATCTGCATGGCAGAGTTCTTCAGCAGAGCCTTGGATCATAAGCACAGATTTGGCCTCATCACTGGTATCAATTTCAGCAACGGAGCCAAGAATATGAATCACTCTCAATTTGATTATGACACCCTCTTGATTGGTGGTGCCACTAGCATTATTTCTTAGAGATTCAAATCTCTTCTTGACAAATTTATACTTTTTCAGGAGGACAGATTAACTATTACAAAAGCTGCATCTATGGGTGGAATGCTACAAATAACACCATCCATAGTATAGAAAAAATATTTGGATTCCCCTACAAGTTTAATTGGACCCATTTTAATTACCTTGGGATGCCGAGACCGAGGTTTGGAACATCACCATTGACAAAATGAGAAAGAGAGTACAACAGTGGGGATCTTCCTAGCTTAATCTTGCTGGGCGCGCAATCCTCTTAAAATATTTCCTTACTGCCTTGCCTCTGTATCACTTTTCCATGCTTTATGATCCCTCCAGCATTCAACAAAAATTCGAAGTTGTATTAAGACAGTTCTTATGGCAAGGAGGGAAAAATGAGAAGAAGAAATACAATTTAGTAAAATGGAGGCAGGTTACTCAAAATTATGAAAATGGGGGACTTGGTATTCACATTCCAAAGCTCTTGAACAATGCCTTTAAGGGGGAAATAGTGTGGCGCCTTATTGCAAGACAACATTCTTGGTGGAAGAAAGTACTGGAGACCAAATATCTTACCACTGTTAAACATATTCTTGATCAGGCTCTCACAAATAGGCCATGCTCCAGAATCTGGGCCTTATGCAAAAAATCCATACCATTTATCAACAGATATATCTCCAAATTTCCTCAAGGAGGAAGCACCATAAACATCTGGGAGGATAAAATTATGGGACAATCTCCCCTCACTGACAGCCCAAGCACCCATCGTATTCAAAACTATCTCTGGAGTCAAGGTATAAACATCCCCTCACTGACAGCCCAAGCACCCATCATATTCAAAACTATCTCTGGAGTCAAGGTATAAACATCATGGATCATATTTCCAAATGGGACGAACATTCAAATGCTTGGAGTGGGTGGGCTTTTCATATTACTCCCCCTCACCTTGAGGCTGATCTAGCAAATTTGAAAGAAATGCTCCACAATGCAGCACCATTGTCAAAAGGCAACCATGACAGTTTTCGGTGGGATCCCTCTGGATCATCGTACACAATCAAAGTAGCTTATGGGTCTCTACTCAAAGAACACTTTCCCTCTCCTCTGTGACCCATATGGAAGCTTACTTGGAAATCTGAAGCCCTTCCAAAGATAAAAATGTTCATCTAGATTCTGCTCAAAGATAAGATATTGAATTCTAATAATTTAAAAAAAAATAGGAATTTTTGGTCCTTCCAGATGCCCCCTCTGTCAAAAATAAGAAGAGACTGCACTCCATCTATTTGTGAGGTTTCCCTTTGCTAATCAATGCTAGAACAATCTCACGAATTTCTCCCAGATTGACTTAGCAACCATCAATTTGATCTTAGAGTTGATAAACAACTAGAAAAAGGGCTATCCTTGGGGCAAAAAGAGCAAGAACATAGCCAAAAGGGTCTGGGACACCCTCCCATACATGCTCCTCTGGAGTATCTGGTTGGCAAGGAATAAGGCGACATTTCAAGATAAAAAACCATACCCAAGGAAAGCACAAAACAAGACTTGGAGTCTCTAACATCCATATCAATTTCAATGATCTGCAAGCAGAAGAAAGAAAATTTCTAGGGAGAGCGCTTGACAATCCTCGTTACAGCAAAACTGTTGTCATACAAAGTCCTGAAAAGGAGCAGTGGAAGATAAGACTCAAGGAAAAAGAGTTCATTGAGTGGATGGATGGTTGTAAAAGACCTTCACTCTTCTTTGATGAAGCATAAAAGGCCAACCCAAGAATTATTGGGGTAGGAGGCCTCATTAGGAATGAACATGGCTGCGTTTTTATCTCCTTTGAATGGGGGCTTGGCTCTCTATCAAATAATAGAGTTGAGGCCTATGCTCTGAACGAAGTTCTTGAAATGATCAAGATCCTAAATTTGCAAAATGCTATGATATTTGGTGATTCCGTCATTATCATTAGTATGATGAAAAATAGTAAGCAATCCCCCAACATCTCTCTCTGCAGGCTCATCAACGATGCCATATCCTGAGCAAAGATATGAAATATCTTACCTTCTATCATATTATTATAGCTAATAATAAACAAGAAGACATCTAAGCTAACAAAGCCTGCAATAGACTAGCCGATCAATTATTCTGCCAAGATAGCACATCTTTTTCCTCATTTCTATGATATCTCTCTATGTCTCTTTTACCGATTGTATGACACTCTGCAAGATCCTGTCAACATTTGTAAGCACTCCCCATACCTTAAGAAACTCCGTACCTGTGATTCTATCACCTCGTTAAGGTCGCCTCACTTCCTTCTTCATGCCAACTCCTCTCTCTACGCTTTGTTTCATCAATTCCACTTATGTGATTGCTCCTCTCTACCTTCGACAAGGCATCGAACCTGCTCTCTCGAGGCTACCCCTCTTGAGTGTCTGATCGCTTTCTTCCTTGGCTCCCCTGTCTCTAATTTTTCTTTGCTACCTGTCATACCTTGTGGTAATTATGATCTCGCTCCTCCGTCACTTAGAGCTTTTAAACCCCAGCCTCATCGTGTTTCAGCATCTATCCCAGTATTTAAATATGCCTCCAATCTCGGCCTCCTCATGTATTAGCATAGATCCTTGACTCTTCAACTGACTATAGCACGATTCTTTGATCAGACCATTGGAGGCATCATGAGAAGAAAAAATTGCTTCCATTGTGCAGACCTTCAAGCAGAAATGGCTCTGATTCGTGGGCAGCTGAAGATCATGGAAGAAAAAAACCAAGTGAATACTGCCTTTCTCCAGCAACAGGCTCAGTCCTGTCAGCAGCAGCTTCTAGCTTCCTCAAATCGATGTGCATATGTGGAAGAATCCCTCCGGATCCTGAAATATATGCTAGAAAAACACTTTGCTCCAAGTTCCATCTCAAACAATGTCAAAAATGCAAATCCAAATGACAATCAAGACAACATTGATGCTTCCACTAGACGGGCAATCAACATTGACTAATCCTCACTCCCCCCCTCTCTCTTTTGTTCATGTCATTTAAATTCGCACTTATGCTTTCGCAGTTTGCTAGAAATTACCTTGATTCAGTAATGTAGTATAGTATCAATAGTCGACACATTGGAGGCTCGATATTTTGTCTTTATACCCCTCCTTGGTTGTCCTCATCGCCATTAAAATGTAACTAGGAAATCTCCCTATCTTTTTTCTGAATATAATATAGCAACTGACTTCATAAAAATAATAATAATAATAATAAATATTTTAATTATTAAGGAAAACTGAATTAATATCCATATTTTAATTTTGGAAATAATTTAAAAATATAAGGATAGAAAATTAATAATATAAAATAACATGATATAATATAATATAATATATAAGAAAAAGTAAATTAAAGGGAAGCCAAGGCCAAGAAATTAAGAACAACTAAATAATAATAATAATAAATAAACAAAAATAAAAATAAAAATAAAACAAAACAAAATAAAAATAAAAATCATAACGAGAGAGTTGGGGTCAGCTCTTGCTCAATTTTCAGCCATCATCCATGTTGAGATTCTTTCCATGCCTTTCAATCTCAATAGCCTCCCGGAGCTTCCTAATACCAAATAAAGAGGAAGGGATAAGGAAGGGATAATGTTAGGAGAATACATATGCAAATCCTAAAAATGATGTAATAAAATCAAATACAAGTTGGTGCTTCATTGCGCACCTCAACATGATAATGAGTAGAGTTAAAGTTTTGATACTTGTAGTAGTGAGGGCTGAAAACTCATAAATGGAATTAATGGTTTTAAAAACATTTGAAGTAGAAGAAACTACTTTACTCATGATTATTGTGTCTATATAATATAGGCATGACTTTTTCTAGATATATATGCTAATATAGAATACAGAAGCAAAGAAACTAGTATTCTTGCCATAATGGGGATAAAACAATGTAAACTATGAACAATAAATCTAGCAAGAAAAAACCAAAAAAATATAGAAAAACATCTTGAAAATGAAATGTGTTGATGCTGGAATACCAATTTTTTATTCTGGGGTAAATTTTCAACATGTTTTAAACATGGCAGTGAAAACAATTTTTTTTGGTGTAAAAAACACCCTGAAAACAAACCATGTTGATGTTGGAATACAACTTTTTTTCTTCAAGATAGATTTTCAAAATTTTGAAATAATGACATAAAAGATTATATATCCTAACTCCAACAAACCTTAAAATCTCAAAAGAAAAATTAAAACAAAAAAAAAAATAGAACAATGGAAAAAAAAAAAAAACAAAACAAAAGTTAAAAATAACAATAAAAAGTAAATAAAAGTATATATTAGAAATAAACATAAAATAAAAAAATGACAAAAATGTCAAATATATAAAAAACCAAAACAAAAAAATCAAACATAAAAATGTAAAAAAAAAAAAAACACAAACAAAATTAACCTATAAAAGATCAAACACAAAATAAAAATCAAAAAGAATAATTAAAGAAAAAAAATGAAGGAAATCAAAAAAATAATAATAAATAAAAAAAAACACTTTATTTTTATCAAAATAATAAAAATAAAAAACATTAAAAAAACTAAAAATTAGAAAACAATAGAAAAAACGAATTTAAATATGAAAAAAAAAAGAAAACATTATATATATATAAAGCTAAAATAACAAACAAAAACTACTAAAAAATTAAAAAAATGAAGAAGAAGCTAAAACTAATTAAAATTGATCAAAAAAAATAATAATTATAATTTAAAAAAATATACAAATATACAAATTTGGTCCCTAAGGCCACCGACGGGCTCAAATCAATTCTCAGAATTGGCTGGAGGACAAAGACGATTCTCAGAATCGGCTTTGAGCCCGTTGGTGGCCCGAGGGGCCGCTTGCCATGGGCAGACGAAGTTGTGGAAACTCCGCCCGCCCATGGCAGGCGGTCCCTCATGCCACCAACGACTCAAATCTGATTCTGAGAATCAAGTCTGCTTCTCAAAATCTGATTTAATTCATTGCTAGCCACTTGTCATGGGCAAGCGGAGCTGCAGCAACTCCACCCACCCACGACAGGCGGCCACCAACGGATCAAATCCAATTCTCAGAATTATATTGGACTCTCAGGATCATATTTGAGTTCTCGGGTCACCCGTCATGGCCGAGCAGAGCAGTTGCAGC
The DNA here is from genome assembly GCA_034641835.2 of Pinus albicaulis. Lineage (NCBI taxonomy): Eukaryota > Viridiplantae > Streptophyta > Pinopsida > Pinales > Pinaceae > Pinus > Pinus albicaulis. The sequence continues at coordinate 1,980,198,563 of CM076578.1, forward strand.
TCTGCCTGCGCATGGAAGGTGCCCACAAATGACTCAAATCCGATTCTAAGAATCGGATCCGATCTGATTCCCAGAATCGGATTTGAGCCATTGGTGGCTTGAGGAGCCGCCTACTATGGGCATCAATGATTCAAATCTGATTCTGAGAAACATATTTGAGTCGTTGGTGGCCTGAGGAGCCGCATACTGTGGGTGGGTGGAGCTGCAACAACTTCGCACACCCACAGCAAGCAGCCCCTCTAGCCACCAATGGCTCAAATCTGATTACGAGAATCAGATTTGAACCATTGGTGGCATGCCATGGGAAAAAAAATTTGTAGTAGCTCCGCCCGGCCACGACAGGCAACCCCTCTAGCCACCAATGTCTTAAATCTGATTATGAGAATTGGATTTGAGATGTTGGTGGCCCGAAGGGCTGCCTGCCATGGGCGAGCAAAGCTGCAGCAGCTCCGCCTGCCCATGGAAGGCAGCTGCAAATGGCTCAAATCTGATTCTTAGAATCATATCCGATTCACAGAATCATATTTTGAGCCATTTGTGGCCTAAAGGGCCAATTACTGTGGGCGGATAAAGCTGCAGTAGCTCCACCCTCCCACGGCAGATAGCCCCTCGAGCCACGAGTAAGCTCAAAGCGATTTTCATAATCGGCTTGGGGCCCAAGACGATTCAAAGAATCGGCTTTGATCTCATTGGTGGCTTGAGGGGTCTTCTGTCATGGGCGGGCAAAGCTGCTGCAGCTCTGCCCGCCGCACAGCAAGCGGCCCCTCGGGCCACCAACGACTCAAGGGATGCAATAATTCGTTGTTATTTATTATTATTATTTTTCTAATTATATATGTTTTATTTTGTGTTTTGTTTTTGTAAATTATATATGTTTTGTTTATGTTTTTAAATTGTTTTATTTAAAAAAATTTAATGTATTTTTTTTCTTGTTTTTTATTTTTTTAATTTATTTTTTTCAATGTATTTTTATTATTAATTTTTTTATTACATTTTTTTTTTAATGATTTATTTTTTGATAACTTAATTTTATTTTTTTATGTTTATGATTTTTATAAAATGTATGTTTTTCTTTTTTAATTTTATTTTTTTTAATACTTAAAATGTTATCTAAATCATTTTTCTGGAATTTTTATTTTTGAAATGTCTTCCTTTTTATATAAAATTTATAAAATTGTTATTATTCAGAAAAAAATTGTTCAAAATTTCCATAATTTTTATTTATTTAACATGTTCTTTTTAGCGAAAATGTCTTAAAATACATACTTTTTAAATTATATTTATATGCAAAATGTATATTTTTTGCTGAGTTTCTAAAATTATTATTTTTGGGTGATAATTAATTTATGTGTATTGAAATATTAATTAACAATATATAAATATAAAGAAATCATAACCTCAAAAATATCAATTTTATTAATTTTTTAAACTTTGGATATATATATATATATATATATATATATAGCAAAGGAAAACAATAAACAAAAAATTGGAAACCTTTAAAAACCAAATATCTTAGGACAAAAAACATGAAGAATAATAAGACCACTTGAAAAATGGTTAAATAATCAACATTTAACAAAAAAGTTATGTGTCCTAAAAAAATTCACAGTGTCAAAAATATGCCTTGAAAAAAAATGTTAATGTTTTTCAAAATCTGCATGAAAATCTTCAACATTTAAAAAAAATTCCACACTTCATACATTATAAAGTTGAAACTGTCAAAAATAGGCCCTCTAAAAAAGGGGGTCAATGTTGCATCAACACTTTTCAAAATTAGCATGAAAAACCGCTAACATTTTTAAAAAAATGTTCATACATGATACATGAGAAAATTTGAAGTGTCAAAAATATGCTAAAAATAAAAAAAGGTGTATTCTGAATCAACGCTTTTCAAAATCAGATGATTTTTTGCTACCTAAAAAAGAAAAGATTTATTCTGAATCAACACTTTTCAAAATCTGACTATTTTTTACTACCTATAAAAAGGTGTATTTTGAATCGACACTTTTCAAAATTAGATGATTTTTTGCTACCTCAAAAAAGTGGGAACTCGCATCAGTTCCCGTTTCAAAGTTTACATTGTTATAAGAAGAAACCAGTATTATAATATTGATTAAAGAGGTTGTTTTCTCAATTGGAACTCTCTCCTCTGGATATTCATGAGTAGATTGGACAACATGATTGGTAAGGGTCATAGTGATTACCTACAAAATTAAAAAATGTTAAGATTGGAATTTGTGAATACTTGTAATTGGTGAGAAATGACAAGTGATAAACTAGGAAAATGTTTCAAGGATAATGGTTGTGTAACTTTTGAAAAAAGAAATAAAGTATGTAGACTAATGAGAAAACACTTAGCATGAAGTGTAGGAAGAAACACTATTGAAATTCTATAATGATACTTTGAGAAGGATTGTGTACATATTGACCAAAGAAGTGAGAATCAACTAATAGAGATGGTACTCGATGGATTTGCACTTAATATTGAATGAGTGGGTTAAATATATATCAAAAAATCTGTATTTCATCAAGTTTTGTTTCCTTAGCATTAAAAGAAGTTGTTGCTACATATAACCACAATAAAAAAAATTGAGGATATAAGAAAATATTTTAAAGATGAGCAAAAATAATTACCACGTGATGGATCAATCACCAGGAATTTTCCATCCTATATGCAAATGAATTAATCATGATAGAAAATTAAACCATGATGAACTAGTGATATGTTTGCATACAATAGTTTTAAAATCAGTAAGCCAAAAGTGTTTGATGTAAGACTAGAGGATTTTATTTTTGATATTGATGATTTAAATAATGATTGTGCAACTAGTAATATCTTAATAGTGCATTTCACAAAATTTCCTTGAGAAATTAAGAATATATGAAAAGATATTATGGATGAAGGTGATGAGGCTCATTTAAAATTTAACGATGTACTTAAAGTGAGTATAACTATGGTGTAAATGGTTAATTTCCTAGTTGAAAAAAGTGGAAGTGACTATCGAAAAATAATTGGTATTTTGATGAAAACATGACACTATTAGTAATGGTGAGATAGCCTAGATCCTAGAGGGATGTTGAATAATATTATTTCATAGTTGATATTCATTGTTTATATAAGAAAATGAAATTGATTCATGATAATAATGCTTATAGTGTATTATTGCTCTATTTTTATGTATATTGAGATGATTCTCATATTTGTGATGTTATGGGATGAGATTATGTTGACATGTGATTCTATTTATTATGAGATGTGATTATATGTCTTTGATGTTGATATGTTGATGTTATAACTTATGATGATATTATGATGTGAGGCATGTAGTAATTGTATGTAGATTGTATGATATGCATGAGCATGTAGTTCTTTACTATTCAGAATGTGGTGATTAACAATGATGTCATGTTATCATCATGATATGCAAGAGTTGGCATGTGGATTATTTTCTATGATACTATGATTATAACTAATGCAATGGTTCCATGTTGATATGTGGTGATTGATAGTAAATCCATGAATGGGCCGAGAGGGTTGATTTATTTGATGATCTCATGGGAGCCCATACCTGTGAGGGAGAATATGTAACACCATATGGGTTGGGGAAAAATTCAATCAACACTACATATATGCTAGTGGTTCCTTTGTCTTGTATAAATCTTGATGGATAGCTCTTGAGGGGCTATGGGACCATCTTGAGGAGGCCAAGTGCCTGATATTGTAGGCAAAGTGCCTGGTATTGTATTGAGATGCCAAAGTCTAGAATGGGTGTAAGGAATTCGATGCCTGAGGTTGTGCACCTTAGTAAGGGTGGAGAGAGTGGGCTAGCCTTGCAAGATGCCTGGATTACTACTGAATGGAGTACTGATTCGGGTGCCTGCCTTGGGGCAGATGAGGTCTAAGTCGGGCACAAGCCTTGGGCTATGGTACAAACCGATGAGGCTTATGCCTAGTTCCAAAAGTGAGAAAAGGGACAGAGATTCCTTGATATTTCGTGGGTGTTGTGGAAACTTTCAATGCCTACTGGTTATACTAGTTCAGCAGAGGGTGTTGGACAAACGTGAAGTAATAAAAAACTAAATAAATAAAATGTTAAATGATTCAATTTAACTTCGAGATAAAATTCCTTAAAGAGGGGGAGTACGTAATGCCCCCTAATAATAATAAAAATAATAAATAATAAATATTATAATATAAAATAATATTAAAATAAACAGTAAAAAATAATATAATATAATATTAAAATAAATAATTAAATAAATAATAAGTCAATAATAGTAGATGCATAATATATAATAAAGAGAATAAAAGCAATAAATAAATAAAATAGTAAATAATAAATTGGAGTTCTAAATAAAAATATGTAAAAGTAAACTATAAAAATAGTAAAAATAAGTGAAGTTAACAAAAGTAAAAAAAAGAATAAAATAAGAAAGAGTTAAATTAAGAGAAACATTACTTTAAGTAGAACTTAAAATAAAGAAATAAAATTTGCATGTTGGCACACAAAATATGTGTGTGCGGTTCCTTCCCATTGTTTGGTCTATTTAATAGACGTTGAGGAAGATGAGATTCATTCATAAGTCCTTCATCCATTCTCTTGGGAGAAAGGTATTGTGAGACAAAGGATTGCCTGGAAGTAGTATATTAATTGAGGGCTCGAGGGTGGCCAACTATATAAATATTAAGTGCAACTAAGCCTACGGTTGGGTGGAGAGTCGTCCAAAAAAATTTGTTGCGGTTAGAAAGATTCAAACAACATTCAACTTCGGAGTCTCAAGTAAGGAATATCGTCGTTACAGGAATGTCATCTTTGCTCGAATTTATGAAATTTCTATGCTAGCTTGTCAATATTTTGTGTGTTGATTATTAATTGCATATTTGATATAATTAGTTGCATGTTAAATTTTGGGGTTGCTACACCTATGACATGTTCTAGACCACATAATTCTGGCCATATTCATTTTGGTCCTTCTGATAACCTCCTTTGGTAATAAGCAAAGGTGCATAAAAAAACTGAGATGTTTTTCATAACCAACCTTAGCATAACAAGCCTGCCCCCCATAGACATCCATTTGTGTGACAAAAAATTTAGTTTGTTGTTAAATTTTCTAGTAATCCAATCCCAGTCACTAATCCTATATCTGGAGGGTTTAAGAGTAAACCCCAAGAAAGAAAACCCCTCCCCAATGTGCTTAGAATCAACCCTCAACAACCCTTAATACCCAAAAAAATATCAATCATTTCGACTTTATGAATGAGAATAGATTTAGCCCCATTCATGAATAAACCTTGTTGGAAATACTGAGAGGGGGGGGGGGGTGGTGAATCAGTATTCCTTTCAATTAGAGCATTAGTTAATCTTCAATTATTATCATTGTTTGTACAATGATAGCAGTAAACAAGAGGAACACAAATGCACACAATTTTTAAGGTGGAAACCCACTTCGGGACAAAAACCACCTAATGCTTTTCTAATAATTCTTTAATATTCAACTCCAATTGAAAGTAAAGCTTCAACTTCCTAGAATCTAGAAAAGCATTCTTCTCCAGCTCCAACCGGATGGATGCTCCAACGCCTAAGATTCTTCAGTAGTTAACTGAATGGATGCCCCAACACCCAATCAGCGACAACTCACCCTAGCACCACCCTACCACCCTATAGAAGAATAAAAGAAGAATGGACTCCCGTACCAGGGAAAATGGTCCACTTTACAATGATATAGAATGATGTAGAAGAAGAAGATATACTAGACCATAACCCCATCTTTAACACAACCACCTAATGATGATCCTAGACCTCCCAACACTGCCTCTTCAACCCTTGGCAGATAGATACTAGTACAATTTATACAATAATGTATTTACAATGACTAAGAACAATAATACCTTTACAATGATTGTATGTAGTGCCGCCCACTTGAAGACTTCATATGATGAACTTCTTGCTGCTGTTATGCACCTTGGTTGCTGCTCTTGTCATGCTACCCTCTGCTGCACCTTGCTTTTCTTTTCTGCCATAGAAAGTCTGGTCCTTTGCAACCCTTGACAACACATGATCTAGCTTTTTCTTGCCTTCTAGGAGCTCGATATTGAATCTGATGTATCTATGTCATTTCAAATCCTCAATATTTAATTTTTGGTCCCGTAGTATTCCTTTGAGTCATTTTTCCAATGCCACAGGTCTGACCCAATTTGGATTCTTGAAGACAGAGTTATACCCAATCTCTCACAATGCCCTAATTATGGACTGTTTCAGCAGAGCGCACTTGTACAGCATGCCACGTGTCACTTTTTCTTCATTTTTTTCTGAAATTGATAGAGAAAAAATTACATACTATGCACTATCCATCACTATTTACAAAATTCCAATCCGATACTCAGAGAGAGAGTTATGAAGAATTTACAAAGGTCACTTCTTTGAGATGAATTTTAGGAGCCTGCAAAAACCCTGACTTACACAGTTCATATCTCCAAAAATATTGCGCATATTGATCTGAAATTTTTACTGCATCTTCCTCAGGATTTTGGCTTCGCCTCATAAAAATTTCAGCTTTTTAGCCTTCGTAGAAAAAAATTTAGAGTGAAAATTCCAATATGCCCTGTTTCAGGGTCGAATCCCTTGCATAAGGAGGAAATGAAGATCACAATTTATATGAATGCTTAAGTTGAGAGGGGCTTCAACAAGTGAACGTGGGAGGGAATTTAGGAGCATAAAAAATATTAATTATGACTTTTCAATGACCCATGCCCCAACCCCATGGGGTTTTAGCCCACTAACTGGGGGTACAAACTTCAAACATGAATATCTCTCAAACCGTGAAGAATTACATAGCGTGCCATATATCAACGGAAACATCTCGACAAGTAGAAACCATAAAAAGAATTATTGACCCAGAATATATTAATTTGGTAGGTCAAAATTCCCATGCAATATTGGGCTAGTCCCTGGTGTTGCTTGGGTTGACATCAATGACAACTGTTGATCAACAATCTCCCCCTTTGGCATTGATGGCAACACAAGTACTCCCCCTGCGATCATGACACCTCTTCCTTCAATATTATCTCCCCCTTTGAAATAAATGGCAAAGGGTAACTCCCCCTGAAACACAACCATCCTGCGGACCTGTACACACTTCCACTCCCGCTGACACACAATCGTCCTGCAGACCTGTACACACTTCCACTCCCACTTTATATTCTTGAAAAAGGAAAATCTAATGAGAACTTGGGAGAATCCCAAGCTTTTGACGAAGATATTCAAATGCTTCACGAGGTAAAGGTTTAGTGAAGATATTAGCAATTTGTTCTTTTGCACAAACATACTCAAGTTTGATATTCTTTTCAGTGACTTGTTCTCTAACAAAATGATATTTGATTGGAATGTGTTTTGTTTTTGAATGCATGACAGGATTCTTGGAGATGCTGATGGCACTAGTGTTGTCACAGAATATGGGAATAGGCTCACTAAATTTTACTTGAAGATCTTGCAAAGTTTGTTTCATCCAAATGACTTGAGTACAACATGATGTTGCTGCAATGTATTCAGCTTCCACTGTAGATAACGAGATTGAAGTTTGTTTTTTGCTCAACCATGATACGAGACAACCACCTAGATAGAATGCTGCTCCACTAGTACTCTTACGATCATCAACGCTTCCTTCCCAATCTGCATCTGTAAAGGCTTGAATAATGAGATTTTTACCCTTGGGATACCACAAGCCATAATCTTTTGTGCCCTTTAAATATCGAAGAATTCTTTTGACGGCAATAATATGTGATTCTTTTGGTGTTGCTTGGAATATTTCTAGTTGTCCAACTGCTTGCATAACATCTGGCCGAGAGGCTGTTACATATAGAAGACTACCAATCATAGATCTGTACAACTTCTGATCCACATCCTTAGATGAGTCATCTATGCTCAATTTGCAACCTGTTACCATTGGAGTAAGGACGGGTTTGCAATCTTCCATTTTGAATTTCTTGAGCATTTCCTTGATGTACTTGGCTTGACATATAAATATTCCTTTCTCTTGCTGAGATATTTGAAGCCCTAAGAAGTATGTCAACTCACCAAGTAAAGACATCTCAAACTCACTTTGCATCTTTGTAGAAAAGTTCTTACTTAGTCGATCATCATTGCTACCAAATATTATATCATCCACATATACCTCAACAATTGTTAAATTATCTTTATTTATTTGTACATAAAGATTGCTATCAACAGTACCTTTCTTGAACCCTTGTTGACATAGATATCCATCAAGACGAGCATACCATGCTCTGGGAGCCTGCTTGAGACCATATAGAGCCTTCTTTAACCTGTAGACATAGTCTTCTTTTTGTGATAGTAGAAAACCTTCAGGTTGTTCGATGTAAACTTCTTCTTCTAATTCTCCATTCAGAAATGCTGACTTAACATCCATTTGGTAGACTTTGATTTTTCTTGAACATGCATAGGCGAGAAACATTTGGATGGCTTCCATTTTGGCAACTTGTGCAAATGTTTCGTCGAAATCAATTCCTTCCACTTGTGCATAGCCTTTGCAAACCAATCTTGCTTTGTTTCTGGTAACCTGCCCATCTTCATTCAATTTGTTCTTGAACACCCCTTTAGTCCCAATGACATTTTTATCTTTTGGTCGGGGAACTAATTCCCAGGTGTTATTCTTCTCAATTTGATCCAATTCTTCATTCATAGCTGCTACCCAATGTTCATTTTGGCTGGCTTCCTCAAAACTACTAGGCTCAAAGGTTGCTAGAAAAGCAACGTGAGCTTGTTGTGAAGAACGAAACTGTCGACCTTCATTTATGTCACCAATGATTTGATTTGATGGATGGTTCTTTTGAATCCACTCTTTTGTTCTCCTTGGAGGAGATTATTGTTGTTGTTCTGGTATATCTTGATGATCATTGTTTACTTCTTCCTCGTTGATAGTTGCTTCTTGTTCTACAATTTTATCTGTGTCTTTTTCAGCCTCTGTCTCAAGTTTCAAAGATTCTAGATTCGCATCATTACTCGCTAGAACACCATCTTCGTCAAATGTAAAATTTATGCTCTCCACTATCTGTTTTCGTCATAGATTATAGCATTTATAGGCCTTTCTTTTGCGTGAGTAACCAACAAAGATACCTTCATCAACATGTGATTCAAACTTACCCAAATTTTGATCTTCTCTTTTGATATAACATTTGCTTCCGAAGATTCTGAAATATTTTACATTAGCTAGTTTTCCTTTCCATAATTCATATGGAGTCTTGTTGCAATTATTTCTGAGAAGACTTCGGTTGATAATGAAGACTGTCGTATCAATTGCTTGAACCCAGAATTTTTCATCCAATTTTGAGTCCTTCAATATTGTTCTACCCATTTCCTATACAGTTCTATTCTTTCTTTCAGCAACTCCATTTTGCTGAGGTGTTCATGCTGTTGAAAATTGCCTTTTTATTCCATTTTCGTCACAGTATTGCTGAAATAATTTGGAAGTGAATTATCCACCATTATCTGATCTTAAACACTTTATTTTCAAATCAGTTTCATTTTCAACCAACTCCTTGTAGATCTTAAAGCACTCAAATGCTTCAGATTTTTTCTTTAGGAAACTGACGGTTGTCATCCTGGTATAGTCATCTATCATCAACATGAAATATAATTCTCTGTCTAAGCCTTTTGTTCTCACAGGACCACATAGATCAGTATGTATCAATTCCAATGGATGTGATGAAAAGTGTTCTTTTGTTTTAAATTGGAATTTTGTCTGCTTGCCATGCTGACATGCCTCACATAGTGTGTTGGAAGGTTTTGATATTTTCGGCATTTCTCGTATTGCTTCCTTTTTTCTTATCCTAACAAGATTTTCAAAGATTATGTGACCCATTCGTTTGTGCCATAACCAACTTTCATCTTCTTTAGCTAGTAAACATGCTTTAGTTGCTTCATCCAGAACATATATGTCGTTTGGAGCTCGACTTGCTGTAGCCACAATTTTACCATACCTACCTTTCCTGATTTCACATTTTGTGGAGTTGAATAGCATTGTGTGTCCTTGATCACACATTTGTCCAACACTGAGCAAATTGTGATTCATGTTTTCGACCAATAGAACATTCTTGGCTATAACATCTTTTCTTCTGAGAGTGACGGTACCTGATCCTATAACATTTGAAGATCCATCATTTCCAAAGGATATGGTTCCATCCTTCTTCTCTTTCAGAGATGCAAATTTCCTTCTATCTCCAGTCATATGCATTGAGCAACCGCTGTCAACATACCACACATCTTTCTTTTTTTGAGCCTTGAGAGCGAGAGCATAATTATCAATCTTCTTATTCTTCCATGATCGTTCATTCTGTGGCTTCGAAGATTCCTCTGGAGGATTTTCAAGTCTGCAGTCTCTAGCTATGTGTCCAAAGTTCTGACATTTGTAACATTCCATATTATTTCTTAAATTTTCAAATCTATTGATGTTTCGTTGAGCCCTGGGAGTTTCATATTTGAAGAATCTCTTGGAATTGTATTGGTTCATAGGGTACATGCGACATTCTACGGCTTTATGACCAAATTTTCCACATGAATAACAATAGCCATGAAAAATATGTTGGTACCTGGATGAAAATCTTCGTCGAGGAATCGTCTTCCAAGGATGTGCTTGCGAATCTTGTCCAATGAAGTCTTCATGTATGTCAGATCTCATAGATTCATTGTATTTTGTCGTAGAAGGTCCTTCTTCTTCTTCTTTGTAACCGAGGCCAGTTCTGTCGTTGTAATATCGTTGATTGTTGATGAGTTCTTGCAATGCCCTTGAGCTGTTGGCATAGTTTTGGACAGTTTTTCCCTTCTTCACTTCCTTACGCAACAAGACTATTTTGACTTCTAATGCTTCCCTTTCTTGGTTGCTTTCTTCCAACTTCTTTTGAAGTGACTCTTCAATACATTTGTGTTCTTCAACCTCAATTTTGAGACCTTGAACTTGTTCTTCAAGAGTGTTGGAATGGATCTTCTCAGCATTGAGCTCTTTTATAAGCTTGATTGCCTCCTCATAAAATTCTTCTATGGTCAACCCTTCTCCTTCATTGTTTGATACTTCTTGTTTATTGTGCTTGGCCATAAACAATACTTTGTCATTGGCTTCTTCTTTGCTATCACTTTCTTCATCAGATAAGGAGCTATCTTCTTTAGAGATAAATTTCCTTTTGGATTCTTTATTTTTGCCTTGCTTGTTGAATTTCTTAAAGCCTTTCTTTCCTTTTGAGTTGCCATCACTTTTGTTTGGACATTTTTCTACGAAATGCCCAACCTCACCACAACTGAAACATATCAATGGAAGTTTACATTTGAATTTTCCCTTACCAGGTTTTAGTTTTCTTGTAAAGTAAGCATATTCTTCATCTGAAAGACCTTCTCCATCATCTCCCTTTTCTTCACACTTGCAGGTGCATGTCATTTCAATTGAAGGTTGTTTGTCCTTATTGGTTTGCTTAGATGCAATGAACGCAGTTTCTAGATTTGAAGTACCCTTGTCTTCATCAAGTCTCATTTCATATGCTATGAGAACTCCATGTAATTCTTCCTTGCTGAGTTTGTCCAGATTTGCATTGTATTCTAAGACCGATACCTTTGGGTTGAATCTCCATGGTAGCATTCTAAGAATATTCCATATAATAGTCTTCTCATCAACTGGCTCTCCCAATCCTTCCAGAGTATTGGTTATTTCATCAACGTATTGGAAGTATGCAACAATGTTGAAATCTTCTTTCATTCTGAGTTGCTCAAATTTTGCTCTATAGATTTGAAGCTTTGCTTCTTTGACATTTGAGTCACCTGCATATATATTCTCAAGCTTGTCCCATACATTTTTGGTAGTTTTACAACCCAACACTTTATGATAAGCAGATTCAATAAGTCCACTGATAATAATATTCTTTGCTTTTGCATCATTTACCAAATTCTTCTTACCTTGTTCATCCGTAGTTGATGTAAATCCATTTTGAACAGTGTCCCATACTTCGTAACCTTGCATCAAGAGATAGACCTCCATTCTTCCTTTCCAGAGTGCATAATTATTTTCATTGAATAGAGGTACACCATTCTTGGTATGCTCCATGACCTCCTTCCAGCTGTTAAACTGCTATTGAAGGAACCAAGCTCTGATACGAATTGTTGGAAATACTGGGGGGGGTGAATCAGTATTCTTTTCAATTAGAGCATTATTTAATCTTCAATTATTATTAGTGTTTGTACAATGATAGTAGTAAACAAGAGGAACACAAATGCACACAGTTTTTAAGGTGGAAACCCACTCCGGGACAAAAACCACCTAATGCTTTTCTAATAATTCTTTAATATTCAACTCCAATTGAAAATAAAGCTCCAACTTCCTAGAATCTAGAAAAGTATTCTTCTCCAGCTCCCACTGGATGGACGCTCCAATGCTCGATATTCTTCAGTAGTCAACTGAACGGATGCCCCAACACCCAATGAGCTACAACTCACCCTAGCACCACCCTACCACCCTATAGAAGAATAAAAGAAGAATGAACTCCCGTACCAGGGAAAATGGTCCACTTTACAATGATATAGAATGATGTAGAAGAAGAAGATATACTAGACCATAACCCCAACTTTAACACAACCACCTAATGATGATCCTAGACCTCCCAACACTGCCTCTTCAACCCTTGGCAGATAGATACTAGTACAATTTATACAATAATGTATTTACAATGACTAAGAACAATGATACCTTTACAATGATTGTATGCAGTGCCGCCCACTTGAAGACTTCATATGATGAACTTATTGTTGTTGTTATGCACCTTGGTTGCTACTCTTGTAATTCTACCCTCTGCTGCACCTTGCTTTGCTTTTCTACCATAGAAATTCTGGTCCTTTGCAACCCTTGATAACACATGATCTAGCTTTTTCTTGCCTTCTAGGAGCTCGATATTGAATCTGATGTATCTCTGTCATTTCAGATCCTCAATATTTGATTTTTGGTCCTGTAGTATTCCTTTGAGTCATCTTTCCAATGCCACAGGTCTGACCCAATTTGGATTCTTGAAGAGATATTTATACCCAATCTCTCACAATGCCCTAACTATGAACTGTTTCAGCAGAGCGCACTTGTACGGAATGCCATGTGCCATTGTTTCTTCATTTGTTTCTGAAATTGATAGAGAGAATAGTACATACTGTGCACTATTTGTCACATTTTACAGAATTCCAATCCGATACTCAGAGAGAGAGTTATGACGAATTTACCAAGGTCACTTCTTTGAGATGAATTTCAGGAGCCTGCAAAAACCCTGATTTACAAAAATCATATCTCCAAAAATATTGTGCATCTTGATCTGAAATTTTTACTGCAGCTTCCTCAGGATTTTTAATTCGTCGTATAAAAATTTCAGCTTCTAAGCCTTCGTAGAAAAAACGTTAGAGCGAAAATTCCAAGATGACCTGTTTCAGATGGCCGAATCCCTTGCATAATGAGGAAATGAAGATCACAATTTATATGAATGCTTAAGTTGAGAGGGGCTTCAACAAGTGAATGTGGGAGGGATTTTAGGAGCTTAAAAAATATTAATTATGACTTTTCAATGACCCATGCCCCAACCCCATGGGGTTTTATCCCACTAACTGGGGGTACAAAATTCAAACATGAATATCTCTCAAACCATGAAGAATTACATAGCGTACCATATATCAACGGAAACATCTCGACAAGTAGAAACCATCAAAATAATTATTGACCCAAAATATATTAATTTGGTAGGTCAAAATTCTCATGCAATATTGGGTTAGTACCTGGTGCTGCTTGGGTTGACATCAATGAAAATCGCTGATCAACAAACCTGATATTGCTCCAAAAGCAGAAAGAATAAGATGAAAGGTGTTCCATTCCTCCAAAGTAGACTGAACCCAAAAGAATAAGTCATCCAAAAACATGAGGTGCGACACTAATTGATTCTTATAAACTCTGACTCCTTTGTTGTGCCCCGATACCCTAGCTGCCCGAATATACTTGAGCAGTGAATCTATAACCATCAAGAAGAGGAGTGACAATGCACAACCATGTCTCAATCCCCTAAAAGAAGAAAAAAAAGTTGGATGGGAGACCATTTATGATCACTAAAAAGTTTGAAGATTTCAAACATGCCATAATCCAGTTACAACTTGACTGGTTCAAATCCATTTTAATTAATATTAGGATAAGATATTCCCAATCTACACAATCATAGACATTACCCAGATGAACCTTGAGGATACATGAATCTTGACCACCAATGTTTATAGAGTGAATCATTTCTTGAGAAATTCCCACAGCATCATGACTATGTTTGCCTGCCAAGAACCCAAATTGTTTTGGAGATATGGTTTTAGTCATAAGTGGCTTAAACCTATTGGCTATGAATTTAGCTATGACCTTGTAAATAAAATTGTAGATATATATTGGTCTGTATTCCATAAAATTCTCAAGATCCTTTTTCTTTGGAATAAGAACTATAAACGTGCAGTTAATAGCCCTAAAAATGATGCCTCTTCGTTGAATCTCCACAGCCACCTTAACCAACTCGGGAATCATCAACTCCTTAAAAAGGAAAAATAACTCTACTCCCCACCCATCTGGACCAGGGATATTGTCCTTTGCACATTCTTTCAAAGTTTTAAACATTTATGCCATAGTGATAGGCTTCTCGAATTGTATATTATCCTCTGTTGTCACCATATTTGGAAAAACCTGAAGGGAAATTGATTGGAAAATCTGTGTTCTTTGGGCGAAACGAAATCCCTAAAATGTGCCACAACATCTATTTCGATAGCATCTTGACCCTTATGACTTATACTGTTAGGGTCTCGTGATTTGGCCGATTGGTGAGCCAAATGACGATGTAACATCAAACCAAGCATTGGAGCCCAAGGACCTAGCCTTCCTGGACTCAGAGAGGGCTCTCTCTATTATATGTAAAAGATATCGGTGTGTTTGCTTATGGTGTTTTGATATTAAGCTAGTTATGAAGTATGTTTTTGGTTTTTTTTGTTTTTAAGTTTGTTAGGGATAAAACTGATCAAAGATATAAACTGGATAACAAGAAGTTAAATCAGCTGGGCTATGGGGTCAAACAGGTCAAGGAAAGCTATCAGATGATGATGTAAGGCTGTTGTAGGGCCGATTTGATTCAAGGTAGAAAGGATCTTTGGGCAAAATGGAGTAAATGAACATCAAGTTTGTGAAAGACAAGGGATTTCAAGTGTAACTAGTTGATAGCAGACATAAACATGTTATAGCAAGCCATTAATCATGCTAAATGTAACTATGAGCTAATTAATACATAGAAATCAAACATTCCAGCCATGCATAGAAGTGTAAGACCTTCTAACTTCGGGAAATGGCTATCAGACTTTGGGGAAAACACATAAGACAAACTAACCACTCATAAAACTATGCCGGAACGCCTAAACATAGTCTCTAAGTCATTGGGCACTTTGACAAACAAGCTTTCATAGTTTTAGGCAAAGGGCTAGATCGGGACTAAGCCTCCTTGGTTCAACAAGATGATCAACTAATCAGTCAAAGAGAAAGTTTTATGGACAGAACTATGGACAGCTTATAGGTAGGCAGGGCACACCATACATCCTACTCAACATACATAGAACTTGTGAATAAAACTAGCAAACATTATCCTTCAGTTACTAAAGAGAAGTTAAGAATTCTTTAGCATAACTAAGGAAGAAGAAAACATCAAGCTATGAAGATTCAGGAATTTTGAGGTGCCTCCATGGGCATATCTCAAAATCAATCTCTACTGATCTATAGCAGCAAGAAACATGTATTATGGATGAAAACTAGAAGACAAAAACATAGCAAGAAACACTATACCATTCTACCATGTCATGGAATCCATCACCAATCCTTCATCATTCATCAAAAGCATCCAAGAGGCAGTCCAAAAATCATAACACAGGTATGTTCTTCAAAGCTCATATGACCAATATATTGATTCTTCTCTCAAGTTCAGCCTCTGTTTTACAATGAAACCCATGGAATAAATAGGCTTGAAGAAGGAAAACCTCATGGAGCAACTAGCTATCCCATTGGCCAAGTCAAAATATCTAAACTTGTCCTTGAGGCTTTGCAAAGCCCAAGGCACAAAATATCCCATAAAATATCTAAAAAACTGCTAAAAAACGGAAATTATATTGACTTTACATCATTTCCTAAGTGTAAAAATAGCTAAACGCACATTTGGGAAAAGCAGATTTTTGAGGTTCAAAAATTACAAAAATACTTCATATTTATATCTGAAAAAGGTCCCCTGACTTGGTGGAGGCAATTGGAAGCCTTCCCGATATCGAAACAAGGCTCATGATAGCTCGTTGGAAATCTCTCTGTGTCTACTTTCTGGCGCAACTGAAATCATCTCAATCTGATGCCTAGAAGTTTCCCAAAACTAAACCTGTGTGCAAAAAACCAGGAAATAGCACACCGCTGATATGGTGGGCAGAATGTGCAAAAAGAGAGCATTTTTCGCCAATTTGAGGGGGCGAATGATCTCCAAATGCTCTGAAAATCGCTGGGGACCTGCTCATAGAATTATGGCATCCATTGGTATCATCCTTCTCCTTTGACAAATCTTCAAACTGAAATGGCGAATTTATGAGTTTTTGACCAAAAACCCAAAAAATGCCAAAAAACAAAAAGTTGTCGAAATGGGCCCAAACTTGGCACATATGACCCTCAGGGGTCCATAGCAACATGCTCCGAAGCTGAGGCCAAAATATCAAGGGATGATATGCTTTTCTCTTCTTTCCGTGCCGGGCGCTTCTTGAAACTGTTCTTTATCACTACTGAGTTATTGTTGTTCAGCACTCTTCCCCTCTTTTTCCCGCTGCTGCTCATATTTGTCACTGTCATGCTGCTCCTGTTGTCTTGCCTTGGGGGAATTTTGACCTGAATATGCTTTGGAAAAGACAAAACTGCCTCACTGTGTGTAAAATGCCCTATTGGAATCAAACTGTGTCACTTTACTGCTTTAACATAGAGACAATGTGATTTGGATGTTTTGCAACAAGTTTCTTGTAATACACAACCTCTGCTCTTCAGAAAAAGTCCTGTCCACCTTTAGAATATCTCTGTCAACAGATTTCTCTATAGGGTACCCTATAGTAAAAGAGGAGACAGACTATTGTGTAAATTTCCTGTACACAGTGTTAAGAGATCACTCTTCTTGTGAAATTGTTAGAGGCCAATCAACACACCTGTATCTCTGTCTCCAAGTTAAAATTCACCCATCAAAAACCTGCTCTTAGAAAGTGGCCTTCCACCTAGAAAATATCTCAGTCAACAATTTCTCAGTAAGAAATAATACAGTGAAAAGAAGGGCAGACTGGATGAAGAAGGATGTATACAGTGTCGGAATTTCCCTGCTTGATGATCTTTGGAAGTTAACAACACATCTGTGTATCTTGGATCAATAGTGTACTTTCCAATTATTCCAAAACCTGCCTTGTCTAAGTGTGCCAACAGTCAACTAACTTGCATCTATTGCAAACAACCATAAATATGTTTAGACAGTCAATACACAGGCTTGGGGCGAAAAGACAGAGTTTTAAAGACTACAAAGTTTTTAGGCAGAGGCTATGTGAGTTTTCCTCTTTTAAAAGAATCAATGGCTCTTATAAATGTAACCCTAGCCTTTGTAGAAAAAATCCTTTGTTCAACCTGACATCCGTTTATCAAACAAGTATGAAGACCCAAAGTCAATCAAGCAGCTGCATAGTGAAAACTGTCTTTGTATGAGGAGCAGGAGCAACCTTACCCTATGATCTTTCAATTTATAAAACAGCTCTTTGTCAAAAACCCATTTTTTTGAGTGCACTTCACTGTTTTAATAATGTGGCAATGTCTTGAGGACAGTGTGAAATGTTTCTCTTTAGGCCTAAACCCTGTCTCTCTATAACAAAATTTTCCTCTTGCCTCTTTAGAGGTTTCCTTTGTAGTGGCAGTTATGATCTCTCAACCAACAGACTTCTATTAATCAGAACACTGGTCTTCCTTAGGAAATTTCTCTATACTTTGTGAAAACCAGTTTCTCAAATGTCTATGAAAGGCCAACAAATACAATCGGAGTTTTCTGTCTATAGGATGAGGTGGCGGGTTTTTAAAATGCATTCAAAGTGCTGGCATAGGTCAGTGGGAAATCCCAAACAATCAAGGCTTCTTTTTTAATGAACCTCAATCGTAACATGCTGCTTCAATAGACATGCCTATGCAAAACCGACCTTTATCCCTTTGGCAATTTCGAAAATTTTGAATGCAATTTCAGAATACCTCATGAATTTGATGGAAGATCCTTGGAAGAGAGTTGGAGTAGCACCGAAGGTCCTTCAAGTATGCACGGCACTCTTCAGGGAAAGAACAACGCGCAACAACCATTCGGGTGGCCTGTCGGGTCGGGAAGTCGGGTGGTCGGGCGCCGTGTACAGGCGCGTCACGCCAACACTGACTGCTGTGTAAAAATGCTCGCAGGCGCGTCGCGCGGGTTTCCAGGCGCGTCGCGCTGTGTTTAACGGTGCACACTTTTGCAAATCTGACCCGAGCTTCTTGTTTTGATGCCAAGGGCGGTACAGAGCTTTGTTTGCAGTTGGAAAATGATAAAATCACCCTCGACTTCACTCCTTAATATGTCATTTCAAATCCTTCAACGGTCACCTTGGCCTTTAAAGTGAAAATTTTGTTTGGCTTTTGCAAGGTTTCCACGATCCTTTTGATACTTTTTACCAATAACCTCGGTGCATTTGCAACTTGGAATCACAATCAATACATGCGTTGGAGATTTTCTATACTTTTGGACCGGGTCAATCATGGACCAACCTCTTTATAATAAACAAAAACGGCTTAAAAAGTCAGAACTCTATTTTATGCATAGGTGTTTGAAAGGTGATTTCCAGTTTTGTTCTTTGGGTGACATTTTAACACCGAACTTCACACTTTGAAAAAATAACTCCATAACCTTCATATTATCTCTGCCACTGTGTTTAAAAATGCCGGTGATATCTATTATATAACCACTTTTAACATTGTCAGGAAAATACCTGAAAACTGCCTTTTTTCCGAAAGGGTAGGTCTTGCATTGTCAACTTGCTTTGACAGCCTCGGTGTTTGCTTGCTCCTTCAACCCTTTTCCTACTGTAGATGTCAAACTTGCTGGTCTTCTTGGATTTGATCATGGTCCTCTGTTTTGAAAAAGGCGCCTCCTTTCAACATACTTCTTTGCTTGTATCATTTATGAGATCTCTGTCCCTTTTTGAATAATGAGAAAATTGCATTTGTTTCAAACTCCCAAAACTGACAATCTATCGAACCACTTCTTTGTCTATTCATAAACTGGTATACTTATTTATAATGTCCTTTTGGGAACAAAACTCAAATTGCCTCCCATCATTTGTGATGTGTTTTCTGAAAGGGGAACTTTTATGAAGTAGGAAAAACAGGTATCTTGGAAACACAGTCATCAGTTCCTTTTAATAGTGCAGTGATCTTTCTTTGTAATAGAATTATCCATAATTTCAAACCTGTCCAGTGCTTTGACATTTCAGGTGATATTTTTAACAAGGGAAAAAACCATTCAAAATCTGTTTGAAAAGCCTTGAAAACTGTTTTGTCATTCTTAAAAGGGAGGTGGTCTGTCTTTTCCCAACTGGGTTGATAGTCTCTACTTCCAGGGGATCCATAAGTTTCTTCTTTGATTGTAAGTGCTCTATTTTGGTTGTATCCAGTCATACCATATTTCTCTACTTACTTGAAAGGCGCTCCTTTAGATTTCTTGGGGTATGACAGTAAAGTGACTGTGTGGTCACTTCTCCTAAGGAAACTACCCTTTTTGTATCAATAGCCTGTATATATTCAATATTGTCTCCTGTCCACTGTAGGTATAGTTTGACAGACATTTCCATATGAATAGGAAAAGCAATATATTTTGAGACATAAACACATCTTTCACCTGTGTAAAGACTTCTATTTTCCCTCTTTGTATCTTTCCACTGCACCTTTGACCAATCAGTTTTTAACCACACTCAATGCCTTGGCCATCTGCTCATAAATGGAGGAGGCCCTTCACTTGGCAAAGTATCTAAAGATTATTTGATAAGGCTGTATGAGAAGGGTTTTGCTTGGATCATGAGGGTAAGCAACCAACTTCAAAAACATCAATACTGGCACCTCTGCTTGCAAACACTACTGTGCTTCAGAAAAACCCTAGTCAAAGTATCACTGTCTCACTGTACTGCCTTGAGGGGAACTGAGATGTCATTATTTTCTTTGGTCATCTTATGACAAATTATTTGAAAGATAGTCTATGTGACTATGGAGGTCAGCACCCTTTGAAAACAAACAACTTTTCCTCTGCCTGTGTGATGACATGATTTGTCAGCATCTCTTCATTTTAGTCTTGTGGAAAAGCATGTTGCTTATGATCAGAATGGTTTTTACCAATGATATGCCTCTCTAAAGTTTCATCATTTCACATGATTTGAAAACTTCTCATGACTTCCTTGACAAGACCAAACTTCTGTTTTCCTTTGAATTTGCATACTTCAGACTCTATCCCTGTTATGATCATCACTCACATTCAGAAAACCTAGAGTTATTGTTTCATTGTTCAGTTAAAGGCAAACTTGGGTTTCTGCATTCCTTTACGTCAATACTAGCCAGCGCCCTCTGCTTGTAGATGAAGGAGGTGCCCTAACCCTCTTCTTGTAAATGAAGGAGGTTCTGGGCCATGACAAATTACCAGTTTACTGTGACAGTGGTGTCTGTCTTTTACTGTGATTTTCATGCTGGAAAGAGGCTGCAAGATCTTGGTGAGTGACTCTCTATTTTGCAGATATATCTCAGGCTCATGCTACATTTAGAAGCTGCTGTTCTTCTAACTGTAGATTCAAGCATTTCCTCCTGAGATGGAGTTATATTTCTTGCCTTTGCAGAATCCACAAAACACTGTGAAACACCTAATAATCAGCTTGAGACCGTGGCTTATGCAGTGCTGAGACCTAGGGATATAAGTGGCGCGACTTAGAGCTGTTTGTCAATTTCATTTGCAGAGTGGGAGGTCAGTCATGGTTGGTCTGTAGCAGATGGAGGCTTTTTGGCTTTTTGATGATTGCCAAGGGTAAAATGTCTTAAAGCGCCACTTCCTAACATAGGGGAGGCTTTTGAAACAGACTTGGACTTTTCCTTTTGGAGCTGATGGGCAGACCAATAGGGCTGAAGCTAGATAGGATAGTGATAATGAGGTTTTGATTTTGACATGGGTGGACTGAAAAGTAGAAGGGCGAAAAAAGTTTTAGGAGGGTTTTCTGGATGACATATTGACATAAGGAAATCAGTTTCTAGAAAACTCAGCTGTAGATATAGTCATCACTAACATGTAAAAAAATACTGATGGCTAACAGTGGCTCCATTTGGGGAGGGCAGCTCCTCGTCAGGAGGTGTCCAGAATTCAGATCTTTGGCTTATGAAGACCAGTGCCTTATCCATTGGCACAAAATTTACCCTTCTTTTGATGTTATTTCTGAAAAGTGACAGCATGGTTAACATCAATGATACTTCTACCTACCCCACTATCTTTCCTAACATTTTTTTCTTCTCTTTGGCGCATTTGAACTAGCAGCCTTTTGACAATGTATATTTTTCTTTTTGCAAAATGAACCTATCTATTTCTACTCTTATATCTGCCGGGAGTTCAGATTAAACTGATGAACTCCTTCATTACTCTACCTAAAACTAGATCGACTGTCAAGATTAAGCAGTTTGACAGGATTTTATTCTCTAATCTAAAACATGAAATTTAAAAATGATCAAATCAGGATTAGGCAGTCTGATTTGTCATGCATTTGCGGCATAAAAGACAAGCTGCACACAAATGTTATTCTGCAACAAAAGGAAACTTAGACAAGCAGGGCTAAGATGTACAATGTGTTTTTCATCCCTCGCTTCTCTCTTTGGTTTTGTTTTAGGCATGTGGAACCAGAATCTCTCCCTAATCTAAGCTCTGTGATAAGTCAATCTTACACAATGTTGACTATCTTTGCACTCACTAACTTATCAGCAAATAAATTTAAACATGCTCGGCTATGATTAGGCTAGATAGCTGAACAAGACATTGAAGTACTAGTAGCGGCATTTAGACTTGCTCGCTTTCCGAAAGACTATTTTTGGAACATGGGGCCTTTGTTCTATCTTCACTTGCCCTCTTTTCTGCTTTTTACTGTTTTTGACTTTCCTATCTTTTACTGTTTTTGACTTTTCTATTTTTTCAATATTTCAAACAATGGTATGTACAATGACTGAAAGTGCTTCAAACTCAAAAATCTTGGAAATGACGGAATTTTAGCATCTTATCCTCGTAAGGATCTCCTCTCACCCTTGGCCCACTTAACTCCTGAAAAGAAAAATTTGGGAAATTCTCTCTCTCTAACATGACATAGGGATTCATGCAAGAATCTCTAAACAGCCCAGTATCTTCCCTTTGTACCTCTCTGAATATCTGATTTCCACTCCTTTCCTTACTGTATGCTTTCCTCAAGTAATGCATGTATTCTTGGTCATTCTTAAAATAGATAATGACATCATCAAGGTATGCAAAAATGCAGAAATTTAAAACTGGGAACATGGCCTTCATGAATAGATTTCTGATATTAGGTGGTTTTGCAATTTTGAACTTGAAATCTGATCTACCTCCCACAAACTTGAAAAAATCTTTAAGCTGTCTACTTTGCAAGGGAATCTTATGATCATGACCTGAAACATCATCTTGCGAAAATACATGATTAAAAGCACTTTTATTTGGTAAATCATGGTCTTGGGTAGAAAAAACATATTTTCTGTTATAGGGATATGCAGTATTACTTCTAAAATCAAAGCAGATTCTATGGCCATCTGTTTTATCCCTGATTATTTCAGTTTGTTTCAGATTGTTGTGTTTTCTCTTGTCAAAGCTGTTCTTTGAGGGGAAGGTATTGACACAGTAGTTTTCCTTGCTTTTTCTGTAGAAATTGGTATTCTGCATGAGATTTCTGATTTTGGCATTTCTAAGTTCTTCATGAAAAGACAGAATATGAGCCAATTTCAGTAGTTCAGGTATGCTAGGATTGCAACTATCATTCTTGTTCCTAAGGAGTTGATTTGGCATTTTCGCAAGATTTTGAGCTGCTGAGGTTATAGTGAAAGCTTTATTTGCAGTAGGAGGGTCACATGATGGTAAATCTTTGAGGTATGGCAGAAACATTGAACTCCCTTGCTCCCGGGTTCCAAACATGTTTATAATGTGTAGGTCTTCTAAAGCCTTTATCCGGAAGAAATTTCCACAAGTTACTGTTGGTGTTTGACTAAAACTAGAGCAATTTTCTTGATAGTACATAAGGGTTTGCGCTTCTTGCTCTAATCCTACTTTGGAAAGGGAAAGCTTACTTTCGTCAAGACACAGCTATTCATGATCATGGTAGTTTTGAGTGTCTAGTTCGTCATAAGGCACTAGGGACAGTTGATGTGGTGGATCTAAGTCTATATCAGTTTCCTCTGACTCTTCCTCCATGTCTTCATCAATATGCATAATGAAAGAGTTTAGGTCGGAACGCAAGGAACACATCGGGATGTTGTCTGGACTATCTTGACTACTAATCATGTATTTCATGTGTGATTCTCGGTAGAGTATTCTGGTATGGCCAAACACAGGAATGGTGGCATATGACATGTCCAGTTGAATATTCCCTTGGAGTTTGGCTCCCCAAGATCTGGATAGAAGCATCCCGTATTTGGGAGGAATGTCTGCCACCACTATATCCATGATGAGATGTTTTGCAGGTATTTGGGCCAGACTAAAACAAAGGTCTTTGATCAAACCAAGACATTTGACTCTACTTGAATCAAAGGAATATAAGTCTTTGTAAGGTCTTGTGATTTCCAGGCCTAGTCTTTCCATTACTACCTTCGGCATAAGATTATGCGAGGCGCCGGAGTCTAGCATAGCATTGTGGAGGATTTGGTCGTGGATGTTTAGGCTTATGTAAAATGGGAGAGTAGTTCCCTCTTGGAATTTTCCCTCAATCCTTGGACCAAACAACACTTCAGGAGTGTCATCAGTTAGATTAACAGTGTTTGCATCATTCCCTAGATTTAAGACTTTTAGTACTTGGGATTTATAAGAGTTTTGGGCAATGAGTTCAGTAAGAGGCATGGTGATCTTAATCTTGGCGATTTCGCCTTCAAAGCTGAAAGGTAGCTGACGTTTAGATATGTTTGTTTCAGTTTTTTTAGCCACGACCTTCTCTATGTTCTGAGTTTGTTGACCTTGTTTTGGGATTTTGTTTGCCATAGTTGTTTTGGTGACTTTTGTAGAAGTACCAGGAGTATCTGAGAGAGGACTAGTTTGGATAACTTTAGCTTTGCTTTGGTCAGTCTTCTCCACCTTGATTTTGTCACTGCTTGATGCTTTCTTGAGGATGGTATCTGGAGCTTTAGCAGTATCAGAGTTACCTTTCTTGACATTATCTTGGTTTCTTTTGCTTCTAAGGTCATATTGCCTGTGGGCTTCTATAATGGCATTCTGAAACTCTATGGTGGGGTCATCGGGATCTTCATAGTTGGTCTCATCCTGATCAGGAGAAAAGAACGCTTGTTCTTCTTTGGTGAGGTACACCTCACTCTCATTATCAGACCCTACAAGATTTAAATGATGTTCATCAAGAGGTTCTGAGTCCCTATCATCTTCTTCCACATAGTTTTCATTGAATGGTGGCCTAATATGTTGGTCATTTTCCCTTGGCCTGTTTTGGGGCTGCTCCCTCCTAAAGTTCTGGTTCCGGTTTCTGTTTGGAGGGTTTGGCTGGTTGTCCCTAATAGGAGCCTTTTCATTTATCTTCTCCCACATTTTGGCCATGGATTTGACTAAGTCATCTATTCTGGGATCTAGGGAAGGTGATGAAGTGGAGACCTCATCTTTATATATGACCTTTCTTTCTGATCTAGTTCTAGCTCTTTTTTCAGCTAAGTTGGCATCTGCTTTTATGGCTATTTGTTGCATTTCCTCTAAGGTAGGGGGATCCTTGTCTCTCAGATGATATGTCATGTCCGGATCGAAACCCTCAGGGAATTTTTCCAAGGCTAAACCGAGTGGGGGTTTGAAATGAGGTGGGAGGGAGTTATATACACTGTTGAACCTAGTACAGTAAGCTTGGACACTTTCCCCATTTTCCCGTTTTAGGTTGTTATATTCTGACAGGATTTGAATGGGGTTTCTTCGGATTTCCCACCTATTTCTGAAGACTTCGTGTAGTTCAAGGATATCATGGATATTGTTTGGAGTCAAGCTTTTGAACCATGCTTTGGGTTCACCACCAAGACTCTGGGCAAATATTCTCATTCTGACGGTCTCGTCTTGTACCTCCAGGTATTCATAAGCATCAGTCATCCTACTTATATGCTGTTGAGGTGTGGTGGTGTCTTCTCCAGTAAAGTGTGGTATTTTGTCTTGATATTTATTTGGGAGAGGAGCCAAGGGCGGTGGCAACACCAAAGGTGCGTACTAGGCTGCCATGACTGGAGCTAATGGATGAAGATGAGGATTAGTAGGCTGAGATAAGGTGATTTGAACAGTGGTGGTTTGACCAGGTGTGGCGGATGAACTTGGACTAGTGATCTGGTTTTGAGCAGAACTGGGATGGTAGGAGCCAAACTGATAGAGAAGCTGGAAATCAGGAGGAGTGGTAGGTGGAGCTTCTCTAATAGGACTATATGGTGGGCTTATGGGTTCAATATTGTCAAAGTTTATCTTACTATATGATTTTCTTCTAGGAAGAGTTTTTGATGACTCTAATTCAAAAGGTGAATCAGTTGGAATAGTGAGATGTCTAGGTATAGATCTTGTCTTACGGATAGGTCTACCAGTAGCTAGATGGTCAGTTTCGAGCTGCCTGGAATCTTCCCAAGTCACCCTCTTATAATGCAGGGATTGTGACCTGGGCTGGCTCCATGTATTCATTGGAAAAGCGGATTTTTGAATCCGAAGTTTAAAGAAAAGGGTATTGGTGAATGTTTTGGATGAGTGATTTCTCTAAAGTTCTACTAAGGTGAAGGGTGGTCAAAACAAAAGAGATGAACTAGTGGAGTCGCCAGGTGGAACTGGGTTGTTTTTGTGAAGATAGCTATGGTCCACCACCAGTAACTAATCTGGGAATGTTTTTTGGATTTTCTGAGTTTATGTGTAGCCTATGGTTTAAAGTATCCTAGACTTGTTTCAACACCTTGCTAGGGTGATGAGAACAAAAAGAGTTTACTCTAAATGGTTCTATGGGCTGCTTGCTTGTTCAAGGTATCTAAAGGACTAAAGAGTCTATAAGAGTTTGCCAAACTGTCATGTACTCAGTTTCCTACTATCTCCCGCTATGTTAGTGAGCGATGGGATAGGTCTATTGGATATTAGCCTAGAGTTTTGAAAAATAGTAAGGCTTACTAGAGGTTAGTGGGGTCGCCAGGTGGATTATCAGTTTTTTTGAGGTATACTTGTATGGACCACCACCAATATGGACAAAAACCAATCTAAGGGAGTATTTTTGGGTTTTTTCTGAGTTTTATGTGCAACCTAGGATGTAAGAGTGTTATAAACCTGATTCATCACTTTGCTAGGATGGTGAAGCAGAGAGTTTACACTAGATGATTCTAAAGGCTAATGGTTTAAGTTAAGAGTTGAAGGACTAGGGAGTCTATAAAAGTTTGCTAGACTATCATGAACTCAATAAGTCCCACCGTGATCGCCATTATGTTAGTGAGCGGTGGGATAAGTTAATCAGCTAGTAATCTCAAAAAGTCTCTAAAGATGAGGGAAACTAAGTTTTTTAATCACTCAGTGTCCCACCGTGATCGCCATTATGTTAGTGTGGCGATGAGGTGGCTAAATCGGATGGTATTCTAAAATTTAGCAAGGTAGTAAGGCCTACTGGAGGCTAGTGGAGTCGCCAGGTGGATTTTTAGTTGTTTTGAGGTATATGTGTATGGTCCACCACCAATACTGACAAAAACCAATCTAAGGGAGTTTTTTTGGGGTTTTTAGGTTTTCTTAGTCTTGGAAGTCTTGGGGTTTGAAGAGTGTCTCTGATGCAGAGTCTAATCATTTTATGAGAGGGTGAAGACCTTCGATTCTCTACGAAATTCTAGGTTGTTAAGATTTTTGAGAGTTCACTGAGGATACCTAGAGATGTTTTGACTAAAAGTCCATAGTGATCGCCTATTATATTTGAGTAGAGCGGTGGGGATACAGTCAATCAATAATCTCAAAAAGTCTCTAAAGATGAGGGAAACTAAGTTTTTTAATCACTCAGAGTCCCACCGTGATCGCCATTTATGTTAGGGTCCCCTGATTTGGCCGATTGGCTAGCCAAATGACGATGTAACATCAAACCAAGCTTTGGAGCCCAAGGACCTAGCCTTCCTGGACTCAGAGAGGGCTCTCTCTATTATATGTAAAAGATATCGGTGTGTTTGCTTATGGTGTTCTGATATTAGGCTAGTTATGAAGTGAGTTTTTGATTTTTGTTTTTAAGTTTGTGAGGGATGAAACTGATCAAAGATATAAAATGGATAACAAGAAGTTAGATCAATTGGGCTATGGGGTCAAAAAGGTCAAGGAAGCTATGAGATGATGATGCAAGGCTGCTGTAGGGCCGATTTGATTCAAGGTAGAAAGGATCTTTGGGGAAAATGGAGTAAATGGACATCAAGTTTGTGAAAGACGAGGGATTTCAAGTGTAACTAGATGATAGCAGACATAAACATGTTATAGCAAGCCATTAATCATGCTAAATGTAACTATGAGCTAATTAATACATAGAAATCAAACATTCCAGCCATGCATAGAAGTGTAAGACCTTCTAACTTCGGGAAATGGCTATCAGACTTTGGGGAAAACACATAAGACAAACTAACCACTCATAAAACTATGCCGGAACACCTAAACATAGTCTCTAAGTCATTGGGCACTTTGACAAACAAGCTTTCATAGTTTTAGGCAAAGGGCTAGATCGGGACTAGGCCTCCTTGGTTCAACAAGATGATCAACAAATCAGTCAAAGAGAAAGCTTTATGCACAGAACTATGGACAGCTTATAGGTAGGCAGGGCACACCATACATCCTACTCAACATTCATAGAACTTGTAAATAAAACTAGCAAACATTATCCTTAAGTTACTAAAGAGCAGTTAAGAATTCTTTAGCATAACTAAGGAAGAAGAAAACATCAAGCTATGAAGATTCAGGAATTTTGAGGTGCCCCCATGGGCATGTCTCAAAACTAATCTCTACTGATCTATAGCAGCAAGAAGCATGTATTATGGATGAAAACTAGAAGACAACAACAAAGCAAGAAAAACTATACCATTCTACCATGTCATGGAATCCATCAACAATCCTTCATCATTCCTCAAAAGCCTCCAAGAGGCAGTCCAAAAATCATAACACAAGTATGTTCTTCAAAGCTCATATGACCAATATATTGATTCTTCTCTCAAGTTCAGCCTCTGATTTACAATGAAACCCATGGAATAAATAGGCTTGAGGGAGGAAAACCTCATGGAGCAACTAGTTATCCCATTGGCCAAGTCAAAATATCTAAACTTGTCCTTGAGGCTTTGCAAAGCCCAAGGCAAAAAATATCCCATAAAATATCTAAAAAACTGCTAAAAATGGAAATTATATTGACTTTACATCATTTCCCAAGTGTAAAAATAGCTTAACGCACATTTGGGAAAAGCAGATTTTTGAGGTTCAAAAATTACAAAAATACTTCATATTTATGCCTGAAAAAGGTCCTCTAATTTGCTGGAGGCAAATGGCAGCCTTCCCGGTGTCGAAATGAGGCTCATGATGGCCCGTTGGAAAGCTCTCTGTGTCTAATTTCTGGTGCAACTAGAATCATCTCAATTTGATGCCTAAAAGTTCCCCAAAACTATACCCGTGTGCAAAAACCTAGGAAATAGCAGACTGCTGATATGGCGGGCAGAATGTGCAAAAAGAGGGCATTTTCCGCCAATTTGAGGGGGCGAATGATCTCCAAATTCTCTGAAAATAACTGGGGACCTGCTCATAGAATTATGGCATCCATTGGTATCATCCTTCTCCTTTGACGCATCTTCAAACTGAAATGGCGAATTTATGAGTTTTTGACCAAAAACCCAAAAAATGCCAAAAAACAAAAAGTTGTCGAAATGGGCCCAAACTTGGCACATATGACCCTCAGGGGTCCATAGCAACATGCTCCGAAGCTGAGGCAAAAATATCAAGGGATGATATGCTTTTCTCTTCTTTCCATGCCGGGCGCTTCTTGAAACCGCTGTTTATCACTACTGAGTTACTGCTGTTCAGCACTCTTCCCCTCTTTTTCCCGCTGCTGCTCATATTTGTCACTGTCATGCTGCTCCTGTTGTCTTGCCTTGGGGCCATTTTGACCTGAATATGCTTTGGAAAAGACAAAACTGCCTCACTGTGTGTAAAATGCCCTATTGGAATCAAACTGTGTCACTTTACTGCTTTGACATAGAGACAATGTGATTTGGATGTTTTGCAACAAGTTTCTTGTAATACACAACCTCTGCTCTTCAGAAAAAGTCCTGTCCACCTTTAGAATATCTCTGTCAACAGATTTCTCTATAGGGTACCCTATAGTAAAAGAGGAGACAAACTATTGTGTAAATTTCCTGTACACAGTGTTAAGAGATCACTCTTCTTGTGAATTTGTTAGAGGCCAATCAACACACCTGTATCTTTGTCTCCAAGTTAAAATTCAACCATCAAAAACCTGCTCTCAGAAAGTGGCCTTCCACCTAGAAAATATCTCAGTCAACAATTTCTCAGTAAGAAATAATACAGTGAAAAGAAGGGCAGACTGGATGAAGAAGGATGTATACAGTGTCGGAATTTCCCTGCTTGATGATCTTTGGAAGTTAACAACACATCTGTGTATCTTGGATCAATAGTGTACTTTCCAATTATTCCAAAACCTGCCTTGTCTAAGTGTGCCAACAGTCAACTAACTTGCATCTATTGCAAACAACCATAAATATGTTTAGACAGTCAATACACAGGCTTGGGGCGAAAAGACAGAGTTTTAAAGACTACAAAGTTTTTAGGCAGAGGCTATGTGAGTTTTCCTCTTTTAAAACAATCAATGGCTCTTATAAATGTAACCCTAGCCTTTGTAGAAAAAATCCTTTGTTCAACCTGACATCCGTTTATCAAACAAGTATGAAGACCCAAAGTCAATCAAGTAGCTGCATAGTGAAAACTGTCTTTGTATGAGGAGCAGGAGCAACCTTACCCTGTGATCTTTCAATTTATAAAACATCTCTTTGTCAAAAACCCCTTTTTCTGAGTGCACTTCACTGTTTTAATAATGTGGCAATGTCTTGAGGACAATGTGAAATGTTTCTCTTTAGGCCTAAACCCTGTCTCTCTATAACAAAATCTTCCTCTTGCCTCTTTAGAGGTTTCCTTTGTAGTGGCAGTTATGATCTCTCAACCAACAGACTTCTATTAATCAGAACACTGGTCTTCCTTAGGAAATTTCTCTATACTTTGTGAAAACCAGTTTCTCAAATGTCTATGAAAGGCCAACAAATACAGTCGGATTTTTCTGTCTATAGGATGAGGTGGCGGGTTTTTAAAATGCATTCAAAGTGCTGGCATAGGTCAGTGGGAAATCCCAAACAATCAAGGCTTCTTTTTTAATGAACCTCAATTGTAACATGCCGCTTAATTAGACATGCCTATGCAAAACCGACCTTTATCCCTTTGGCAATTTCGAAAATTTCGAATGCAATTTCAAAATACCTCATGAATTTGATGGAAGATCCTTGGAAGAGAGCTGGAGTAGCACCGGAGGTCCTTCAAGTATGCGCGGCACTCTTCAGGGAAAGAACGGCGCGAAACAACCGTTCGGGTGGCCTGTCGGGTCAGGCAGTCGGGCGGTCGGGCGCCGTGTACAGGCGCGTCGCGCAACTGTACAGGCGCGTCGCGCCAACACTGACTGCTGTGTAAAAATGCTCGCAGGCGCGTCGCGCTGTGTTTAACGGTGCACACTTCTGCAAATCTGACCCGAGCTTCTTGTTTTGATGCCAAGGGCGGTACAGAGCTTTGTTTGCAGTTGGAAAATGATAAAATCACCCTCGACTTCACTCCTTAATATGTCATTTCAAATCCTTCAACGGTCACCTTGGCCTTTAAAGTGAAAATTTTGTTTGGCTTTTGCAAGGTTTCCACGATCCTTTTGATACTTTTTACCAATAACCTCAGTGCATTTGCAACTTGGAATCACAATCAATACATGCGTTGGAGATTTTCTATACTTTTGGACTGGGTCAATCATGGACCAACCTCTTTATAAAAAACAAAAACGGCTTAAAAAGTCAGAACTCTGTTTTATGCATAGGTGTTTGAAAGGTGATTTCCAGTTTTGTTCTTTGGGTGACATTTTAACACCGAACTTCACACTTTGAAAAAATAACTCCATAACCTTCATATTATCTCTGCCACTGTGTTTAAAAATTCCGGTGATATCTATTATATAACCACTTTTAACATTGTCAGGAAAATACCTGAAAACTGCTTTTTTTCTGAAAGGGTAGGTCTTGCATTGTCAACTTGCTTTGACAGCCTCGGTGTTTGCTTGCTCCTTCAACCCTTTTCCTACTGTAGATGTCAAACTTGCTGGTATTCTTGGATTTGATCATGGTCCTCTATTTTGAAAAAGGCGCCTCCTTTCAACATACTTCTTTGCTTGTATCATTTATGAGATCTCTGTCCCTTTTTGAATAATGAGAAAACTGCATTTGTTTCAAACTCCCAAAACTGACAATATATCAAAACACTTCTTTGTCTATTCATAAACTGGTATACTTATTTATAATGTCCTTTTGGGAACAAAACTCAAATTGCCTCCATCATTTGTGATGTTTTTTCTGAAAGGGGAACTTTTATGAAGTAGGAAAAACAGGTATCTTGGAAACACAGTCATCAGTTCCTTTTAATAGTGCAGTGATCTCTCTTTGTAACAGAATTATCCATAATTTCAAACCTGTCCAGTGCTTTGACATTTCAGGTGATATTTTTAACAAAGGAAAAAACCATTCAAAATCTGTTTGAAAAGCCTTGAAAAATGTTTTGTCATTCTTAAAAGGGAGGTGGTCTGTCTTTTCCCAACTGGGTTGACAGTCTCTGCTTCCAGGGGATCCATAAGTTTCTTCTTTGATTATAAGTGCTCTATTTTGGTTGTATCCAGTCATGCCATATTTCTCTACTTACTTGAAAGGCGCTCCTTTAGATTTCTTGGGGTATGACAGTAAAGTGACTGTGTGGCCACTTCTCCTAAGGAAACTACCCTTTTTGTATCAATAGCCTGTATATATTCAATATTGTCTCCTGTCCACTGTAGGTATAGTTTGACAGACATTTCCATATGAATAGGAAAAGCAATATATTTTGAGACATAAACACATCTTTCACCTATGTAAAGACTTCTATTTTCCCTCTTTGTATCTTTCCACTGCACCTTTGACCAATCAGTTTTTAACCACACTCAATGCCTTGGCCATCTACTCATAAATGGAGGAGGCCCTTCACTTGGCAAAGTATCTGAAGATTATTTGATAAGGCTGTATGAGAAGGGTTTTGCTTGGATCATGAGGGTAAGCAACCAACTTGAAAAACATCAATACTGGCACCTCTGCTTGCAAACACTACTGTGCTTCAGAAAAACCCTAGTCAAAGTATCCTTTGTCTCCTTTTGTCTTGCCTTGAGAGCGAGATATCTGTGTGCTGATCAATCTTACTGACAAAATTATTTGAAAAGATAGTCTACTGCAACGACTATGGAGAGTCTGACACCCTTTGAAAACAAACAAATTTTCTCTGCCCTGTGATGACATGATTTGTCGGCATCTCTTCAATATTCATTACCCCAAATCTTGTTAAGCATGTTGCTTATGATGAAATGGTTTTACCAATGATATACTCTCTAAAGTTTCATCATTTCACATGATTTGAAAAGCTTCTCATGACTTCCTTTTACAAGACCAACTTTTGTTTTCCTTTGAATTTGCATACTTACGGACTACTATCACCATTGTGATCATCCTCGTGACACAGGTGTGTTTCATTGTTCGATTTAAAGGCTAGGCTAGGTTGCAATGCTTAAAGTCAATACTGGCCAGCGCCCTCTGCTTGTAGATGAAGGAGGCGCCCTAACCCTCTTCTTGTAAATGAAGGAGGTTCTGGACCATGACAAATTACCAGTTTGCTGAGACAGTGGTGTTATTCTCTTCCTGTGATTTTTCATGCTGGAAGGAAAATGCAAGGTCTTGATGAGTGACTCTCTGTTTGCAGATATATCTCAAGCTCATGTTACATTTTGAAGCAGCTGTTCTTCTAACTGTAGATTCAAGAATTTCCTCCTGAGATGAAGTTATATTTCCTGTCTTTGTAGAATCCATAAAACAATGTGAAACACCTAGTAATCAGCTTGAGACTGTGGTTTATGCAGTGCTGAGACCTAGGGGGTGTGAGTGGCGCGACTTAGAGCTGTTTGTCAATTTCATTTGCAGAGTGGGAGGTCAGTCATGGTTGGTCTGTAGCAGATGGAGGCTTTTTGGCTTTTTGATGATTGCCAAGGGTAAAATGTCTTAAAGCGCCACTTCCTAACATAGGGGAGACTTTTGCAACAGACTTGGACTTTTCCTTTTGGAGCTGATGGGCATACAAATAGGGCTAAAGCTAGATAGGATAGTGATAATGAGGTTTTGATTTTGACATGGGTGGACTGAAAAGTAGAAGGGCGAAAAAGTTTTATGAGGGTTTTTTAGATGACATATTGACATAAGGAAATCAGTTTCTAGAAAACTCAGCTGTAGATATAGTCATCACTAACATGTAAAAAAAATACTGATGGCTAACATATACCATCACCGTCCTTAATCTTCTATATGAAATTCTTCCTTTTCCTATTGTTAAAAATTCTATGAAAATATTTTGAGTTTTGGTCACTGGCCTCAATCCATAGAGCCCTAATCTTGAGTCAAATATGTACTTCTTGGCATCTTAAAATAACCCTTATTTTACCTTCCAACTCCATGATTTTAATACAACTCCCCTCCAAAAAATATAGAGGGTCGTTAACATCACTTAAAGCAGACAACTTCTTGTCAATCTCCTCCAATGACTTAAACTCCTCCTTCTTCTTTTGTGCAATCCATTTGCGGGATTCTGCTTTAAAGCATAAAAGCTTTCGACTGAAGATATCCATGGTCGAAGTAGACATCCCCACCAAGAATTCGGCCCATAATTTATGCACGAGAGATTTTCATTCATGTAAAGTCAACCACCTAACATTAAATTTTAAGGGATATGCCCTTGAATGCCCCCTATTACTCCACGAGATCAAGATGTGTGCATGATTCGAAATGAACCAGGGAATAAATTTTGAATCAAAATCCCGCATGCTAGCAAACATATCCTGAGTGATAAGGAATTTTTCTAGGAATTTATAAATGCATTTTATCCCCGATCGACCGTTCCTCCAAGTAGGGGTAATAAATTGAGGCACAATGTTGACCATAGCATGGTTTTTGATTAATTCTTTGAAATAACCTATTAAATGATCTAGTCGAGCCTTCTACCCCCATACCTCTTCATCAGAAAAACTGAAATTCAGATCCCCAAACAAGATAATTGAGCTAAGCCCCAATATACTATAATTAATAACCTCATCCCAATACGTTCGTCGCCCAACATAAGGCGCATAAGAATTCGATATGTGAATACGAAGCTCGTAGCTCGAAACATAACCTGAACTTAATACTATAATTGAATTGCAATATTGAAATAACTATTTTGATTCCAAAAAGAGAAGGAAAGGGAAAAAGGTAGCTTGCCCCAGATCCCATGATGAAAAACCCAAGCTCTAGTTTACTCTTTTATGTAAAAAGATATATTTTTGCGAATGGGCACAAGGAGATCTATGATGCTCAAGAAAATTCCTTTATGATGTGAGAGAAGTAAAAATATTATGTATAGATACAAGACTGCAAGCTCTTGGTTCCTCTCCTAGCCAGCAAGCTCACCATCCACCAAGCTAACCAATTCACCAGCCATCCACCAATTATTATCCCATCCATTTGAGGTAGTCGCATTGATTGTTCCGCAGCATTAATATTTATTGCCCTAATAGCCTCACGAGTGACAACTTAGTGGCTTGGATGTATTGATTGATTGTGCTTGGATGTATTTGATTGATTGGCCTTTTTGAGGAGATGCACTATTGACACACTTGCGACCATAAAGTGTTGTCTCCTAGCCATTCAGGAATCTATCCATAGTGTAGGGTTATTTCTTTCCTGGCAGGCATGTACACATTAACTCATTATTGAATAGCTTATATCTCATTGAAATGTTTAAATTACCAAGCTTGTTAACAGAAAAGTAGAAAATAGAAAAAACATGGCATTGACTCATTAACGAGTGTTAAGCACCAAAATTACCTTGCATTCATGCTCATTGATTAATTACCTTGCATCCATGCTCACTGATAATTTCATGTCCTTTTTGCAGGATGCGAGATATGCATTTTTTGTTTTTGTAGGTTTTAACACTGTACAGAAATTATCTGCAAATGAATTCTTAAAATAGAAAATAAACAATATCTAGATTATAAAACATAAAACAAATATACACAGAGATTTTTTCCCTGGATCCCAAATCAGGACTACCAACTTGATTTTTCATTATATTCCTTTTAGTGTTATAACACACACATATATATATATACCTGTTGAAGCATTCATAAATCCCAATCCATTAACCCTGGATTAGAACATAACCGTAATTCCCTAGACCTGATCTCCAAAATACCAAGGGCAGAAAACCATCATGCCCCAAAACCATGTGCAAACCCATGCACAAAACCATAGGCGGGTCCCCCACCTAAAATAGGGTCCAATTTTATTTATTTATTTATTTTGTTATTTATATATATATATATATATATATATATATATATATATATATATATATATATATATATATATATATATATATAATTTATTTATTTTTTTCTGGGGCACTGCCTCGAACCCCGCACAGGGGACTACCCGCCCCTTGCGAACCCCTGGACAGGGGGGGCTGCCGCCCTGCCTCCCCCCCCCGCTGCGCCCAGCGCAACGAATAGGTAGGGCCTATCAACCCCCCTGTGACCCCCCACATGTGTGACTATTCGTGGAAAGAATATAACACACACCTAACATTCTCCCACTTGTTTTTTTCTTTCCGCAGGGGGCCACAGGAGAGCTTAGTCATTAGTTCAGCCCTGAAACACCCATTTTTTCTCTACACCAAGAGAAAATATGAGTGCTCATAGAATTTGTTAATGCATTTGCAACACTCTTCTTCAAAGCGTCCACCTTTACGAGAAACACCTTTTTATCCTCAACCATATCTCTCACAAAGTAATATTAAACATCAATGTGCTTTGTCTTTGAAGGATAAGAAGGGTTCTTAGAGAAAAAAATTGCACTTTGGCTATCACAGTATATCCTTATAGATCATTGCACCAACTCCATACTTGAACACAATCTCTGCAACCAAACTGCTTCCTTTCTTGCATGAGTGGCTACCATGTATTATTCCTATGTAGTTGAAAGGGCCACTACAGACTGTCTTTTACTCATCCAACTCACTTGACCTCCAAATAGGCTAAACACATACCCACTTGCAGATCTTCTTTGGTCCATATTTCCAGCCCAGTCTGCATAAAAAAACCACAGATGTCCAAAAATTTGTCCATTCCTCGTCTTCCCTGGTAGCACAAACCATAATCATTACTGCCACACAAATATATGAAAACCCGCTTCACTACTGTCTAATTCTCCTTCCCTGGTTTTGACATACACCTACTCAATACTCCCACTGCATGTGTAATGTATGGTCTAGTACAGACCATTGCATACATCAGGCAACCCACTGCACTTGCATATGGAACACAGGATATATCCCCCTCTTATTCTTGTGTCTTGGGACATTGTTCAACAGATATCTTTACACCTACAGGAATAGGAACCTTCACCGCTTCAATATCCTAAATACTAAACCTCTACAATTAATTGTCTCGACGTACTTCCTCTAGTTTAACTAGAGATTCTTCTTTGCCTGATCTCTCTTAATTTCTATGCCCAAAATATAGTTTGTAGCACTAATATCATTCATGTCAAATTTGGAGAACAACTGGGTCTTCAAATCTTGGATAATTTCTTTTTCATTACAAATCAACAACATATCATCCACATACAAGACCAAATAAATAACACGGTGATCCTCTTTTCTTCTGGTGAAACCAAGTTCCCATATATAGGTATCAAATTTCTGATACCACATCCTTGGTGACTATTTTAACCCATATAGAGACTTTTTTAACCTGCATACCAGTTCTTTCTTACACTTCCTCTTATAGATCCCTGTGAAGAAATTTTGTCTTCACATCCATCTGTTCTACCTCAAAATAAAATGTAGCAACAACAGATGAAAGTAATCTAATAGAAGTAACCTTAGCAACAGGAGAAAAAATATCACCAAAATAAATTTCCAGCCCCTGGGAATAACCTTTTGCTACCAACCGAGCTTTGTATTTCTCCACCTTGCCTTCTACATTCATCTTCTTCTTAAACACCCATTTTCTCCCGATGGGTTTCCTTCCAACCGAAAACTCCACTAGATCCCATGCCTCGTTTTTGTGCAAGGATTCCATTTCAACAGCCATGGCCTCGTGCCACATCTTTCCATCCTCTGAATCTACTTCCCCCCTAACAATTATGGGATCATCATCAGTGATAGTTAAAACAAAATTTTAATAGAAAACCGATGAACTATACCTTTCTCGATGCCTTCTTTCCCTAACTTCTCTTCTCACAGCCGGAGTTTGTGGCTCTTCCTCTTCTAAATATTGTTATGTTGTAGAGTCTGATTCATCCTCCTTTAGCTCAAATTCTATCTTCTCAAGTTCCTTTGGAAGGAATTCACATCAGTGAAAACCTGAAGTTGGGAAACACATTTTGGTGGATGGCCAAAATTTGGGTGAAATTTTTAATTTCTCGTTTGAGAAAATAGTCAACTCAATTTCTCAACCGAGAGTTCTTAGAACTCTCGTCTAAGATATTTTTAATGTTTCGCCCGAGAGTTAGATTGGGCTTGACTGGAGTTAAAATACTCTCGGAGGAGAGTTAAGTATTTTCTCGTCTGAGAGTTTTATTAATATAAACTCTTGGGTTTAATGATTTATACAACTCTCAGACTATGCCACCAAATTCTTCAACTTGACCTTTTTTGGATTGGAGTTGAGTTGTGCCATTCACAAATTCTCTTTTGTGGATCAACGGGTTGCTGTTATAGCATCATTTCTCACCTTGACATGATTCATGATTGCTTCATGGCTTTATGGGCACCCATTCCTACAGACTTGGAAAAATTCACTTAAAAACAGTGGAAAATCGGGTCCTCTTGGGTGCCGTGTTTCCCGCGTGTAGGTGTAATCTGACTAGACCCGCGTATGCCATTTAATGATTAAAAATATATAAAAATCACAATTTCGCGGCGGGTTGATGGTTACTCGAGGTAGTTCAGCTTTGTTAGTGACATTATTTCAGCTTTACCGAAACTACTTGGAGGACTATAAAAGACCTCACTTGTGTGCCCTGAGAGGGATAGAAAATTGTGATATTATACTACGGTGGTTCCCTATCCAGAGTACGTTCCCTAGTGCCTCCTGCCTTTCCCGATTCATTCGATACTTGTTTCCTTGAGATACCACATCATATATGTCATCTCATATGCACCAGTTTGGAAGGAGTCTTAGTGAGGCAAGGGCTGGACGGATCCAGATGACGGTCTGCTCGAA
Source organism: Pinus albicaulis (assembly GCA_034641835.2). Lineage (NCBI taxonomy): Eukaryota > Viridiplantae > Streptophyta > Pinopsida > Pinales > Pinaceae > Pinus > Pinus albicaulis. The sequence goes on from CM076578.1 coordinate 1,980,237,547, forward strand.
GGCCGTGGAAGGATCAGGTGATCTCTCCACTCGTTACTTTTGTACATGCTATTTATAATACAGAAGTATCATGTTGTTCCCGAAATAAACATGTTAGTGTATGCTTATATGTATGAGAATATTTGTTATACAAGCATTCATTATGATTTATTTAATGTTTTATATGAATCACACTAACATATGCGTGAGAAATATCTTGTACTGCTTGTCCTTTGTCAGTTTCTTCTTGTATTTCGGATTGAGAGGAAGGACGGTTGCGGGGAGTTTGGAACTCCACGTGGATCTACTTCAAACGTGGATGGCAGTGAAGCACTCTCATTCTTCTACAATAACATGGTTTTATGAATGTGCATGATAGTGTGGGTCTAGGTAAGTAATGCTTTGCTACTGTGGAGGTTGAATCCTTAACCTGAAATTGTTAATTCTGACTTGATTCTTTGAGAGAATTGGACTTTAGAATAGGATTACCAGTTACAACTTACCCCAATGATGTCAAAAGGATGCCATTTTCTTGACCGTTGTCGTTTCTCCAACAGAAATGCAGATCTCACACGTGTATCTAGGAGATAGATCGATCTTTGACATTTCCCACACTGCAGCTTCACAAAGATTTCATGTTAATTACTCAAGTCTTTCCAGGAGATGGTTTTTTTTAGAGATGGTCTTGCAGATTGATATCCTATTCACAGAGAAATTGACCCAATCTCATCTTGCTCAGGTGAAAATGTTGTTGTTGACACCTCCCTTCATAAATAGCTACGCTCGAGATGCTCCTCAGCTTTCCACAACAACTAGATCTCAGATCTAGCAACTAGTTCTCAGATTCAGATTCATGGTTTCACCCTCCATGATCATGCCTACGCGTGTTGATTTCACCTCAGGTCTGATCCGTCGGCCTTAGATTGAGGGATGGCCAGCAACAAATTTGAATAATAGTGTGACAATGCCTGCATGGCTTGAAACTTCACTTTACATGTGACGAAGTCTGCAGCTTCATTTAAAAAATACCATATTTCCCAATTTGCAGCTTCTAGGTGAGAGAATTTGCATATATGAGGCGACAATGCCTCTTTTTTCCTCCACACAATTATCAGGTGACCGTAGGCAGCAGATCTGGATTCTTCTCTTTATTTAGCAGTGGCTTGAATGCAGTCCTCCAACCTATTGAGTCTCCAACTACAACATTTTCTTGAATGCTCGGTAACATCTCCGCTAAAAGAGTTCATAAACCTTTCAGGCTCGAATTCCAGAGGGTGTTCCCATTCAGCGGGGTCTTCAAAAGTTCAGTATTCACAGACACGTGATACCCTTCATCTGTGCACGGCTCCTTCAGAAACTGTGAGAATTACAGCAGCAATGAAATTACCCATTCCATTATGAAATCGAAGACAATACCAGGCTTTTGTCCATTGGAAAACAATGCCCGAACTTTGAATCTGTTGTAACGGTAATATCATGTGATACCTGAGGTTTTAATGAATATCTAGCGCGTGTATCCAAAAGGACTTCTTTAACACCAAAATTAAATATACTAGCAGATATGCAATTCATTTCTGAATTGGAATTAGATAGCTGATATGATTGCAGACAACTCGTTCTCTGTGATTTTTTACTAACCTTTGATCGTTCTCGTTTATGGGAATTTTGGTGTCTGCCCAGGGCTTGAGTGATAATTTTCATAGAAGGCGAAGTCAAAGGAATTCCATTGGGAATATTTTCTCCACGCAGATATTTTAGGGCCAAGGATATAAGAAAAATGTTGTATATAGTCATCCACACAATTTTCAAAAGTTCCCAAGGAGGATTGCTCCTTACAAAATGTTGATCAGTGTAATATGGAAGAAGGATCACACTATGGAAATCCTCAACACTATGAAACTATTTAGATCTACCGCAAGCTCACTAAAAATAAACTTTCACACACTCAAAATAAACTCTCACATACATATCTAAAAAAACACAATATGCATCGGGTGTATTTCTCGCACGCAAACTCTCGATCGAGAGTTTGTAAAACTTTCGGGCAAGATTTTACCTGCATGGTTAAATTTAACCTGTGGTGGTTTAAACTCTCGGTTGAGAGTTTAAAATTTCTCGCCCGAGAGTTTATTAAATGTCTCGCCCGAGAAATTATCTCGCTCGATAGTTTCTGGTCAATGAAAAACCCAAAAAATTCATTAGTTTTCAGGAACCTGCAGCTTTGGAGGGGCGGAACACCTACAAAAACAGAATGTTATCTTTCAGACCTGGTACCATTATATTCCTCTCTAATTCTAGTTTTTAATGATGTAATATTTGTGGAGTTTCGTTACAAATTTCAATTTGTTATTAATTTTATACTAAACCGTGCCACTGTGGAATTTCATTGTTTTGAAAATTGCGGTGAATGAAAATTCAATAAATTTAAAATGGCAACACCAAAAAAACAGAAAAAATCATATTTCAATTCCTCTCCCTGTCTTCTTCAAAATGGTATTCTCATTTTTCTTATTGACGATCACATTGAAAAGAAAATGTAGGGCTCATAAAATGTACTAAAACATCACCGTTTGTTTGTCTTCGTCCATTTCAAAAAAAATAAAAAAATAGTGATTTAATATGAAAATTACCGAAAAATAGCCATTGCAGTAGTGCAGTCTATGTAGATTATGATGATATGGTTTATTTCCAAAAAAATGAATAACAGTCACTAAAAAAAGTTAGGGTTCAAAAAGTGACTAATTATGTTTGCCTGAAAATTTCAAGTATATGCAGTTAGTAAACAACAAATTTACCCCTCTATGTGTCAATATATATTTTTTTAAATATTAGTGTGGAGGTAAGACAATTCTCTACAAATATTTTTTTTATGTCAAAGTGTAATTTGCATTGAAAATATGAGTTTAGTGGAGTTGAATTTGAAAAAACATAGAAAATTACAATTTTCAACGTCAAAAAAGGGCAAAAAGTGTTTTGCAACTTCATGTTTTCATCATGTTTAACAACATCTTTCACCTCTCTAAACACCACATATCAGTTGTACACAACCTTCCTTGTTTCTAGGTTCCAAATCTTGTAACCTTTTAAACCATCCTTATACCCAATAAAGATGCACCTTTCAGATTTATTATCTAACTTGGTCCTTTTGTTCTTTGGAACATGTACATATGCATCATATCCAAATACCCTCAAATGTGAAAGAGAGGGTTTCTTACCAGTCCATACCTCATGTGGAGTCTTATCCTCTATTGCTGATGAAGGTGATATGTTAACCAGGTAACATGCAATCTCCACAGCCTTTACCCAGAATTCCTATCCTAACATGGTACTATTGAGCATGCTTCTTTCCTTTTCCATCATGGTCCTGTTCATTCTTTCTACAACTCTATTTTGCTAGGTGTGTATGGAGTAGTCTTATGCCATGCTATACGAAGCTTCTTATAGAACTCTTCAAATTCCTTCTTGCAGAATGCTCCACCATTATCTTTGTTCAACACCTTTATCTTCTTCTCTGTTTAGTTTTCCACCAGAGCCTTAAATTCTTTAAATTTTTCAAAGACTTCATATTTATTCCTCAAGAAATATATCCATGTATTCCTTGACAAGTCATATATGAATGAAACATAGTACACATACTTACCCAGTAATGGAATCGACATAGGTCCAAACATATCAATGTGCACAAGCTCTAATATCTTGTTCGCCCTCTTAGCACTAGAAGGAAAACTCACCCGATTTTGCTCCCCATATACACAGTGTTAACAGAAATCAAAATCCAAAGAGAAATTAGACATACCTTCTACCATACCATTACCATGTAGTATCCAAAGGCCCTTCTCTCCAATATGTCTAAGCCTTTGATTCCATAGAGTGGTCTTTTCTCTAGAGACCGCTAGGCTTTCTGCTCCACTTTCAGGAACCACAGAACTGTTGCACCCATCAATAATAGTGCTACCCTGAAGCTTGGACAGAGTTCCAATCTGAACTCCCCGCATTAATACCAGTGCTCCCTGAACCATCTTGCAGGTATCTTTCTTGAACATTGATTTTACACCTACATCATCCATATTGCTTACAGAAATTATATTTTTAGCCAATGCGGGAATATGCAGAACACCAGGAAGTGTTCTAATCCTTCCACCTTGCAGCTTCAGCTCAAGAATTTTCCACATTCAATGATTCTAGCCTTCCTATCATCCTCTAAGAATACATCACCACCAATATACTTTTCATACTCGTAGAAACACTCCCTATGGGGAGTGAAGTGAAAGGATGCATCTTAGTCAATCAACCATGCCTCATGATCTACATGTTTATTTTAAGAAGTCAAATACACATCCCCAACTTCATCTGAGGTGGTTTTTTCCTCTGCAAAAGGAGCATCACAGTTCCATTTCCTTTCTCGGGAGCTTTAGATCTGCAGTCCTTTTTGAAGTGCCCTTCCTTTTCGCATTTCAAGCACACCTTTACAATCTTTCCTGGAGATTTAGATCTCCCACTTAAGAACTTATTTTTGTTTTTGTTCTGGGACCTTCCTCATATAGATAAGGCATATCCATTTTGGCCCTCCATATTTCTCCGTCTCATTTCCTTTGACAACAAGACTGAGAAAATTTCATCAAAATTCAAGGTAGTTGTATTTCTACCTATTACAATAACCAGACTGTCCCACGGATCTGGTAGAAAATAAAACAAACTGATGCAGTTATCTTCATCTAAGATTTTAATATCAACAGATGACAACTGACTTACCTCTATATTGAAGGTGTTTAGATGCTTTGTCACTGAGTCTCCATCCTTCATCCTCAAGTTATACAATTTTTCCGCAGGAACAATTTATTCACCAGAGACTTAGATCGGTACAAAGTCCCTAACTTGACCCACAAAGTCTTCACCGTAGCTTCCCCAGATACATTCAACAATACTGAATCTGAGATACACAACCGTATTGTGCTCTTTTCCTTTCGATCCAACTTCACCTAGTCTTCATCTGACATTGTTGTTGGTTTAGTACTCGGATCTACCGCAATCCACTAATTTTTATCCACCAACAGATCCTCCATCTTGAGCTTCCACAACTCAAAACTCTGACCATTAAATTTCTCAATCTCTATCTTTCCATTTCTCGCCATCTTCTTTCACCACAAGAATTGATCCCGCACTTCTCCCACTGAACAGGGTCTACCATAGGCCTCAGCAAAAAACCCCACAATAGAAAATACGTCCCCTTGAAGCCGAAACAACTTTGATACCAGATGTAGGTTTTAACCCTGTACATAAATTATTTGCAAAAGAATTCCTAAAAATAGAAAATAAACAATAGCGAGAGCATAAAACATAAAATAGATATACACAGAGATTTTTTTCCCTAGATCCCAAATCGGGACTACCAACTTGATTTTTCATTATATTCCTTTTAGTATTACAACACATATATATACATGCCGAAGCATTCATAAACCCCAATCCATTAACCTTGGATTAGAACATAACCATAGTTCCCTTGACTGGATCTACAAAATACCAGAGGAGGAAAATCATCATGCCCCAAAACCATGTGCAAACCCATGGAAAAAACCATAGGTGGGTCCGTCCACCTAAAATAAGGTCCAAATTTTTTTTCCCGGGGCGCTGCCCTAGACCTCGCGGAGGGGCTACCCGCCCCTTGCGGACCCTTGGACATGGGGGCTTGTTGCCCCCCTTGTGAGCCGCCCCACTCCCCCCCTCACGCGTGCGACTATTTGTGTAAAGAATATAACACACACCCAATAGTTTGCAGGATCCAAGATATGTTTTTTCTGTGGGATGTGCACTGATTAATTACCTTGCAACCATGCTCACTGATTATTGCATGTCCCTTTTGCAGGCTGCTAGATATTCATCTATTTGAAGGATGCAATATATGTCTTTTCTACGAGATGCAAGATGATTTCACGTGGTCGAAAGAACAAGACCTGTATTTTCCTTCAGAATGAGTTCTTGCCCTGGAATAACAAAACCGAATGACCGAATAGGACCTCTATGTTGGCGGTGAAATGAAGTCATGGTGGCAAGGTAGAATGAAGTAATGGTGTGAATCGATATGTTGGCATGTGACTGGAAGGTCCCATGAAAAGGGAAAGTGGCCAAAAATGATAGAAGTGATGCCAAATGGCATAAGTATAAAATTAGATAATGTGATACAAACTTTCTACGAGTAAGCAGCCATACCATTCCCACCCCATGGGCTCCATCACTGATGGTCCAAACTTTGGGTAAAATAATAAAGTGAAATTGTGAGCTGAATCGACACTGTGGGCTCCAGCAAAAGTGTCCATACTTTGGATAAATGAACAAATCCAAATCGCAAGGTGAATCACTGGCAATCCATAACTTTAGGTAAAATTAATAAAGTGAAATTGTGAAGTGAATGTAGACTGTGCGCTCCACCAAGGGTGTCCATACTTACGATAAATTAACAAAGCCAAATCGCAAGGAGAAATAGATTTTGGATAAAATTCACTTCTGTATTTGCAAATTCGACAACCCAACAATAAGACCTAAAAATGAAACTTTGGATAAAACAAATGTTTTTCAAAAACATTATTTAAATGCATCGTTGAACGCAGATTAATATGGATTCAATGCTCATCGATCGCTATAGTCCCATTGCCGTAGGCAGGGACTAATAAATCCTTGGCCGGCTTGGAAACCTATAAACTCAACAAAATTGAGAGATTAAATTTGATTCTGTTGTCGATGGAGCATGTCTTTCCATGATTCTGATCACATTAGCAGTAGCAACGTAACATGTGTAATTTATTTATTATGAAGATAATCACTGTACAGGTTCACTGATCTATCGAGTTTTCTTCATTTAAGAGATTTAAATTGTTAATTAAGAGATTTATTTCAATATTTTTAATGATATAAATTTATATTTTTTATTATTAAATTAAATTTATACTAATAGGATGAAATTTATGTAATATAAAATAAATTGAGAAGTTGCGTTAAATTAAAATTTTATATATATATATATATATATATATATATATATATAATAAATTAATTTGTTAAATTAAAATTTTATATATATATATATATATATATATATAATAAATTAATTTGTATAATCAAAATAAATAATAGTATGAAATTTATGTAATATAAAATAAATTGAGAAGTTGCGTTAAATTAAAATTATATATATATATATATATATATATATATATAATAAATTAATTTGTATAATCAAAATAAATAATGTAAATTGAGTACGTAATCTAGATTATATAGAAAAATATTAAGAAATTGATTTGTTATAAATTTTATTTTGAACTGAATGAGAAATTTTTTAAATTAGATAAAAGTTTGTTTTTTTAATAATTCAATTTTGTAATTATGAACGATTAAAGATTAATTGTTTTTGGTGAGGTTTTTGAATTTAAGTGTTTGATGATATTATAAGGAGTTTATCAACCTCACTCTAGAAGATCAAAAGTATCTTTCTATTTTAACTAGTTCAAAGAAGAAAATTAATATAGCCAAGATTAGAACGAACTCTCATGAGCTCCATAGTGAAACAGGTCGTTGGACAGTTCCTAAAACACCATGGATGGAAAGGATCTGCTATCTCTTTGAGAATATGAACATTGAGGATGAAAATCACTTTCTCTTAGAGTGCCCCACTTACAACCACGGTAGAGCTCAATTTCATAAACTTGGTTGCAATACTGACCTTCCTAGCCTTTTAAGATGTCAAAATTATAGTGAGCTCAGGAGACTTCTCTCCAAGCTTTTTGAGCATAGGAATAAAATCTTAAATTAAACTAAATAACTCTTTTCTTTAGGTCCGATAGACCAAAGATAGTCTCAGTGGATATTAATCACCACCATCATCATCATATAACTTAAGTGTTAGTTGACTATACACATTAAACATTTAATAATAAGGTAAAAGTGCATGATATATGTTAATTTATATTATATTTATTATTATGTTCTTAAATATATAATGTTTATGATTAACAAACATTTACACAATTTAAAATAATTTATTTATTTATTATTTATATAATGTGACAAAATTATGAAATTTTATAATTTTATAAATTTATATATTAGAAATAGATTTGTTGAGTTTCATGAAATTTTTTAAAATTTATATTTAATTAGTTAAATATAAATTAAAAATAATAAAAAATAAAAAATTATTTATTACAAAATTAACATGTACCTAAACTCATTTACATGCCATCCAATTAATTTGTAAATTTCAAATAAAATATACACCCTCCAATCAATTAAAAAAACTCATTCACATGTCATCTAATCAATTTCTAAATTTCAAATAACATATGTACGATCAAATCTCATTGAAATATTCAAAATAATAATTTGAATGCTTTAAATTGTTTTAAAGTGAATGGAGAATAGACATTTAAAGTAAATGGAGAGGAGGTATGCCATGATTCCAATTCACATTAAAACAATTTAAAGCATTTAAAAGGGGTGGTACATATGAGCTATATATTAATATAATATAATATTAGTGGATGTATAATATTTATTAAAAAAAATTATTATGTGATTTTTTAAAAATTAGTAAGTTAGATTTAAGATTTTTGTGATCTATAATGTAGTTATATGTTTTTTGGATTAATCATATTATTAGGATTTTGTCGACATTGAGAATCAACTAATGTCGTTTATATTTAGAACAAGGTGAAAAGGTTAATCGATCTTCATGAATAAATAGTATGGATGCATCATTGCCCCGAGATAGCCGTAAAAAACTAGATGTTAGTGAATTAGGTAATTAGTTATTATTTATTAAGGGAATAAATCGAAATTAGATATTAAAAAATATTTATTAAATAAGTTAATTTCAAAAAACAATGATTAAATAATACCAAAAAATAATAAAAAGGATTAAACATTTTATTATCAATATCATATAATCATTTTTAAGAATATTTAAAAATATGAGATATTAGGAGTATATATATTTTTTAACCAAATAAATTAATGTAACGAATAGGGATAAAGGGATTTAGAATAAGATCAAAATAATAATAATGAAAATATTATAATAATAAGGATGTAGGTTTAAGAATACTAATAAAAAGAAAGAAATTGATGGGGTATTTTCAATAGAAAATCAGAAATAGAAAAATGGAAGAGAAATAAAATTGAGAAAGAAACTAAAAGATCTAACCCACTAAGAATCCAGGCCAGAGAGAAGGAATAACATAGAGAGAGCCAAAGTCCAGCTCTTACTGAATTTCCAACCATCATCCATGTTGAGATTCCTAGCATGCCTCTCAATCTCAATAGCCTTTCTAAGCTTCCTATGGTGGAAATGCACTAACATTTCATTTTTATTTTTTTTAAATAGGTTTTAATTTTCCTCTTTGTACTATTAGCAAGAATCAAGGAAGAGGTATACTCAAATCATTTTGACATGACTTTTTTATTTTTAAGTGTTTTTATTTTTCTTTTTCCGCTATTCCCAAAAATCAAAGTAGAGGTACATAGTCAAATCATTTTGGCAGGAAAAATGTTTTCATTTCCCTCTTTTACTATTAGCAAGAATTAAAAAAAAAGATACATAGTCAAGATAAACATTACATAGACACTCTTTTACTATTAGCAAGAATCAAATAAAAAATTCATAGTCAAGATAAACATTACATAGACAACTTCTAATAGAACAATACAAAAACTTTTTTTATGAAGATCGATTAACTTTTTCACTTTATCCTAATTATGAATCACATTAATTAGTTCCAAACATCAACCAAAACCTAATAATATGATTAATCCTAAAAACATATAACTACATTATGGATAAAAAAATCTTCACAAAAATTTTAAAACTAACTTACTAATTTTAAAAAATTCACATAATACAAAAGAATTTAACAAATATTATACATCCACTAATATTACACTAGTATATAACTTACATAACTCATATTACACATCCACTAATGTTACACTAGTATATAACTTATATAACTCATATGTACTACCCCATTTGAATGCCTTAAATTGTTTTAAACTGAATGGAGAATACACATTTAAATTAAATGGAGAGTAGGTATGTCATGATTCCAATTCACATGTATTTATTTTATTATTTTGAATGAAAGTTTCGATGTGATTGGATGGTACATATGTTATTTGAACTTTAGAAATTGATTAGATGACACGTAAATGAGTTTTTTTTAATTGATTGGATGGTATATATTTCATTTGATTCTTACAAATTGATTTGATGGCATGTAAATGAGTTTATGCACATCATTTTAATGTGTTAATTTTGTAATAAATTATTTTTTATTTTTATTATTTTTAAGTAAAATTTTAATTTATATTTAATTGATTATTAAAAATATAAATTTTAAAAATTTTCATATAAAATATTTCATGAAAATTTACAAATCTATTTCTAATATACAAATTTACAAAATTATAAAATTTCATAATAAATAATAAATAAATTACTTAAAATTAGATAAAAATTTGTTAATGATAAACATTATACATTTAAAAACATAATAATAAATATGATATAAATTAACATATTTATCATACACTTTTACCTTACTATTAATGTATATAGTCAACTAACATTTAAGTGATATATAATAGTTTGTTAACACTTAAGTGATATATATAAGTGATAGAACATATTGATAAGTAACGAAGGTCAAAAAAGAAGATTTCTATGGAGCGCGCGATGGCACCTACGGTTTCTTCTGCACTGAGCTTCCATGCCGCCGCCCTGCCCTCGCTTTTCCCTGATCGTTCACACAGATGTGGAGTGTTGGTTTCTTTCGTCGTTGCTGAACCTCGTGTATTCCTTGCCCCTCTGGGCGCTCACTTCCCTCTACACCGCTTTGCTCTGGATAATAGCGAAGCTAGGAATCGGCCCTCTGCAGCTGCGTTTTGTAACAGCCGCCCCCTTCAGGCAGAAGATGCAAGGGTTAAGAACGGATCTGCAGAAAATACTCCATCTTCTCCTCAGGCTGCGGCTCTTGGGAAGAAAGACTACGCGCAGAAAGGCTGCTCAACCCCTTTTGAACTGCTTCTACCTTCCCAGAATCGTCGATACTCTGTCTTTCATACTCAGAAATCTTTGAGCTATCTGGATTTGCTTGGAGGGCGCACCTGGGAGTTCTTTTGGGCAGAAAAAAAAACCAACTCTATGGCCATTGGACTCTCCCCACAACTTCTCACAAGCCCCAATTGCAAGTTCAGGAGAAGGTGGATAACTAGAGTACCAGCTTCCTCTCGTCTCAGAGATGCAGAGGCAAGCAGAAGTATGATCACTCTGCCTCATTTCAGATCCAGATCTTGCTCCTTTCTGGCAAAACTATGCTACAATGGGTGAGCTCTTCGGATCTTGTGTAGGACCTCAAGCAAATCCTGGAATATAGGCTAGGGATTCCTTATGCATCTCAGCGACTCCTCCACGAAGGTAAACAACTTGAGGATCTTTATCCCCTCTCTTTTTACAGTATTAAAAGAAATGCATCCATCATTTTCACCCTTCGCTTGAGAGGGGGAGTTGTTGGACAGTCATCTACAGCTGCGGCTTTTTCATACAAAGATGTTGTCCATGCTCAGATACCCAAGAAAACAACTCCACCAGCTGAGGCTCCCAAGCCTTTTTTGGTGGACAAACTGGAGGAAACCCCCTCCATTGAAATAATGCATCCAACGCTGGATGAGCAAATCCAAAAGTATGCAGAGCATGCCATTATTTGCAGATTTAATGGATTATGGCCACGCACGGTAGACCTCTACCAATGGATTCACTCTAACTGGACCAAAAATTGCAAGGTTCTATTCTGCTCAAAGGGCTTCTTCATTGTAGTGTTTGCTTTCAGTGAGGACTACCAAAAAGCATTAACTGAAGGCCCATGGTTCTGGGGCTCAACAGGATTATTCCTCACCCCCTGGTTCCCAGATTTCGACCCTTCTACAACACTCATCATTAAGCTCCCCATCTGGGTCAGACTTCCTAATCTCCCGTCGCATCTATGGCACTTTGTTGTATTCCAAGGGATTGGTAATACTCTAGGCAGCTTTCTTGCCACAGACACCTCTAGGGGGGAAAAGGGCATATACACCTTCGCCAAAATCTGTGCAGAAATAGACATGAGCAAAGGTCTACCTGATCAGATTAATCTCAAAATTGGAGACTTCCATTGGACTCAGACCCTGGATTACGAGAACACAGCCTTTCGCTGTCGGCATTGCCATCACACAGGGCACCTTCAGAGCTCTTGCCCCTCGATGCCTGCCCAAAAGAAGAAAGTCAATCTTAAGCCGAAATCCAAAAGCTGGAAACCTCATGATCCTCCCCCCATGGATGATATTGATTCCAGCTCGGATGAAGAGGAAGGGGATGCAGATGGAATGGACGCAAAGCCGTCACAGGATCCGCCATCGGCAAGTCCCGAGGAATCTAATATTCCACCAATCTCTCAGAAAATAACTCATGAGTCCTCTCCCTCGGATTCAGACAAGGAGACCTCTCCGTCAGCCCAGCTCAGTCTGCAAATCATGCCAGCTCCGCAGCATCATCTTGGCTGAGTCCAAGTTGGTAAAAAGAAAGGGAAAAAATGTCGAATAGTTGATTCTACCCACATTGGGTAGAATCCCTTGTTCAGCTGTTGTTTCTCTGTTTTTCTTGTTACTTTTTGCTTAGCACTGCTCTCTTCATGGTTTCTCTTAGGGGCCGAGGTGGATAGTTTATCTTTTCCGGTTGCCCGTTTTCTTGCTTCTCTTGGTTGTAACTTCATATTGTACCATACGTTCTCTTAATAGAATTAGTTTTACGGAGAAAAAAAAAAGATATATATAAGTGATATATAATAGTTTGTTAGTTATTAAACCTCACAAAAGAATTAAAAAATTAATATTTAATCATTCATAATTACGAAATTGGATTATTAAAAAAAAAACTTTCATCTAATTTAAAAAACTTCTCATTTGGTTAAAACTAGCAATTGCACCACATGTTGCAAAGGAAACGCCGTAAGGCTATATAACATATGGAATAATATCATAGATGAAAATAGATGTGATATGTTATGTGGTCTAAATGTTTCTGACAATTTCTAACATATGGAATAATATCATAGATGAAAATAGACATATGGAATAATATCATAGATGAAAATAGATGTGATATGTTATGTGGTCTAAATGTTTCCGACAATTTCTTCTGCAAAATAAATTAGTTGCTAAGAATAAACAGTAAATAAATTTAACTTTACAACACCTTTGCATGTGCCTCATGAATGGAGAAGTCAATTCCATTTAATAATCATTAAGTTTTAATTTATAAAATATTTCTAATTAACAAAATAAATTAAATTAATGAAATTTAAAATGAAAAGTTTGAACTTTGAAATTGATAATTAAATTTACATATGGAATAATATCATAGATGAAAATAGACATATGGAATAATATCATAGATGAAAATAGATGTGATATGTTATGTGGTCTAAATGTTTCCGACAATTTCTTTTGCAAAATAAATTAGTTGCTAAGAATAAACAGTAAATAAATTTAACTTTACAACACCTTTGCATGTGCCTCATGAATGGAGAAGTCAATTCCATTTAATAATCATTAAGTTTTAATTTATAAAATATTTCTAATTAACAAAATAAATTAAATTAATGAAATTTAAAATGAAAAGTTTGAACTTTGAAATTGATAATTAAATCTTTAAACTGTAAATAAATTTAACTTTACAACACCTTTGCATGTGCCTCATGAATGGAGAAGTCAATTCCATTTAATAATCATTAAGTTTTAATTTATAAAATATTTCTAATTAACAAAATAAATTAAATTAATGAAATTTAAAATGAAAACTTTGAACTTTGAAATTGATAATTAAATCTTTACAAATATGAAATTCCAATAGCTTTTTCACTTACGTTCATTAATCCCTCATCAACATGTTAACAACCTACCGCTATACTTTAACACCCACCTTGCCACGTATCATCTAACAGACGCTAAATATTTCAGAAACATACGTACTTAAAATAGATAATTATTAAGGATTATTAATGGTTGTCATAATAAGTTGAGGCAATTGAGCTAAATATTTCTGAAATAGACGTAGTTAAAATAGATAATTATTAAAAATTATTAATGGTTGGCTACTGAACAACGCAAGTCTGGCTTGAATTTTCTATTTTCATGGAGGAACATTCTCGTGAAGTGGAACGGAAACCATCATAATTTGTATTAATGGAGTAGTTGCATCAGACTAAGAAACAGACATATCAGCTCAAGAAGACTTGGTAATTCATAATCAATACCAATGTCAATGATCTTAACAGTATATATACGCCGCTCCGCTCACACCATAATTAAGAACTTCGACGCATGGATTTCAGAACAAATATGGAAATGGAACTGAAGAAGCTGGAGACATCCAGCATCCCCAATTTCTGCAATTTCCGAAGGATGCTGACAATTTCCAAACTCGTGAACCCAGATTTTCTCTTCTCGCCATATGTGGCGCCGAACTGGCGACCAAGTTTGGTCCTCAAAACATTGCACTCCTAAACATCTTTACGGACGTTTCTGGGAAGCGCGTGAGCAGCTGGAACCCCATTTCGAGCGCGTTCAACTGCAGGGAAAACAGGGGCAGAATATGCAAAGCCATGTTTGCTGTGGCTTGATTCCCAGGCGCCCTCCTCTGTGCTCTATGTTTCCTTTGGAAGCCAAAATTCATTGCAGGACCAGGTACAGGTGCAGCAACAACACTGACACCGTTGTCGTTGGAAAAGAAAGGTCCATGGAAAAAGAATGGGCAATGGACCAAGATACATGTGCAGTAACAATGTTGACACCGTTGTCGTTGGAAAATGAAGGCCATGAAAAATCAAAAACAGAGAAATAGGAAAAGAGCCCTCCCCGAGCAAGCCATCGCTACAGAGGGTTTATGATAACAACACTCCACGACACCTAATGAAGCCAGTTGCTGTATCCCTTCCTTCCTTTTAACCGTCTCTCAAGATTCAAAACCGCATGGGTCGTTACTGTAACGAAATTCCAGTCAGCGTAACTAACTTCCAATGCAGTGTTTCCCTCGGTCTATGATCGAACGACGGAGTTTCTTTTAATCGTCTAACAATGTATCTCACGGTCAATAACAGTACACGGCGGCAGACAGCAAAGTTCTTTTCAAATAAAGACGCCTACGGCGTAAAAATTTCTCATTCAGTTTAAAAATGAAATGTATAACAAATCAAATTTTTAATATTTTCTATATAATATTGAGATTACATATTCAATTTACATTATCTATTTTAATTATACAAATTAATTTTTTAAATTTATAATTAAACATATATAATTTTAATTTTAATTTAATTAAAAAAAATTATAAAAAACAAAAAAAAACAAAACACAACTCCTGTAAATTTCATATACAACTCCTCAATTTATTTTATAATGCATAAATTTCATAATGTAATTTAATAATAAAAAATATATTTTTTATTATTAAAAATATTGAAATAAATCCCTTAATTAACAATTTAAATCTCTTAAATGAAGAAAAATGGATATATCAGTGAACCTGTACAGTAGCTATCTTTATAATAAATAAATTGCACATGTTACGTTGCTACTACTAATGTGATCACAATGATGGAGAGACATGCTCCATCGACAACATAATAGAATTTCATCTCTCAATTTTGTTGAGTTTAGAGGTTTCCAAGCCCGCCGAGGATTTATTAGTCCTTGCCTCTCGCAATGGGACTATAGCCATTGATGAGCGTCGAATCCATATCCATTTGTGTTGAACGATTCATTTAACTATTTTTTTTTGTAAAAACATTTGATTTTATCTAAAGTTTCATTTTGAGGTCTTATTGTCTGTTTGTTGAATTTGCAAAAACAAAAGTGAATTTTATCCAAAGTCTATTTCTCCTAGCCATTTGGCTTTGTTAATTTATCCAAAGTATGGACATGCTTGGTGGAGTGCAAAATTTACTTTCACCTCACAATTTCACTTTATTAATTTTACCCAAAGTTATGGTCTGCTAGTGATTCACCTTGCGATTTGGATATGCTCATTTATCCAAAGTATGGATACCCTTGGTGGAGCCCACAGTCTCGATTCACCTCATAATTTCACTTTATTATTTTACCCAATATCACTTTGTTATTTTACCCAAATTTTGGACCGTTAGTGATGGAATATATAGGGTGGGAATGGTATGTTTGCTTACTCGTAGAAAGTTTGGATCACATTACCTAGTTTTATACTTATCACATTTGGCATCACTTCTATCACTTTTGGCCACTTTCCCTTTTCATAGGGCCTTATGGCCACATGCCAACACATCGATTCACACCATTACTTTATTCTATCTTGCCACCACTACTTCATTCCACTTCCAACACAGAGCTCATATTCGATCCTGCGGTCTTGTTCTTCCAAGGCAAGAACTCATTCCGAGGAAAATACAGGTCTTGTCCTTTTGACCACATGAAATCATCTTGAATCCTGCAGAAAAGACATATATTTCATCCTTCAAACAGATGCATATCTAGCATCCTGCAAAAAGGACATGCAATAATCAGTGAGCATGGTTGCAAGGTAATTAATTAGTGTGCATCTTGCAGAAAAGACATATCTTGGATCCTACAAACAACAGATGCATATCTCGCATCCTGCAAAAAGGACATGAAATAAACAATGAGAATGGTTGCAAGGTAATTAATCAATGAGCATGGATACAAGGTAATTTTGGTGGTTAACACTCGTTAATGAGTCAATGCCATGTTTTTTCTATTAACAAGCTTGGAAATTTTAACATTTTAGTAAAATATAAGCTATTCAATAATGAGTTAATGAGTTCAGGCAGGCTAGGAAAGAAATAACCCTATTGTATGGATAGTTTCTTGAATGGATATGATATGACACTATACAGTCGCAAGTGTGTCGCTAACGCATCTCCTCAACAAGCCCAATCAATCAATACATCCAATCATAATCAATAAATACATCCAAGCCACTAAGTTGTCACGTGTGGGGCTATTGGGGCGGTAAAGATTAATGCTACAGAACAATAAATGTGACTACCTGGAATGGGTGGGATAATATTTGGTGGATGGCTAGTGAACATGTTAGCTTGGTGGATGGGGAGCTAGCTACCTGGGAGAGGAACCAGGAGCTTGTGGCCTTATATCTATACGTAATATTGTTACTTCACTCACATCATAAAGCACTTGTCTTGCGCATCACAAAGATCCCCTTGCCCATTCGCAAAAAATATATCTATTTAAATAAAAGAGTAAACTATAGCTTGGGTTTTTCATCATGGGATCTGGGGCAAGCTACCTTTTTCCCTTTCCTTATCTTTTTGGAATCAAAATAGTTATTTCAATATTGCAATTCAATTCTAGTATTAAGTTCAGGTTATGTTTCAAGTTGCGAGCTTCAGATTTTCATATTGAATTATTATGTTCCTTATGTTGGGTGACAAATGTATTGAGATGAGGTTATTAATTCTGGTATATTGGGGCTTAGCTCAATTATCTTGTCTGGGGATCCAAATTTCACTTTTTCGAATGAAGAGGTATAGGGACAGAAGGCTCGACTAGATCCTTTAACATGTTATTTCAAATAATTGATTGACGACCATGCTCTGGTCGACGTTGTGCCTCAATTTATTACCCCTACTTGGAGGAACGGTCGATCGGGGATGGAAGGCATTTCTAAATGCCTAGATCAATTTGTTATTAGTCAGACTCTGTTTTCTATCATGCGAGATTTGCAGTCAAAATTTATTCCTTGGTTCATTTCGAATCATGTACCCATATTGATCTCGTGGAGTGATAGGGGGCATTCAAGGGAGTATCCCTTCAAATTTAATGCTAGTTGGCTGGCTTTACCTGAATAAAAATCTCTCGTGCATAAAGTATTGACGAATTCTCGATGGGGATGTCTACTTCGACCATGGATATCTTCAATCGAAAGCTTCGATGCCTTAAAGCAGAATCCCACAAATGGATTGCACAGAAGAAGAAGGAGGAGTTTAAGTCATTGGAGGATATTGACAGGAAGTTGTCTGCTTTAAGTGATGTTGAAAACCCTCTATATTTTTCGGATGGCAGTCATATTCAAATCATGGATTTGGAAGGTAAAATAAGGGCTATTTTAAGAGGCCAAGAAGCATATATTCGACTCAAAAGTAGGGCTCTATGGATTGAGGCCAGCTACCAAAACTCAAAAAAATTTCATAGAATTTTTAACAGCAGGGAAAGGAAGAATTTCATATAGAAGAATAAGGATAGTGATGGTATAAGTCATAAGGGTCAAGATGCTATCGAAATAGCTGCTATGGCACATTTCAGGTATTTCTTTCTGGCCAAAGAACACAAATTTTCCGATCAATTTCACTTCACTGAGTTATTTCCTAATATGGTGACAACAGAGGATAATATACAATTCTAGAAGCCTATCACTGGGGCAAAAATGTTTAAAACTTTGAAAGAATGTGCAAAGGATAACAGCCTTGGTTCGGATCGGTGGGGAGTAAAGTCATTTGTCATTTTTAAGGATTTGATGATTCCCTAGTTGGTTAAGGTGGCTGTGGAGATTCAACACAGAGGCCTCATTTCTGGGACTATTAACTCCACATTTATAGTTTTTATTCCAAAGAAAAAGGATCCTGATACTTTTATGGAATACAGACCAATATCTCTTTGAAATTTTGTTTACAAGCTCATAGCTAAATTGATAGCCAATAGGCTTAATCCCCTGACTAAATCCATATCTCTAGAACAATTTGGGTTCTTGGTGGGAAGATAGATTGAGGATGCGTTGGGAATTTCTCAATAAATGATTCATTCTATAAAAATTGGTGATCAAGATTCATGTATCCTCAAGGTTGATCTGAGTAATTTGTATTATTGTGTAGAATGGGAATATATCCTCCTAATCTTAATTAAAATGGGTTTGAACCAGTCGAATTGTAATTTGATTATGGCATGTTTGTGTTAGCCCCTTATGAATTCCTTGACAAGCAAGCAAGGGGCTAGAATGTCTTATGAGCCTTCAAGGAATGCATTCCCCTTGAAAACACATCATCCTTGAAGTCTTTTTATGTTCCCTACCTTTAAATGTTGCCCTCTGCTGCTATAGAATCTATGAGCCTCACTGATTGCCAAAATTTGTGCCCCAAGAGGCCTTTTTTCACCCATTGTATCTCTATAGATTTCCCCCCATTTTATCCTTTTTTCCTTCTCACCAAGTCCCCTTTGTTCCCCCTTACCTCCTAAATTTCCCAAAAATCCCCCTTGAATCCTAACTTTTCCCTTTGTTTGGCTAAATTTCCCCTTTCTTCCCTATCGTTGCCCTCTCTAACCTTCAAAATTCATTAAAAATGGGCTAAAACCCACATTCGACCTTATTATAAGGGCTTAGCCCCTTTTCCCGTCAGCCCTAACCACTTCCCACACATGCCCGAGCGCTAAAACCGAGCGCTCAAGTCTTGAGTGCTAATCACATCGGAGGATCGGGTCGGAGCGTTAAAATCCTTTGTAACGTAGGAAAATTCCAATGCGATTGGCTTATCACGTTAAGTCCCACGACTTGTTTTCAGTCGTTGATCTGTCGTTCCAATCGGACGGCGGAGCGCCAATCGCACCTCCCTGCCCAATCACAATCGCAATGTTTTATGTGCGCTCCCCGATCAGTTCATCGCAAGTGATTGCGATGCGATTGATCGCATTCTCCTTTCCGATCGCAATCGTAGGTCCTCCCCTCCGATCCCCGATCCCGCCGTCTCTCGATTTCATCCCAACC
Organism: Pinus albicaulis; assembly: GCA_034641835.2. Lineage (NCBI taxonomy): Eukaryota > Viridiplantae > Streptophyta > Pinopsida > Pinales > Pinaceae > Pinus > Pinus albicaulis. Next base: position 1,980,257,375 of record CM076578.1, read on the forward strand.
GTCCATCCTCCCCATCGATCCGATGGTCATCGCTCCTCCCGCCGAATCGCAATTAGAAGTTGTAATGTGTGTCACCCCTGTCTCCCCGATTGCGATTTCTTCGACCAAATCATAGCCGTCTGTTCCCCTGTTGATCCTATGGTCCAGTGCTGATCGCTCCATCGCAATCGCAACATTCCATCACATCCCCCCTTCCGATCGCCCGATCACATCAACCCCCGATCTGATCCTGACCGTCCATCTAGTCCATGATCCAACAGTCATCGCACACCCCAATCACGATCGGAAGTATGTCAATGTGTCACCCCTTGCCCTTCCCGATTGTGATGCTCCGAAGTAAATCTGATCGTCCGTTGGATCTGAGATCTGACGGCTCGGATCTGATCGCATCTCTGCCTCCACTGGGTCCCACCTCATACGTTCATGTCCACAAGTTTCATTGCATTCCCGCCCTTTTCTTGTGCATTTTGGGTTTTAACCAAAGTTCCATGCTTGCATTAAAGTCTTACATTTCACACATATTTCATCTGTTTTTATATATCTCTCCGCTGCTCGATCTCTGTCGTTGATATTTGTTCCCAGACCGCGATCTGACGGTCTGCGCTGCACCTTACCACCAAACCCTATTATTCATCAGTATTCGCCATTTCATTTCATTTTCTCACCATTATTCAGTGAAAGGCCACCATTCCGCCACCACCGCGCTACCATTTCATCCACCCTTTCATTGCATTGTGTTTCTGAGTCCAGTTGCGTGTTCTGCAGGGTACAGAGGTGAAGTGCCACCATTAAAACACAGTATGGACACAACGTCAAGGTTTTCACTAGCAGAGGTGCAAAATTTAATATATGACAGGTTTCCACATCAGCAGAATGCTTTCCTTCGAAGAAGGATGGGTGGCCCATACCGTTTTGATTATTTTCCATGCTCCAGAGGAGACTTCCATCCAGAAACACAATCCAAAGCAGTCAAAGCATTTATTTCACCAGTATGGCAGACCATTCCACCATTTATCTGCCATTTTGTTTATTCGCCAAGGGTACCACAAAGTACAGCAGAACATAAATGCATCAAAGACCTGAATGGAGTAAATGAAGCCTGACGAAGACCATTTTTTCCTCCAAAGTGCAAGAGATTAATGCTCAGAGTTAAAACAGAATGGCCTTCGGCCCTCTCCATCTCCTGAGTGTTAATATTGCATTTAGTTCCTTATCTACCTCCTCTGCTTCTCTTCTACTATAAAACTCAGGAAAAAATTATTGTGAGGTTGTTGATTGGATATCAGTAGAATGCAAGCTGTTCTCTTGAGAAAAGTTCTCTGTATAAGACTGTAAGATAGGCTGAGGAAGGTTTTCAGACAGAATATCAAGCTTTTGGCTATGTTGTACTTGACTGGTTTTGTTCTTAATATAGCAAGCACATTTCTTTGGATCCTGATCTAAATCTAAGGTGATGTTTTCCTGTCTACGTGTTTATTTCCATTTCATTTCATTTCTTTTGGCTTGCATCAGAAATCTGGCATGATATTTTCCCTTCTTAGGCACCTCATGTTTCTGCTCTCCTTGCCTTAATTTTTTCTGCTTAATGTGTTGTCTGAGAATAGATTTCAAATGGTTTAACCAGTGTAGTGGATGATATTTCCTACTAGTTGATGTATGAATTATTGAATCTGTTTCTTAGATGTTCTTGCTAGTGTTTAATTGAATGAATCGGTAACGCTGGGAGTTTAGAACTCAGTGTCTTTCTCTCTATGATCCTTTCAGTCTCTTAAGCCTATCTAAGTTCCCTCAAGCTGCTTTTAACCACCTTTGAAAGTTGCCTATGAGTATGTCCAAGCAGGTCTGGAGTTAAATGACCTCTGACCTGATCTATAGATGGAAAATTGGTGTTTATCTCTCTTTCCACCTTTTCACCTTGCTCTCCTTATTGTTCCATTCCACCAAATCATTTTAGGATCCAATGCTTTAGATGACTAGCCCAACTGAAAGTTTGCATGTTGATAGCAAGTAAACCCTTCCTGACTCCACTGCCCAATGGCCTTGATGTTCTCTGATTTGCCTCTCCTTTTCCTAAAATCCCTCTTGGTCATCCTTGTTCCATATTGAACCCTTCCTTCCTGATTCCCAACAACCAAATAAAAACAAATCAAACAACCAAACCTTGCGCCTATAACTAGCCTAACATCTTAATATTAAGCTTTAAAGTCATACACTTTGACATTTCATAGAGAGATCCCTCTCTGGACCCAGGAGGGCTAGATCCTGAGGTCTGAAAGTGGTTTGATGTTGTCTCATCTTTTGGTCTTGCCAATCTGGCCAAAACATGGGAACCCCAACATAATGGCTACTCCACTGGGGAACTGAGTGCATTACACCTTAAACATTCTTAGGCATTCAAAAAACCTACAATATCTGATTAGGTTGGCAGTTAAACATTCCTATTCACAGATCAACCTCTATACCATTGTTGTGTTTTCCCCATACTCTTGGACAGAGTCTGGAAAGGGCCAGGTAGCCTCCAGATCTCACACTCTTTCAGAGGTGACATATCTGGTAAAAGCCCTCCCAGTCAATCTCTGGTTAGAGTTTGATGTGTTTTGAAGATATCTTTGAAAAGGGATATTTCACAAGCACTGTGGTGGACAGTGTACCCTCCAAAAACATCCTAAACCTTCCACCTGGCGACTCCATAGTTACTAAACGATTTAAAGACTCCACTGGTGATCAGTAGGCCTGCTGATTATCTTGGTTCACATAAGACTCCACTGGGAGACCATCCACCATAGCAACATCAACCACAATAGAAGTAACAAATAGGGTTAAGCTGCTTGGTTAAAAACTACACTCTGGCTTACAGAACCATTCACACAAGAGCTTACCCAAACCCAAACCCACCTGAAATAGTTGAAAATCCTGAGAGCATCCTCAAGAGATCTCCTACACCCAAACAATCAACTATTTCCAGTCATATCTATAGATCTAACTCTACACTGGAAGACTTTACAGCTCTATCAGACCCAATTTTTGACCTAGGCCCTCAAAATAGTTTACCAAGAACTAGGTCACTCGGTGCCCTAGACCAGCCAGACCTTGAGCTCCCTAGTTCACCACCCCATAGTGGTAAACACGTTAGGGACAAGGAGACTCCTCCATCCACACCCCCTGACATTCACTTTATTTAGAACTTGGGGCTCAGTCATCCTAAATCTTCTCAACAGACTTCTACTGGTCCTAGCGTCCCTGTCATCCATATATCAACTGCTCAAGTCAACCCTTCACCCCATTAGAATATCATTATGGCAGCCTGGTATGCGCCTTTGGTTTTACCCCGGCCTCTAGTACCCTTACCAAATGATTATCAGTCAAAGATCCCACACTTCACTGCAAAAGAGTCCATCACAGCCCAACAACATGTAGATAAGATGGAAGATTATTTTGACTACATGGAAATAGATGATGATACAGTCAAAATGAGAATTTTTGCCCAGAGCTTAGGGGGTGATGTGAAGAATGGTTTAAGGGCCTACCTCTAGGTAGCATCAATGATCTTCCTGCTTTATATCAGACTTTCATAAACAAATGGGAAGCTAAGGCTAACTCTCGCCAACTCTTAGCAGAATACATGAGCCTTAAAAGAAACGTCGGAGAGAGTGTCCATGATTACACAACAATATTTAACAACATTTACAATGCCCTCCCTCCACGTATGAAACCTCCACAAGGCATGGCTCTAGAAAAATACCCCGAAGGCTTTGATGCTGACATGGCCTATGAGCTGAGGGATAAAGAGTACAACACATTAGAGGACATGCAGAAAGGAGCAGTGAACATAGAGGCAAATCTGATTGAGAAAAGAGCAAGACTGAGATCTGAGAAGAGGGTAACGTACAGAGATGACAATGTAGCTTCCTCATCTGATCCTAATTATGACAGATTGTCCAAAAATGTAGAAAAGCTACAACAAAAGATGGAAAAAATGGTGGTCACAGTTAGCAACCAGAACAAACACCAGAACCAAAACTTTAGAAGGAACAACAACACTCCCAACAGACAAAGAGAGTTAGATCAACGAGTCATTCCCCCATTTCAAGAAAATTTTCTTGATGAAGATGAAGGAATCATAGAAGAGTATGAAGGGAATACGATAAACATGTTTGAAGTAGAAAACTCAATCCATAACTGTTCCACAGAAGAAGATCAGCCTTCTACCTCATGTTGGGATGAATAATGGTTTGAATCTGAGGATTACCGATTAGGTTTTGAAAATGCTATGATGCAGGTCAGAGAACAATATGAGCTCAGAAGCAAGAAGAGCCAAGACAATTCCAAAACTAAGGCTTCTGAGGTTACCATCAAAAAGAGGCCTGAGAAAAATTCCAAAGTGACTGCTGAAGGTAACAAATCAGCAGCTGAAAGTTCTGGGAAGAACAAAGAAAAGACAACCAAAAGAGTGATAAACAAAGTCAGCCAACTAGTAGCACTAGCACTGCAGTTAGTGCTCCTTATAAAACAGTCTCAAAACCTGTATATAGTGAGAATCAGCCCACTGAATCAGCCACCAAGGCAGTGGCTAGCAAAACAGATTTGAACTTTCCTAAGAGTCAGTCCACTTTCAACTTGGAAAGTGAGATTGCAAAGATTAAGATCTTTGTACCACTCTTTGAGTTTGCCACTCAGGATGTATATAAAGGCCAGATTTTGAAAGCTTTTAACCTAAGTGAGAGTGGTGACACTGTAAATCTGAATGATGATCAGCCTGCCCTCATGTTCGGACCTAATATAGAGGGGAAGTTTCAGGAAGGGGTAGTTCCACCTTTCTATATCAGTCTCAAAATTCATGACAAGATCCTGCATAATGTAATGCATGATTCTGGAGCATCTCACAACCTAATGCCTAAGGTATTCATGGAGAGGTTAAGCCTAGAGATAACTCGTCCCTACAAAGATTTATACTCTTTTGACTCTAGCAGAGTAAAATGCCTAGGCATGATCAAAGACTTATGTGTGAGCTTAACTAAAATCCCAGCTAAATGTATGGTCATGGATGTTGTGGTGGCAGATGTACCACCCAAGTATGGCATGTTATTATCGAGATCTTGGGGAGCCAAGCTACAGGGTACAATGCAGATGGATGGCTCATATGCCACAATTCCTATCTTCGACCAGCCTAGAAAACTGTATAGGGAGGCACAGATGAAATTCCTAGTCAGTAGCCCCAAAAAACCAGAAAATTCACCTGTTTATTCTGTACACACAGACCTTGACTCCTTCATATTTTGTAATGATGAATCCTTAGAAGGGTCAGAGTCTCAAAATAGAGATACAAACGGAGAGGCAGAGGCTATTGACTTTAACATAATGGCTGATCTGTATTTAGAGGAAAACGAAGAGGAAAACAACAACGAAGTCTGTAGACAGTGCGACAGAGACCTAACTCTGAGTGAACAAGAGACAGAAGGAAAACAACCAACCATTCCTCCCCCGCAAACTCCTTCACCACATGAAGAACTAAATAGCTCACAGCCTAACGCAGACTCGGTGACACAACACAATAGAGAACCCAGCCATAGGGAAAGAAATGATAGCGAAATTGAGAATGAAACACTGTGGGTAATGAAATTTGATGGGTCTTGCACCAAGAGAACTGTTGGAGCTCGGGTGTGGCTGCATAACACAGAGAATGATTACGCAGAAATCCATGCTTGTAATCTGCATTTCAAATGTACGAATAATGTTGCAGAATACGAGACTCTAATCCTGGGTCTAAATCTGTTGATGAAGTTAGGGGCCCGAAAGATAGCTGTGCAGGGAGACTTAGAGTTGGTCATAAAACAGGTAAACGACGAATATACAGCCAGACACCGTAGGTTGAGGGCGTATAGGAATGATTCCATGGACATACTGAAAACATTTATTGAATATGAATTAGTGTTCGTCCCTAGGAGTCAAAACATTATCGCAAATGGCTTGGCTTGCCTGGATAGTTCCTACCCTAAGACTCAAAATGACCAGCAGATCATCATACAGACCAAATTCAGACTTGCAGTGCCAGACAACGAAAAATATTGGTAGGTTTTCGAGGGGGATAAAAAAAATGAAGATTTCCTGACCGGCAGGAATGAGTTCGAGTTTTCAGACTCTGACTCTATGTCTAGTGACAACTGCCCGAGTGAGGAACCCCCAGACGAGGAAGAACCAAATTTAAACATATAAATAAACGCTTTGAACAAAGAAAATGGAAATACAAACGGAAATTGTGAAAACTAAAAAAACGAAGAAGTCGAGGTGCTACGGGCCAGGGATAAGGACATACCTCGCGGTCTGGCTCCACTAGAAGACCTGTTTGAATTCAACGATGTAGCTAAAAATCCCACCATAGAGCATGCAGACTCTGACGTAGAAGAATGCAATATAGGCACAATGGATAATCCAAAAACGATTAAATTGGCAAATTCCTTACCCACAGAAATGAAAAAGAAATATATAGACCTTTTTAAGGAATTTGTTGACGTCTTTGCTTGGAGTTACGAAGACCTAAAGGCTTATGCCACCAACATTATACAACACAAAATAACTTTAAAAGAGAATCAGAAACCCTTTAGGCAGAAACTTCGTAGGATAAATCCAAAACAGTTGCCTGCAGTGGAAAAAGAGATTGAAAAGATGTATGAGGTAGGCATAATTGTTCCCGTAAGGTTCTCTGATTGGGTCTCAAATTTAGTGGCTGTGAGAAAGAAAACTGGGGAGATCAGACTGTGTATTGATTTTAGGAATCTTAATAGAGCCTCACTCAAAGATAACTACCCTCTGCCAAAAATGGAACATATTCTTCAGAAAGTAGTAGGCTCCAAAAGAATCTCCCTGCTAGATGGTTTCTCAGGCTACAACCAAGTCCTAGTTCTCCCAGAAGATCAACTCAAAACAGCCTTTACCACTCCATGGGGCACCTTTATGTATGTGAATATTCCTTTTGGGTTGATGAATGCTGGTGCAACCTTCCAAAGAGCGATGGATATAGATTTTTCAGATGAGATAGGGCACTTTATTGTGATTTACTTGGATGACATAATAGTCTTTTCCAAAACTGAAGAAGAACATCTTAAACATCTGAGGAAAGTGTTTGAAAAATGTAGAAGGTTTGGTCTATCCCTGAACCCCAAAAAGACTGTATTTGGGCTGCAAGAGGGGAAGCTTCTTGGCCACATAATATCTGAAAGGGAAATTAGGATAGATCCACAAAGAGTGGAGGGAATACTACAAATCACACACCCAAGAAACATCAAAGAACTACAGTCCTTCATTGGGAAAATCAACTTCCTTAGGAGATTTATACCCAACCTAGCTGAACACTTTACGAATATGACTAACATGCTAAAGAAAGGTGAAGGAGTTAAATGGACTGTTGGAGCTAAACAATATTTTGAATCAGTAAAACTTGCCCTCACCCAGGCTCCTCTTCTAATCAGCCCAGATTTCTCAAAGGATTTCCTGATTTTTTCATTTTCCTCCAAGCATACAATAGCTGCAGTTCTACTGCAGAAAAATCCAAAGGGAATGGAACAGTCCATTTCTTTCTTTAGCAAAGCACTCAGAGATGCACCTTTGAAATACAACATAATGGAGAAACAAGCCTATGCTCTGATTAAGGCCTTGAAAGACTTTAGGGTGTACATATTGCATTCCCACACCATAGCTTATGTGCCTAACATAATAGTCAAAGATATTTTGTCCCAGGACCAAGATGGGAAAAGGGGCAAATGGATTTCTGTGATCTTAGAATATGACCTTGAGATAAAACCCACCAAACTAATTAAAGGTCAGGGTCTAGCTCAATTAATGGCTGAATCAAACTTACAAGCCCTAGACATTAACATGATAAATACCTTGGATGAGCAACAAGAATTTCCTGATCCCACTATTGAGGAAAAGTTTCAGAGCTCTCCTTGGTATTCCGACATTCTGTATGTGCTTACACACCTCAATGCCCCTCCTGAACTGTCAAAAACCAAGGCCAGATTCATAAAACTTAAAGCTAGAAATTACTGCATTTTGAATGAAAACTTATACTGGAAAAATCCAAATGGCCTATTGCTTAAATGTTTGCCTGAAAACGAGGCCCACACTCTTCAAAGATGTCCATAGAATGATCATTTCCTGTCACAAATTCCAGATCTTTGAAGGCAAAAGAAAACTCCTTCCCCTCCCTTTACAACCCATCACTATTGAAGGTCCTTTCATGCAATGGGGCCTAGAATTTATTGGATAAATCCATCCTGCTTCTTCTTCCCAACACAAATGGATCTTAACAACCACAGACTATTTCACTAAGTGGATAGAGGCCATACCCACTAGGAATGCCACAGATTCAGTCATCATTAGGTTCCTAGAAGGTCATATCCTCTCTCGGTTTGGTTGTCCAAGGAAAATAATCACCGATAATGCTGTTGCTTTTGGATCCAAGAAAATGGTTGATTTTTGTCACAGGTATCAAATAACGCTTGGTCATTCAACTACCTATTACCCACAAGGTAATGGCCTAGCTGAATCATCAAACAAGAGCCTCATGGCCATCATCAAAAAGTTTTTAGAAGAGAACAAAAAGTCATGGCATAACAAGTTAGTGCATGCCTTGTGGGCTGACAGGCTTACAACAAAAAAATCCATTGGCATGTCACCTTTTCAGCTTGTCTATGGTACAGAAGCAGTTTTTCCTACCATCCTTGGGGTACCAGTAATCAAGCTGGTCCAAGAGATTCAAACGGAAGAAGACAGTATGGTGAGAAGGATAAACCAGACAATTCATCTTCAGCAAACAAGGGAAGAGGTTTATAACAGAGCTGTCAAATTTCAGGAAAACATAAAGAGGTTGTTTGAAAAAAGAACCAAAGCTGTTGATTTCAAAATTGGGGATAAATTTCTAAAGTGGGACTCAAGGAGAGAGGACAAAGGAAAACACAGCAAGTTTGATAGCTTGTGGCAAGGTCCATACATCATCCAGGCCACTATGGGTCCAAAGGAATTTTTCTTACAAGAATTAGATGGAACGAAGTTTTTTGGGGGTCCTGTCAATGGCAGGATGCTCAAACACTACTTCTGCTGATTTACAATTTCCAGTTTCCATTTCCATTGTACATACCATTGCAGTTTTTATTTTCGAGAAAAAGAGAAGAGGTTCCAAAAATAGGGGAAAAGGGAGAGGTTCAGACATTCTAAAAACTTGAACCTCTAAAGTGCAAAGGGTTGGCTCTAATATGATCAAAATCTGAGCCAAAAGAAAGCAAAGTAACTGGTCTTAACATGCTCAAAATCTGGACCAGCAAGGAAGAAATAAAAATCAGCTCTAACATGCCTAAAATTGGAGCTGAAATGAAGGAAAGAAGTGACTCTAACATGCTCAAAACTTGAGTCACAAAGAGAATAAGGATACTCCAAGATTTCATATTTTAAGCCTTCATAGTTTTGTTCAATTTTTTGCAAAGTTTTCTGTCCATGTGCAACTGTTTTTATGCCTTGGATCCACAGCAAACTAGACTGTCTAATCCTGGTTTGACTGTTTTTAAATTTCTGTTGTAGAATGTAGAGTAGAAATCTACTGGACAGTTTAATCCCAGTAGATATTAGATTAGGTAGAGAAACATATGAGACCAACAGCCTAATCTGGTCTCATGGAGCAATAAGGGTAGATTTAGAATAGGTTTATTTTCTGCTATAAAATAAATGATGTAAAGGGTCTGCTAGTTCAAATGCACACTAGAAGAAAAAACAATAGGATTGTAGGAAGGGTAGGTAGATTTTTGGGATGTTTTGCTGATCTAACATATTTGTGGCAGCTGAAAATCAAAGAAGAAAGATGGCTTATAGCAGCAGGCATCTGGTCTACACCAAAGATCAATTTCTGAATTCTTGACTCCTTCAAGAAGAAGCCATCCCCATGTGGAGCCACTGTTAGCCCCTTATGAATTCCTTGACAAGAAAGCAAGGGGCTATAATGTCTTATGAGCCTTCAAGGAAAGCATTCCCCTTGAAAACACATCATCCTTGAAGTCTTTTTATGTTCCCTGCCTTTAAATATTGCCCTCTGCTGCTATAAAATCTATGAGCCTCACTGATTGCAAAAATTTGTGCCCCAAGAGGCCTTTTTTCACCCATTGTATCTCTGTAGATTTCCCCCCATTTTATCCTTTTTTCCTTCTCACCAAGTCCCCTTTGTTCCCCCTAATTTCCCCCTTACCTCCTAAATTTCCCAAAAATCCCCCTTGAATCCTACCTTTACCCTTTGTTTGGCTAAATTTCCCCTTTATTCCCTATCCTTGCCCTCTCTAACCTTCAAAATTCATTAAAAATGGGCTAAAACCCACTTTCCGACCTTATTATAAGGGCTTAGCCCCTTTTCCTGACAGCCCTAACCACTTCCCACACATGCCCGAGCGCTAAGACCGAGCACTCAAGTCTTGAGCACTAATCGCATCGGAGGATCGGGTCGGAGCGTTAAAATCCTTTGTAATGCAGGAAAATTCCGATGCGATTGGCTTATCACGTTAAGTCCCACGACTTGTTTTCAGTCGTTGATCTGTCATTCCAATCGGACGGCGGAGCGCCAATCGCACCTCCCCGCCCAATCGCAATCGCAATTTTTTATGTGCGCTCCCCGATCGGTTCATCGCAAGTGGTTGCGATGCGATTGATCGCATTCTCCTTTCCGATCGCAATCGCAGGTCCTCCCCTCCGATCCCCGATCCCGCCGTCTCCCGATTTCATCCCGACCATCCATCCTCCCTGCCGATCCGACGGTCATCGCTCCTCCCGCCGAATCGCAATCGGAAGTTGTAATGTGTGTCACCCCTGTCTCCCCGATTTCAATTGCTCCGACCAAATCCTAGTTGTCCGTTCCCCTGTTGATCCTACGGTCTGGCGCTGATCGCTCCATCGCAATCGCAGCATTCCATTGCATCCCCCCTTCCGATCGCCCAATCACATCAGCCCCCGATGTGATTCTGACCGTCCATCTAGTCTGTGATCCAATGGTCATCTCACACCCTAATCGCGATCAGAAGTATGTCAATGAGTCACCCCTTGCCCTTCCCGATTGCGATGCTCCGAAGTAAATCTGACTGTCTGTTGGATTTGAGATCTGACGGCTCGGATTTGGTCGCATCTCTCCCTCAACTCTGTCCCACCTCATACATTCATGTCCGCGAGTTTCATTGCATTTCCGCCCTTTTCTTGTGCATTTTGGGTTTTAACCAAAGTTCCATGTTTGCATTAAAGTCTTACATTTCACACATATTTCATTTGTTTTTATATATCTCTCCGCTGCTCGATCTCCGCCGTTGATCTTCGTTCCCGGACCGCGATCTGATGGTCTACGCTGCACCTTACCACCAAACCCTATTATTCATCAGTATTCGCCATTTCATTTCATTTTGTCACCATTATTCAGTGAAAGGCCACCATTCTGCCGCCATCGCACTACCATTTCATCCACCCTTTCATTGCATTGTGTTTCTGAGTCCAGTTGCGTGTTCCGCAAGTTACAGAGGTGAAGTTCCACCATTAAAACATAGTATGGACACAACGGCAAGGTTTCCACTGGAAGAGGTGCAAAATTTAATATATGACAGGTTTCCACATCAGCAGAATGCTTTCCTCCGAAGAAGGACGGGTGGCCCATACCGTTTTGATTATTTTTCGTGCTCCAGAGGAGACTTCCGTCCAGAAACAAAATCCAAAGCAGTCAAAGCATTTATTTCACCAGTATGGCAGACCATTCCGCCATTTATCTGCCATTTTGTTTATTCGCCAATGGTACCACAGAGTACAGCAGAACATAAATGCATCAAAGACCTGAATGGAGTAAATGAAGCCTGACGAAGACCATTTTTCCTCCAAAGTGCCAGAGATTAATGCTCAGAGTTAAAACAGAATGGCCTTCGGCCCTCTCCATCTCCTGAGTGTTAATATTGCATTTAGTTCCTTACCTACCTCCTCTGCTTCTCTTCTACTATAAAACTCAGGAAAAAAATATTGTGAGGTTGTTGATTGGATATCAGTAGAATGCAAGCTGTTCTCTTGAGACAAGTTCTCTGTATAAGACTATAAGATAGGCTGAGGAAGGTTTTCAGACAAAATATCAAGCTTTTGGCTATGTTGTACTTGACTGGTTTTGTTCTTAATATAGCAAGCACATTTCTTTGGATCCTGATCTAAAGCTAAGGTGATGTTTTCCTGTCTACGCGTTTATTTCCATTTCATTTCATTTCTTTTGGCTTGCATCAGAAATCTGGCATGAGATTTTCCCTTCTTAGGCACCTCATGTTTCTGCTCTCCTTGCCTTAATGCTTTCTGCTTAATGTGTTGTCTGAGAATAGATTTCAAATGGTTTAACCAGTGTAGTGGATGATATTGCCTACTAGCTGATGTATGAATTATTGAATCTGTTTCTTAGATGTTCTTGCTAGTGTTTAATTGAATGAATCGGTAATGCTGGGAGTTTAGAACTCAGTCTCTTTCTCTCTAGGATCCTTTCAGTCTCTTAAACCTATCTAAGTTCCCTCAAGCTGCTTTTAACCACCTTTGAAAGTTGCCTATGATTATGTCCAAGCAGGTCTGGAGTTAAATGACCTCTGACCTGATCTATAGATGGAAAATTGGTGTTTATCTCTCTTTCCACCTTTTCACCTTGCTCTCCTTATTGTTCCATTCCACCAAATCATTTTAGGATCCAATGCTTTAGATGACTAGCCCAACTGAAAGTTTGCATGTTGATAGCAAGTAAACCCTTTCCTGACTCCACTGCCCAATGGCCTTGATGTTCTCTGATTTTCCTCTCCTTTTCCTAAAATCCCTCTTGTTCATCCTTGTTCCATATTGAACCCTTCCTTCCTGATTCCCAAAAACCAAATCAAAACAAATCAAACAACCAAACCTTGCGCCTATAACTAGCCTAACATCTTAATATTAAGCTTTAAAGTCATACACTTTGACATTTCATATAGAGATCCCTCTCTGGACCCAGGAGGGCTAGATCCTAAGGTCTGAAAGTGGTTTGATGTTGTCTCATCTTTTGGTCTTGCCAATCTGGCCAAAACATGGGAACCCCAACAGTTTGAAATCTTCAAAATTTGTAGGGATCATAAATGGTATCCCTTCCAAATTGTTTTCCTTCTTTTAGGGAATTGAGACACGATTGTGCGCTATCACTCTTTCTCTTCTTGATGGTTATAGATTTTCCTAGCAGGTATATTCGGGCTACCAGGGTATCGGGGCACATCAAAGGGGTCAGAGTTTCTAATAATCAATGAGTGTCACACGTCATGTTTTTGGATGACTTACTCTTTTGGGGTCGGTCTACTGTTGAAAATATTAAAGTCACCTACGTGCCCTGAGCAGGTAGAAGCAGAGTACAAAGGGGCAGAAGAAGGTTGAGTGCACAACACCATGTATTCAAGAAGAATGGGAAAATCGTAAGGATGAAATCAATGTTGATGGACCACAGCTGAGTTTGCAGAGAAGAATTTAATGTTTGATGGACGTAGCCATTTTTGTAGAGGAATGAATACTTTCGTGGTTCCAGAGCACGAAAGAACAAAGTTTTATTTAAAGTAGTCTTATTGAGCTTTTAAGCCCTCAACAACTAAAATTGATGAAAATGTGTTTAAACGGCGAAAGACTTTAAGTTTTTGAAAAGGTACGACAAAGTGGTCCCCACCATCAGCGCTTGATAGAAATCGCAAGTTTTACTTGCAGTGTCTTGTTGACATGGAAATTTCCGATGTGATGTGATCATCGCAATGGCAAAGGAACGATGTACCATCATTACAATATGTTACCGCCGATTGTAAAGTCACGATGCGATCGCAATCACAATATCACATATTGTGTTTCTCTGCCATATGATATGTTCCGTCAGATGTTTGCAATGCGATCCAATCACAATCGCAACATTGCAACATCACTAACCGTTCTGGCATTTGCATATGTTTTTCCGTCGATGTCGATGTTGTGATGCGATGTGGTCCCACCACAGTCGCACATCGCACATCGCTCATCGCGCAATTGCAAAGTTCATTCCGCCAAGTTTTTGTTTCATCGCCAATTGCGATATGGGCTCCACTCGTATATCACACATATGAAGATTTAAGTTAAAGTTTTATGTTTTGCAATGTATTTTTATATTTATTTTATTTTATGTTTTATTTCCGCTTCGCCATATAAAAAAGTGAAAAGGCCCGTAGTATTGTAGAGTGTAAGTTATCTTTGTATTGTTGTGTTGTATCGCTGTGTAAGCCCACAAGCAGAGAAAACTCAGTGAACCATAACAGAGCATTGTTTTTGTGCGTTTTAAGAGACAAAGAAGTTTGTTGTCTAGGCACTGCGTCTGTAGCAGTCTTGATCATATTTTTTGAATCCCTCCAGTGAGGAAGAAATTTGTAATAGTTTTAGTGCTTGTTAATGAAATAGAAAAGAAAGTTTTATTCTGCAAATATTTGTCATTTATTCTCTGTGTTCAAAGGGGAGTATTATTCTCTCTATATTGTTTTGGAATTCTCAAAAATTCCAACATGGTATCAGAGCTAGTTCAGGCTCTTTGAAGGTTTCAAAGAAGCTTAAAAAAGAAGAAGGATTGTCGCAGCATTTCTCCAGCAACGTGAAAGCTCAGCAGAAGATAAAGTTCAGGTATTTCTCAAAAGAAAACAGAGTTTTTGTTTTTTTTTAAAGAGTTTTCTCTTTAGAGAAGGAAAGACAATTTGCTTAAGTTCAAAGTTCAGTTTAAAAGCAATGGCTAGACCAAGCACTGGTATGAGTATTGGAAATGCTCAGCTTCCACAATTTAATGGAAAGAACTATGATTATTGGGCCATTACCATGAGAGCCCTGTTTGTCTCACAAGACTCATGGGAATTTGTAGAAGATGGCTTTGATGAACCAGCTGATGAGCAGGATTTTAATGCCTTAACTCAAGCAGAGAAGGATATATTGAAGAGAAATAGAAAGAAGGACTCTGAAGCCCTCTACTACTTGTATCAAGCAGTAAATGAGAGTGTGTTTCCAAGGACATCAGTAGCTAAGAGATCCAAGGATGCATGGGATACTCTCAAGGTTTCCTACCAAGGTATGGAGAAAGTGAAGACAACAAAACTACAGTTTCTGAGGAGAGATTTTGAAACTCTCTGCATGAAAGAGTAAGATAATATAGATTTATTTTTCACACATGTTATTGGGATGGTAAACCAGATAAGGTCCCATGGAGAAACTCTTGAAGAAAGAAATATTGTGGAGAAAATTTTGAGGAGCTTACTCTCAAGGTTTGACGTAATAGTTACCACCATAGAAGAGACCAAGGATCTCTCAAAGTTCACAGTGGATGAACTTCATGCTTTGTTGATGACTCATGAACAGAGATTGGAAAGAACAGTAAATCCATCTCTAGAGCACGCCTTCAAGACCCCGATGCCTTCAGGAAGAGGAAGAGGTCAAGGCAGAGGAAGAGGAAGAGGCAGAAGCCAAAACATAAGTGAAAGGAACATCCCTTCACATTCACATGGAAGGAGAAAAAATCAAAATCAGAGTCATGGCCAATGCAACAACCAACAAGGTGGAAACCAACATGTGCATGGACAAAGGTATGACAAATCCAATGTCCAATGCCATTATTGCAAGAAATATGGGCACTATGCCAATGAATGTAGAAAGAAGAAAAATGACATGAAGAATAGGCAGAATGCTAATGTAGCAAAAGAAGAAAAGAACCCAAGTAATGTGTTGTTAACATGTAGTGTAGCACAATATAGAGAAGATGATGTTTGGTTCTTAGATTCAGGATGTAGTAATCATATGACTGGAAACAGAGCAATGTTTGCCAATCTAGATGAAGAAGTTAAATTAGAAGTAACCACAGGAATAGATACTAAGATCTCTGTAAAAGGAAAAGGCAGAGTTAGTATTCGTGCAAGAAATGGTGAACAAAAATTTGTTCTAGATGTGTATTATGTTCCTGGTTTGAAGTGTAATATTTTGAGCGTTGGGCAGCTCATAAACAAATGTTACAATGTAATCTTTAAGGATGATGTGTGCACAATAGAGGATATACCTCCAAGCAAGAAAATCATTGCTGAAATACAAATGACCAGCAATACAATGTTTCCACTCAAGCTCAACACTGACTTGAAGGGAAAAGGGAAGAGTGTAGAAGTTGTAACACAAGAAGTCTTTCAAAAGGAAGAGAAAGATGAAAACTAGTTATGGCACTTGAGATTTGGACATCTCAATTTTGGAGGATTAAATTTGTTTCATAGAAAAGGAATGGTAAGAGGTTTACCATTGATTGAGAAGCTTGACAGCCTATGTGAAGGCTGCATCTTGGGAAAGCAACACAGAGAAAATTTTCCATCAGGGAAAAGCATAAGGGCAAAGGCACCCTTAGAGATCATTCACTCATATTTATGTGGGCCGATGCAAACAACATCAGTTTCAGGCAGAAATTACATGCTAACCTTCATAGATGATTTCACAAGGAAAGTGTGGGTTTATTTTCTAAAATATAAGAGTGAAGTCTTTCAGAAATTTTTCCACTTTAAAGCTCTTGTAGAGAAATAGAGTGCGCAGTATATCAAAGTTCTCAGAATTGATAGAGGAGGAGAATATATATCAAAATAATTTTTGCGTTTTTGCAGAGAGAACGACATACATAAGCAGTTTACCACAAGGTACACATCGCAACAGAATGGGGTTGTTGAAAGGAAGAATCGAACCATAATGGAAATGGTGAGAAGTATGCTAAAGGCAAAACACTTTCCAAATGAGTACTGGGCAGAAGCAACAAACTGTGTTGTGTATATTTTCAATAGATGCCCAACAAAGGTTGTTATGAAAAAAGTTCCAGAAGAAGCATGGAGTGGCAGAAAAGAGGGAGTCACCCACATGAGAGTTTTTGGATGTGTGGCATATGCATACATTCCAGACAAGTTGAGGAAGAAGTTGGATAGTAAGGGGGAGAAGTGTATCTTCCTTGGATATTGTGAAGATTCCAAAGGATATAGATTGTATAACCCATCCACAAAGAAGTTTTTGATAAGTAGATATGTGCAGTTTATTGAAGAGGAACCATGGGATGGAAGCATTGAGAAAACAGTTAATGTTAAAAGTTGTTTATCTCATGATGAAGATGAGGAAGATGTGATTGAAATTAACAACTCATCGGTAGCACAACCTCCACCAACACAAGGACAGCAAGGGACACCTCAAGCGGCAGTGAGAACACCCTTGAGAAGAAATGGGAGTGCATCTCCAAGCACACCACATGGAGCAGAATTGAGTGCTTCTTCAAGCACAAGTACACCAAACGAAAGAGGAACAAATTTTAGAAGTATTATTGAGATTTATGAGCAGGAAGCGGCAAATGAAGGTATGAACTCATTATTTGCTTTGTACTATCAAGTTGATGATCCTATTCATTTTGAAGATGCTATTAAAGATGGAAAATGGATAGAAGCTATGGATGAGGAAATTAATGCCATAGAGAAGAAAAAAACATGGCAGTTGGTTGATCTCCCAGAAGGTAAAGAAGTCATTGGAGTTAAATGGGTCTACAAGACCAAGAGCAATGCTGAAGGAAAGATATAAAGACACAAGGCCAAATTTGTTGTCAAGGGATATATGCAGCAGCATGGAAGAGATTATGAGGAAAATTTTGCACCAGTTGCAAGAATGGAGACAGTAAGAGCAGTGTTGTCCATAGCAGCACAAAACAAAAGGAAAGTATACCAAATGGATGTAAAATCTGCATTTTTAAATGGAGTTTTAATGGAAGAGGTGTATGTTGAACAACCTCTCGGCTATGAGAACAAAGGCCAAGAACACAAAGTGTGCAGATTGAAGAAATCTCTTTATGGGTTGAAGCAAGCACCGAGAGCATGGTACAGTAAGATAGATTCCTATCTACTGGAAAATGGGTTTGAAAAATGTGATGGAGAACCCACATTGTACATCAAAGAAAAGGATGGTCAAATGCTCATTGTTGTGTTATATGTTGATGATCTAATATTTACAGGTAATGATGATTACCTTGTTGAAAATTTTAAAACAGTCATGAAAGAATAATTTGAAATGACTGACATGGGTTTGTTGAGATACTTCATAGGAATAGAAGTAGAACAAAATGAAAATGGGATTTTTATCTCACAAGGAAAGTATGTGAATCAAGTTTTAGAAAGATTTAATATGCAGGAGTGCAAAGCTGCAATTACTCCCACATCAATGGGATTAAAGTTGAGTAAAGATGACAGCAGCAAGGATTTTGATCCATGTTTGTATAAAAGCATAGTTGGAAGCCTCATGTATTTGACTGCAACTAGGCCGAATATTATGCATGCTGTTAGTTTGATTTCCAGATTTATGGAGAAGCCAAAAGAAGCGCATTAGTAGGCCGCGAAGAGAATTATGAGGTATGTTCAAGGAACTGAAAGGTTTGGTATTTTATATACGGGAAGAAACGTGAAGCTGGGTTACACTTTTGTGAGAATCGGGGGCTGAAATTTTTTTTCGGCAATAGTTCGGCCGAACATTTTATAAAGTTCGGCCGAACTCGTGATTCCGTTTAGACTGACAGCACACTGACGGCACGGGCAAACAAAATTTTTTCCGAAGCTTGGAAAACCGGCAACAAAAGTTCGGCCGAACTTCTAAAAAAAGTTCGGCTGAACTTTTACATTTAAAAGAGTTCGGCTGAACTATTTCCTATAAATAAATCACCCGCGAAGTTTTTTGGTTTACCGGTTTCATTGTTCGCGCGTTTTTTGTCCCTGTCGCTGCTACTCTGTTCGCGTTGTTGCTCCTCCCGGCTGCGCTGGTGTTCCTCCCGTCTGCGCTCTTCAACTCCGTCGGGTATGTTCGACTCCTTACAATTAGAATCTCGTCCGCTGGTTATTCTTTGTTTGTTTATAATTGTCGACCAGTTAGTCTGAGGCAGACCAAGAATTCCTGTGAATACAAGGCTGGAGGGCTGGTTGTTGTTGTTGTGATTAGAAGCTGGGGTGTATGGTTTTGAAATAACAGGTCTCTTAAGTGGTGGGGTCTATTAATATTGAGTAATGTACAGTGCTCCATGGCGTTGTTAATCTTTCTGAAATTACAGATTTTTGGACAAATATATAGTGGATATATGGTAGTTGTTAGTTTGTTTTCAGTTATGTGTTATGGCATGGTTTGTATTTCAAAGTACGAATGTTGAGGGATGTGCATTGAATGGTGCTATTACCTATCCTAGATTGTGATTGTTGTTGAGTTTTTCTGGATGTATATACAGTGAATATGTTGGACTACTTGTTTTGAGTGTTTCGTTGTTTGTGAAGTAAATGAATATGAGTGGTGGGATTCTTATAGGTTTTGAGTTGTCCCTCTCATTCAATGTATGTCATTGTTATATCTATATAAATAATATAGATAATTTAATTTCTCCGTCCGCTGGTTATTCTCTGTTTGCTTATAATTCTTTTGGGTGACCAGTTTTCTTGGTCTGCCTCAGACTAACTTGGACCGACCCATTATATTTGCATGGTTTCTTTCCTTTATATGCATGAAAATATGGTTATGTTATCTGAACCTTCCTGGTATTGAGACCGGTTCTGAGTTTCACTTCTTATGAATGATTTCTTACAT
Source organism: Pinus albicaulis (assembly GCA_034641835.2). NCBI lineage: Eukaryota > Viridiplantae > Streptophyta > Pinopsida > Pinales > Pinaceae > Pinus > Pinus albicaulis. The sequence continues at coordinate 1,980,277,031 of CM076578.1, forward strand.
TTATGACATATTGCTATATATATATTTTTTTTTTCAGTAAGAAAAATACCCTGGTTTATATTGAGTACCAGGAACAAAACAAAATGGACATTACAATGCACTAATAACAATTACCATCAAAACCAGAATAACTGATTTTGTCATATTGTCGCCACCTGGATCTTACATAGACTTAATTGAACAAGTACAGTCCAAAAAATACAAAAATCGAAAATAGAGAAAAAACTGTTATCCACGCCCCAGAGGCGTACAAAAAGTGACTATGGCAACGTTGTGGAGCCACTCAAACTATAAAGAGACACCACATAGTTTTAACCTGACACAATAACATCACATATTAATCCAGAAAACTGAAAATCACAGCATCTATGGTACCACTATACTTAGATGATGGGCACTGAGCCTTTGGCCTGAAGATCCTGTATATTAAATAGCTGATAATTTATCTTTCCATACGCATCATGTAGCCCCTACTTTGACAACTCATCCGCAACATTGTTCTTTTCGCGGTATATGTGCTGATAAGTAATACCTGCATAAAAAGTTTTAAATTGTTTTTATTATTTTTATTATATGTTGGATGTGATTTTGATTGAAAATGCTTCTTTTTTATTTATTAATTAAAACAAAATTATTAGAAAAATTATTGCTTTAAGCCTTGGAATTTACAATCAAAATTAGAAAATGTATTTTTATCTAAACTATTTATGAAAAGTTTAATATTGTTTGATCTTCTCTACCATGTCCTTTCTACATATATCTAGAATAATATTATTTGTACTTGGTTTCTGGTTTTTTGTAACATTTTACTACCATAATAAAAATCTATAGAAATAATAATCTAACATTATAATATCTTGAAATGGAGCTAGCCAACTCAAATATAGTATTGCAAATCCCTGGCTAAGTTAGATGAGGATGCTATGTATTACATATGGTCTTGAATGAGCATTTGGACTCTTTAGATATATATCTAAAGAGTCCAAAAGCTCATTCAAGACCATATGTAATACATAGCCTCCTCATCTAATAAAAATTCATACCTTAACAAAATTTTTAGATCCTTTTAAAGAAAACGTGTCATATAATCAACTTTCATCGAAATATATGATAAACTCAACCCAATTTTATGAAAAATAGTATACCATTTTTTACATTTCACATAATACAAATAGATAAATATTACTTAAGTATTGAACTATAAAGATTTAACTACCCATAGAGAGATGGCCAAGTGATTGAGACAGGGCATCATCACAATAAAAAACCAAGTAAAAATTGTAGTAATCCTAGAATCATGCTTTACATAAGGTAAAATTGGGGAACTCATGACTTGTACTATAGATAAAAAAACATTTACCCTTACCAAAAAATATATGATAAAAATTGACAAACCACATAAGCTTAAGCTTAAGGGGATATAATCCTTCTTGCCTTCCATATAGATAATGAAAATGATTGTTCCAAGTCTCATGTTGCTTCTCATGTTATTTTATAAACCTTGATTGGAAAGAAAAATAGGAGTGCAGAAATGTAAGAAATATAAAACATAATGAAACACAACGTAAGAAATAGAGAACATAATGAAACACACACATACATATCTCTAGACAATCAACACAATTATTTTCCAAGGAAATCCTTATGGGAGACAAGCAACCCTAAAAATTAATGATGCTCTAGACTCCTTTTTCCCTAGGAAATCCTTATGGGAGAAAAACAACACTAAAATGTAAACATGCTCTACTCTCTCTTTTCTAGTATGGAAAATATGTGAGTACAAAGAAAGAGGTAATCTCTCTAGAGTTAGCTAAGACTTTTAGCATGTAAGGTTGCTATAAAAACTTAACTTCATACATTTTTCTCTCTAACTTCACATTCCTAGTTGTATTTTCAACTATGGAACAAAATACAATAACACAAAATGGAACTCTTATTCCTCCTAGTGGCCAAGTATTTAACATAGCATGATAGCCAACTAGGTGTAAGATTTGACTCCGTCAACCATTAACGAGGTTTGTGATTTTAGACCTTTTAGAGTCTTGTTAAAATTCCACATGTAGATAGCTTGCCATGCATGAGTAATGGGGCTAAAATGTCATTCTCTCGTACCATGGTGGTCAACATGATAGGTCAACTTACTAAAGGCATAAATTTTGAATGAACTTCATTTGATGTTTTTCTTGCACCATTGGATATGTCTTTAAGTGTAGAATAATGGTCAAGATTTTGGCACAAGGAATAATCGTTTAACCCCCAAAAATGTCATTTAATACCTCAAAATGACTCCAAAAGGTTTTAGATCCCAATTCTCCACCCACCATTAAAATGACCCTACAAGTTGATTCTTTCAGTTTTTTTCACTCTATAAGCATCAAAATATATGACAAATAATATAATTATCCAATCTAGATCATTATTTAATAACTTGTTAAAATTATGAGTAAGATATACATCATGGAATTTAAATAAATAGCGTTAATTCATTGAACACCCTTGTACATTCCTTGTTGATACTTTGAAAGTAATACATTTTGAAAAATAATTTGTTTATGGATTCTATTTTCCACATTCTCTCAACCATATCAAAAACCTTCTTATAATATTTGAAACCTAAGGTATTTCCCATACCAAAGTATGTTCTTTTAAAACATGTTTTCTTGGTGATATGGGTGATTTAGAAATGATTGGGAGAGCGAAATTACTCATTTAATATGTACAATATGTTTGGTTGAATCCACATGAAAAACAAGATTCCCAACCGTGAGAAGAGGAAATTACATCCTATTTCTCCCCCCTAGCACAATTACCAGTACAGTTAGAATTTAACAGCCCCAAACTGGATTTTACTCTCAGGTACTGGAACCTCTACAAAGGTTCGACCTGGAAACATAGTTTTTCCTTAGGTTTCTCCACTAGTTCTATGTCCAACTTGGATAGCCTACAGTTCAATATCCTTCTTTTCATTTTTTATATCCCCTCTTGGATAACCATAATATCTTGAAATGGAGCTAGCCAACTCAAATATAGTATTGCAAATCCCTGGCTAAGTTAGATGAGGATTACATATGGTCTTGAATGAGCATTTGGACTCCTTAGATATGAGGAGGCCATGTACATATGGTCTTGAATGAGCATTCGGACTCTTTAGATATATATCTAAAGAGTCCAAAAGCTCATTCAAGACCATATGTAATACATAGCCTCCTCATCTAATATATAAAACTTTAATCCATGTGCTTAACCTTAACATTGACACAAATGGAATACAATTTTACTCATTGCTTTATGATAGAAAAATATGCAGATGAATATTGCCCACATATCCGAAGTCAAAAGGGATAGATTAAAAAGGGATGCTCCGGTCATCTATAAAAGATAAATTAAAGAAGCATGACATATTAGTAATGCAAATTAGATATGCGTCCCAATTATGTTCATATAACACAACAAATAGATGATTCAATACAAATTTCACATAGAAGTCATATTTATCTCATGGGCCTTCAACTTAAATTATATATCTAGCATTACATTAAGCTATAGGAGATAAATCAAAGAAGCATTTGAATGTAAATTAAACATGTGTAATAATTATGTCCTTTCTAGTTCAATAAATAGATAATAATTTGCAAATTCCATATCTAAGCTATATTTCATCTTAGTAGCTTTCAATTTAAACTTATATCTAATGTTAAATTATATAAAAGAATAACAGTAATCCAAACTTCAAAATAATATTTAGAACTTTAGTATAAAATGTGACATATAATTTTCCTGTGTGGAAAAACATAGTTACCAAGAGTTCAAAACTCATGCATTTGAATAGAAAGTTGGTATACGAATGAGCAAGTATATTTTTTCTAGAAATGAGGAAGTGAAGGTTGATAGAGAGCCACACAAAATTGCAAATTCATACCTTAACAAAATTGTTAGATCCTTTTAAAGAAAACATGTCATATAATCAACTTTCATCGAAATATATGATAAAATAAACCCAAATTTATGAAAAATAGTATACCATTTTTTACATTTCATATAATACAAATAGATAAATATTACTTAAGTATTGAACTATAAAGATTTAACTACCCATAGAGGGATGGCCAAGTGATTGAGACAGGGCATCATCACAATAAAAAACCAAGTACAAATTGTAGTAATCCTAGAATCATGCTTTACATAAGGTAAAAATGGGGAACTCATGACTTGTACTATAGATAAAAAACATTTACCCTTACCAAAAAATATATGATAAAAATTGACAAACTACATAAGTTTAAGCTTAAGGGGATATAATCCTTCTTGCCTTCCATATAGATAATGAAAATTATTGTTCCAAGTCTCATGTTGCTTCTCATGTTACTTTATAAACCTTGATTGGAAAGAAAAATAGGAGAGCAGAAATGTAAGAAATATAAAACATAATGAAACACAACGTAAGAAATAGAGAACATAATGAAACACACACATACATATCTCTAGACAATCAACACAATTATTTTCCTAGGAAATCCTTATGGGAGACAAGCAACCCTAAAAAGTAACGATGCTCTAGAAAAATAATTTGTTTATGGATTCTATTTTCCACATTCTCTCAACCATATCAAAAACCTTCTTATAATGTTTGAAACCTAAGGGGTATTTCCCATACCAAAGTATGTTCTTTTAAAACATGTTTTCTTGGTGATATGGGTGATTTAGAAATGATTGGGAGAGTGAAATTCCTCATTTAATATGTACAATATGTTTTGTTCATGCCACTAAGCTAAGAATTTTAAATTCAACTGACTTTTAATATAACCAAGTAAATCCTGCAAAAAAAGAATAAAACAATTTATGTTAGGGTTGTGGATTCAGGCATTGAAACAACACACCATGATATTTCAAATTTAAAAATAATGGTTTGAGTCCTAGGTAGCTTAGAATCTTATTTGTTTTCAAAATAAGGATGCACTCCCATTTGATTCTCATGATTAGGTTGTAATCATGAGGCTCTCGCTCAAGAGTGGACCTTCCCAAAATCTTGTGACGTCTTGTCACAAACAAAACCATCAAACTGAAAACACATCATGCAAGAAACATAGCTTGCTGACATATCATTTTTCTCCTTTAAAGAAAAAAAATTCACATCATGTGAATATCTCCATGTACTCTTACATATTGGTGTACAAAACCATCAACCAAACACAAATCGACAAAACATGCCTCTTCAAACAACTGACTCTCAAGTCAATAAATAGAGCTCAGGTACAAATTTCCATATTTGTTGCATTTAAGTGTGTCAACGTAACTCTACTTTCAACATCTTGCTTCATGCAACATGCACCATACTTTGAATTTGCAAAGAAATTCATGAAACATCAAAATACATGCAAGGCCTTAATTGGATAAGAAATCTAACCATCCGTTACCAAACCATTTCAATGGCCCGCTTATTTTAGCTGCACTTCATCATCATGTGAATCATCTTGACCCTCATCGATTATGGAATCCTCTTTTCCATTCTTGTCATTATCTCTTTCCACCTTCTTCAAATGTTGTGGATGACTTGTTGGATACAAATTCCAACACTTGTCTACAAGGTGACCTTTCTTATGGCAATGAGTAATGAACAATTGCATCTTATTTTCAACACCATTTTCGTTGTCCAATGGGCCTTTGACTTTTTGCCTCATTTATTTAGAAAGTTTCAATGTGCATGGATATCTTCTTCCAACATATATAAACATTATGATTATTCAGACATCTATAAACATTATGATTATTCCAACATCTATAAAGTCCTCTTCTTTTACATTCTCATTAGCTACATGATTATTAACATCTTCTTGAAAAGTGGGTGTCAAACTTTTCCATTCATCATGAACACAAACTTCACAAGCTTGAGGTAATGAACACGAAATAAAATTCCTTCTTGGAACAACTTCATGTGCCTCCTTGGATTTGGAGCATTCTCCATCATGTTTTCCATAACCAAGACCCAAATAATGAGGTCCTTCCTCAACAACATTTGGCTCAACTATGCCTTTTACATGTTTGCCTTTAAACCTTTACTTTCATAGCACATTTTCATCAAAAAATTGGACCTTATTCCTCTAGTGTGTCTCTCAAAAGCACGTACACATTCATTTTGAGAGGAAATTGAAGACAAAAACCAATAGCTAATTCTTCTAACTAACCTTGACTAAAATGAGCTAAATTGTACTTTTATACCAACTTGATTTGAATATGGAAAAACTAGTTTTGTTGGGCTATCTCGCTCATTAGTTAAATAAAAATGTGGTTAGGATCGTCTAAAGTTAGCCAATTGGGAAGGGGTATATGTGTCAAGCTTTAAGTGTATTTTGTGAGAAATTTATTAGTTAATTAACTTTTAAAAACTCGTGTACAACAAATAAAATGCAAAATTTTTATTTCTAGGAAATTTTTTTCCCTCAATCCAGATTTCGATCATTGGACATGTAAGAGGAAGAAAGAGGGAATTCACTTTTCAAATTCTAGACCTTGTCTAAACCAAAATAAACTAGAGGTTTAGTTTTCAAATACATTCACTTATTTGGAAAATTTCTAGCTACCAAAAGTCCATATGCCAATCTACCTCCCAAGAAATCCATTTATTACACCACTGGTTAGTTTTTTGTCTTCCTATATTCTTTATCAACCTCTTTTAAGAAACAAAACTAGACAAAAACCTTCAGTGAGAACAAAAAAATCTAAAACCTCTTCAAGGTCTTCAATCTGCTCGTAAAGTTAAATTGTGTCTTGATCAAGTCCAACAACAAAGAAACATTCAGTGACAACACCAAAATATACAACTTCTTCAACATATTCTAAACCATATTCAAAGTCAATATTGTGTGCATCAAATTCCTCAGCAAGGTCATCAATGGAGTCATAAAAACTACTATTTCAAATTTCAATGCCAAAAATAAGTCGAAAGAATTCAATTTCTCCTCCAAAACCTTCTTCTCTAAGCAAAGCTAGCATGATGTCATCGAGAAATTCAGTAATTCCACGAGGAAATTCTATCAAAGTTAAAACAAATCCTTTTCATCCATATTTAATGCCTACTTTTTTAGGTGGAACACCTCCAAATTTAAGGACCACAATGCCATAAAATATGTAACTTTACCTAATAGGTGTAGACCTAGAACCCCCAACTTTGCGTGACATGTAAAATTGAAGATCTTATATGGTAAGCAGTGTGAGAAGAGAGTCATGGTCACTGAGTTGAGCAAAAGAAATAGTTTGGTATGACAACCTTACTTGTGATAGGTCTAGCTAGTAGACTACCAAATTACATGGTAATGGCATTCAAAATGTGAAAATTCCCATTTCACTTGGAAATAAGATGGTAGAGAAAGGTATAGATGAAAGGAGATATCCATCTACGGTAAAGAAATCAAATAGTTCTATCAATTCCACCTTGCAACTCTAAGAGACATTGAATTAAATTTCATCTCAAGACAGGGCTTTGAGAGAACACTCTCAAAGCCAACCTTCGTTATGGCTTTGAAACACATGGTAAGTATCAAGACTTAGCAACTTTATTTGCATAATTTTTTCTAGCATGGAGCTTAATGTCATAGCCTTATTTTGCCTAAAATGAATGAAAATTTACTTGCAATTCGGCTTGCAACATTCATAATTCATGCTCATGGAATATGATTGTGTTGAAATTGTGATATCATCTGCTGTATGCAGAAGCTAATAAAAAATGATCGAAAATGACATTTTTCCTCTGTTTTTTTGAAGATTTAAGGAAAATTACACAAAGTAGCTTCCAGCCTCATATGACCATCATGTCAAACTCATCTCAGGATATTGTCCAAGTAAGAGCCACTTAAGCAAGAAATCTAGTATACATGACTCTCCAATTTCAATTAGCAGTAATGAAAGTTCTAAGTATGGTGCAAACATTGCTCCAGATTCTCCTCCAATGGGGCATGTTTGATGACAATAATTTGGGGAGTGAGAGAGGGAGATGGTAGGAGAAAAAAATCAAGGAATCCTCGGGAAATTGAAAAATATATAACTACTAAGGTGGAAGACATTTGTAACCTAAGAGAGAAACCTGTGAGGAAATGGGTGAAGTTGGTATTACACACCCAATTGGACAACCTCGAGGAGAAAACATTTCTCCCACTTTATTTGTTGGCATAACCTAGTAAGTGTTATTCACTAGCATGTATTTTGTAAAGGCCTTTCAACCTAGTTCCCATTCAACTCCATCCACCGGGTTGTAGAGGATTCCAAGCCTAATTTCATAAAAAGTAAGTTGGGGATGATCACATTGACTTACCTGATGACATGTCTATGAAGATTAACTACCTTGAACTATTTTTTTGTGTAGGGAAAGAGACACATTCCCATGTCTGAGCATGAAAAGGTTCTTTGATATTGTTAATGCCTCTAGTGTTTACTTCTACAAGTTCTATAGGCAGAAAGAGTACATAATAAGGGCAGTGGCCTCTAGATCTTACCTCATCTTTTATGAAAGGTGACATATCTAGTAAATGCCCCTACGGTCGATAGAATGGATCTAGGCAGAAGTTCTTCATTTTTAATATACTTTAAGGTAAACTATGTACATGTGTCATTTCTCCCACAAACTAAAGTGTATAAGTGGTAAATTTTATACCAAGTGTGCTCCCACCATGTAAAGCACAATTTGGTGAACTTATCATTTTTATAATTTCTTTTTTGATTAAATTTAGTTTCACACATTATCAATTATTGCTTTGAAAGTTGTGTTCTACATAATTTGTGTACACTAAATTAAAAATTGATTTTTTGATCTATTTTGTGTAAATGTCGACCAATAGATATATATCATAGAGGATGAATGACGAAGATCAGCCGAATCCCATATGGAGGTTCAGGGATCGGGGGATGTTCATGGTATTTAAATATAATATTAAATCTCCATACATGTGTGTACATATGGAATTGATTTTTTATTAACTTTGTGAGTTAAATTAGTTGTTAATAAGTTTCATATTTTAATTTTTAGGAGGTAAGAGGAGAAGGGTTTCTACTCCATCCATAGAGAATGACCAAGGTTCAACTGGTCGAGGTATGAGTGGTAGCAGGTTGCGGGAAGGGGGTGATATTTATTCCCCCGAAGGCCAATCAACGGTTGTTGGTTCTCAACAGGGTCACTGTGGGTCTGGTTCTCAGCAGCGTCATTCTGGGGTTGGTTCTCAGCAGGGTCATGTTGGAGATGATGTTAACCAACAACATCAAGGTTGCCATCAATTTCAATATTTTTCATTAAATTTGTACAACTTTTTTTACACGTGTTTTTTCTAATATACGAAATTTTATATATATTGATGCAGAGGCTGAAAATGTTCGAGCTAGTGGTCAAAATAGACGTAGGGCAGCTCGCTACATTCAAGAAGAAGGCTGTCAACCCAGCACAACTTATCCGGCTGAGATTACTGATATACCATGGGAAACCAACATGGCGGAATGCACCTTACAAAGGTGTGAAAGCCTTCATGCAAAATTGCAAAGAGATCTCATGGCTTTGTCTCTACCTGCTGAGAGTCAACAAAGCCTTGAAATAGTTACACATTCATTGGGTGAAATGGTAAATGTGTACAGAAATCTTGGGCCAACGACTGATTCATTTGTAGCACTGATGAGAAAGAGAAAAGAAACAATGATGGGTCCCGATAAATGGGAGGAAATTAAACAAAAAGTTACAAGAGAAGTGGCCAAGTCAATGTTTAATTATAAGGAAGGGCCAAAAATAAAAATGTTGAAGGTGCAGTATTTCAAGCACCCAGACATAGCTCGTTATTTGTATGATCGGCATCTTGCGGCCTTTGGAAGGCTTCCATGGAACGATGAGGTTCTTCTTTATTTTGCACAAATGTTCTATGAAGAATTTTTTTTGGGTATGAAACCCAACTACAATGACCTTCCTTCAGAATTTTTTGGCCCGGGGAAAGGTCGATTATATGACCGTAAGGGCGCTAAGCGAGATGTGGAGTTGCCTCGCCTTGAGCCGCCATTGGTGAGTCGACCGTTTCGAGTCGAAACTCTGCGATCAGAGATGGATGCGACTTCTCAAATAAGTCGAGAAGTAAGGGATGTTATGATCGACAATGTTCATAGCGGATTGAGTGGAGTCAATCTTTGTTTAAATCGACAAAGAGCACGTGAAAATGCACGTGCCAATTTTTTTTATTGTACAGATGAGGAGATTTACAACATGAATGTTGAAGATCTCCGAACATATGCAATAAATTGTCGCAATGGTTTGCAAGAGCTAATTTTTCATGAGGAAGAGGGCACCAGAACGGTTTGTGTTAGTGACCTTAGGGTTTGAAATGATTTTTACATATACATGTGTACAATTTGTAATAAATACATGTGTATGTACATGTATACATTTATTTGTATGTGTACATTAATCTAAAAAAAATGTATGATTATATGTTAAAACACCATTTGCAGTTCTCAGGCATGATGCGTGATGAAAATGTTAATATCACGTTCGGGACCTCCGATTCAAACGATACAAATGGGTCTGACCATCATGATATGTTGGAAAATGTTAGTGTTTTTTAAGTGACTCTAAAATAAATAATTGTTGCCACACATGTACATGTATGTATATATATAATTTGATAAAATGTTTTAACAGGTACCGATTCCGTCTGATGTTTTTGGGATGGCGATACCTTCTTCTTCCTTGGGAGATGTACCTTCTACTTCCTTGGGAGATGAGCCACAAGTATGGACAATTTTTCACAAGTTTAAAATTTATGTTTAAAAGTTATATATATATATATATATATATTCTACCTCAAAAAGTTCCATTAAAAATTGATATATATATATATATAGAGAGAGAGATCTATATTTTGAGTTATTTAAAATTTTTTGAATTTAGGTTCCTATAGAAGATTTATTTAATCCGCGGACTCTAGCGACGGAGATAGGAACATCCACAACATTTGAACAAGTTGTCTTTAGTTCCTTTTTTTAATATTAAATTGAAAATAAGTTTATATATGTACACGTGCATTTTCATTTGAACGTTTTTAATTTATATAAATTATTTATATTATAATATATATATATATATATAACTGTACATGTATATTGTACAGTTTACCACTGCAGATGTTCCTATGGGAGAACCTGTTCATCAAATGGAGAGGGAACCTTACGAGGTATTGCATGATTTTTTTGTTATATTTTTTTTTTTACATGAAGTTCTAGATATATATATTCTCATTCATTTTTAAAACATCAAATTTTAATGTTCAAGTACATGTGCATTGTGTATGTAGGTTTCACATTCACAAGATAGGGCGCATACTGAGACCCTAGTAGGGAAGACGCTAGATCGGTCTCCATTTGATGGACATGATTTACAGTAGATTTGATTTCAAAATTTAGATGGTTTTAAAATTTGTTAAGCTTGATACAGTTTGATACTTGTGAGATTTACAATTTTTGGACATATTTTATTACATTGTTATTATATAATATGTTTTATTTAATTTTTGGATGGTTTTAGTACTTTTGGCATGTGAATATTTAATGTTAAATGTTTTTGTTGGATAGTTGAATTATAATTGGCATGGCATGTGAAGTTTTTAAAACTCAAGTTTTGGATGGTTTCAATCTACATTTTGCATGTGATATTTAATGAACTTTAAATGTTTAATGTTTTAATGTTGCACAATATATAATCAAATTTTTTTTAAAACTTAAAGTTTTGGATGGTTTCAATCTACAACTTAAAGTTTTGGATGGTTTCAATCTACATTTGCACATGTGGTATATAATGTTAAATGTTTCTATTGGATCTAGTTGAACTATAATTGGCATGGCATATGAAGTAACGATCTATATATAATTTAAAGTTTTTTAAACTCAAGTTTTGAACGGTTTCAATCTACATTTTGCATGTGATGTTTAATGTTTTAATGTTGCACGATATATTATCAAAAGTTTTTAAAATTTTAAAGTTTTGGATGGTCTCAATCTACATTTGGCACATGTGGTATATAATGTTAAATGTTTCTATTGGATAGTTGTTCACTATAATTGGCATGGCATGTCAAGTAATGTTGCACAAATCCCTTTTGGATGGTTGAAGTACATTTGAAATTTTAAGATTGATTTTGATCTCTCCATGTAGTTTTGTTTGAATGAAAAATTTTCAAATAGGAAGAACATAGCTTTTCAATGCAACTAACCATCTATCAATTGAGCTCTAATTGAAAATAGAGTTTAAAGAAGTAGATATATGTACAAATTATCCCTTTAATTTTGATTGGAAATATAAGTCTCTAGTACATATATATGTTTGTTGAATTTGGGTCAATGTCGTTAATGCACTCAAATAGGTAGCCTTGTCGATTTATTTAGATTGTTGAAACTTTTTACCAAAAAGTCCAACTAGTTTTTCATCAATGCACATAGAAAAACTACTTGGAACAATTAATTGTGCATTCTAGAACATATCTATCCAAGACAAGTAACATTTTTCATCAATGCACATTGAACATATTCGACCATTGGACAAGTAGATTTTGTACGAGATTTTCAATCAGGATTAGAGATGTGGGTCAAATCCCACCAAAAGTCGGAGAAGTGCTTCGAGTCTCTTGTCTGAAAGGAATTTTCGTACAAAACTATACTGCAGATGATTTATTTACATTGTGTCCATACTTTTTACCAGAAAATCCAGCTAGTTTTTCATTAATGCACATAGAAAAACTAGTTCTAGTTAATTGCACTCTAGAACATATATATTGAGTACGTAAATAATTTTTCATCAATGCACATAGTAAAACTAGAACAATTAATTTCATTATATATATATATATATATATATATATATATATATATATATCCAATAAATATAACATTTTTCATCAATGCACATGTATGTATGTAAAACTACTTTCAGGTGATACTAGAGCACGTGCTTGTACCCAAACAATTTGTACATGTGCAAACACTTGCACAAATAACATAAGCAACTCAATTTTTAGTTGAGTACTGGAAGTTCTAAAACATATTTAATCCAAAGATAATAAATTGTTGGACAATTCACTCAAAAAGATTCTAATGGAATTCCATCCTCAATAATTCGTTCATGTTCGGATTTTGACATTTTCCATCTCATAATTTTTGATTTTTTCTTTGATTGAACTTCTATCAACTTTATGCGTGCTGCACACACCAAGTGATTATATTGACAACTTATGGAATCAGGTTCATAGTCTTCAAAGTAAACAAAGTCTCCACTTTGATGATTTTGTTTGAAAAAATAACCTTTCAGTATAATAGACCCTTTGTCATACTGAAATCCGTGATCATCATAGTTTTGTAATAATTTCATTTTTCGTTCAGTGCAACGCATCAAATAATACTTCACATTTTCATCGTTGTCAATAGGTGCAATTACAGCAAAAACATCTCCTGCACAATAAAATGAATTTAACAAAATTATGCATATTTAAATTTATTTCTAGATCTTTAAATCATTAGAAAGTAATTCAAATGTTACCTTCTCTAACAAGATCAGAAACTCGATCACCATCGGATGATATTGTAGTTTCCTCTGATTGCATTTATTCAAACATTGCAACAGACATTTTTCCCTTTGTATTTAGCTCTATATGTTTCCAATCGTTCACATACATTTTGTTTTCACAAACGTCATTGGATTTTGTGTTGTCTATGCAAACATCACAAAAACAAGAATATTTTCTTTTATCCAATGCAAACACATTTTCGGACGACTTTGTTTGAATTGAATGCAATTTTCGAGTCTCTTTTATTGTTTCAACGTCATTTCCAATTGATCTATCTACGTCTTCGATTCCAATATGCCAGAAAAACCTTTATATGGAAAATTAGAAGAAGAATTTGTAAATATGATATCAAAATACAATCAAAGATAATCATTGCATGATAAATGTACAATGTTTAAAATTAGATTTCCAATATAAATTAAATTGAATATACCTTCACACTTCTCTTGATGGGTTTCTCTCATGGCTTAGAGTAGCGATGCACCATTGAACAACTTCTTCAGTGTTCACAAGTCGGCTTGCAGAGTGGTTCATTTGATATCTTCGAAGTACTCGTTTTATGCATGCTCCTGCACCGTCATGTTCTCCTTTTCCATGGCCAGTATCAAAGAAATTCCAACAATGTTTAATGCAAGTTTTCTTATGAAGACAACACAACCAAAAGAATGATCGTGCATATTTGAATTGACCTGCGCATCCGTCTGACCATATCCAATGTTCATTGAATGTTATTCCATGATTTTTCAATGAATCATAAATTTTTCCAAAACAATGTTGTACAAAACATGTATCATGTGTACGATCGTCACTGATATAAAAGTGCTATTCTTTAATGATATGTCGATTTTCACTCGTGCTTTCTATATGATCAACATTTTGTTGAGCATGTCTATATAGAACATGGATGAGCATGGAGACTTGGTCAGAATGATAGTATTCACTCTGAATTTCTTTTTGTGGAACAAATGTGTAGTTTTCTGCAAAATCAATCACTGACAAAATGGTCCCTGGTGGAGAAAATTCACGAGATTTTTTGAATTGCAAGTCTTGCCATCGAGCTCTATGGGAATGCGTGGAAAGATAGGTCTTTAGATCTTGCATTGTAAATTCTCCTTATTGATCATAATGTGTAAGTGATTCGATTGTGGTATATTTGTAAATTTCTTCCTCAAACTTTCTCAAAAAGACTATCAGAAAAATTTCTTCTTCTAGTAATTCAATTCTTTTAACACTATTTGCACCTTGAATCGATGTATCGATATATTCATATCTCTTCCATTTCAATTTCATGTTGGACAATGATTTATCATTTATATCAATACGATATTTGTTTTGAAATTTAGTCAAATGTCCACAATCATCGCATTTTTTACCACCAACACATTTCTTTTTGTAAAATAGTTCATCGCTTTCTCTTTCACATAGAATTTGAAATATGAAATCACGGATAGTGGAAGGAGGAGGTGAATCCTTCCATAATGTTCTACCGAAATCAAGGAATGTGTCATAATATAACTCAAATTCCACATGATAACAGCAACAACAAGTGTTGCGTACGGTGATAGGTTTTACATACCATGGTTTTTGTTGAACAAAAGCACTGAGTGAAACATGAATTTGACGATTCTCTTCTTTGAACTTGTTAAATAGCTCTATCTGAGTGGTTTCCAAGAGATGTTTTTCATGTTCTTCGTACTGATTTCGTGTTATTATTCTTCGCATCACATGCCTTGCAGTTGGTGAAACACGCGAATTGTTCTTCCAATATTCATATATTATTTTTTTAACATTTTCTCCAAGTCTATCTTTGTATGGTTGCCTACAAATAGCTCTCCAACAAGCGAGTTCATCATTTACATCTGTTTGCAACCGAAATTTCCGATGTTTGTGCAAAGTTTTTCGCGAGGTTCCCAGTGCTCGTGCCATAGATGTTACCAAATGATTCTCTTGAGTACTTGAGGAAACCATTGCCATCTGTATTCCTCTACGTACAATTGAAACATCTTTCTCTCTAGATCTCTTAATTGACTTTATATCACTACTCATATTTTTTATCACTTCTTCCTTCATTTTTTAATCTTTGGTTGATTTTCGAATACCCAATAGTGTCGTAGCTTCTTTTAATTTCTTTAATGATAGGAGACCTTTCAACATTTGAGCCTGAACTGTCACCCGCTCATTAAGAAATACTTTTCAAAAACGCATTTAACACGATATCGTATAACATAGTCAGGTTTTTTATCTCCATATGTGTGAGTGTCAACATTTTCTAACATCTCATTATTGATAGTGATTTCATCTGTACATATTCGAAAAAATAGTACATATTCAATAAATAACTAAATTAATAAATATATCTAAAATTTCAAATATTTTTCAAATTAGTTCATCAAATAAAAATTAAGCTTCACATTTTACATTAGGAAAATTTTAAATATATCAATAGATCATAATATTTACATTTACATACCCGCTTCAATTTCTGCTTGAGGTTGATTTTCTTCTTCAATATTTTGAGGAGTATCTCTATCTGTTTACATTAAACAAAATATTTTTCAAACTAGTTCATCGAATAAAAATTAAGCTTCACATTTTACATTAGGAAAATTTTAAATATATCGATAGATCATAATATTTACATTTACATACCTGCTTCAATTTCTACTTGAGGTTGATTTTCTTCTTCAATATTTTGAGGAATATCTCTGTCTATTTACATTAAACAAAATATTTTTCAAACTAGTTCATCAAATAAAAATTAAGCTTCACATTTTACATTAGGAAAATTTTAAATATATCAATAGATCATAATATTTACATTTACATACCTGCTTCAATTTCTGCTTGAGGTTGATTTTCTTCTTCAATATTTTGAGGAATATTTATGTCTGTTTACATTAAACAAAATATTTTTCAAATTAGTTCATCAAATAAAAATTAAGCTTCACATTTTACATAAGGAAAATTTTAAATATATCAATAGATCATAATATTTACATTTACATACCTGCTTCAATTTCTGCTTGAGGTTGATTTTCCTCTTCAATATTTGAGAGGGTTTCTAACTTTCTTTTGCGAGATTGTCTTGTCTCTTCTCTACGTTCCTCAGGGTCTCTTTTTCGATCATATTTTCTCGCACAAGTTCTTCGATTTCCCATGATAATAGGGTATGAAGTTCAAAAAATTTACTTGAAAAAATTAGACAATAACTCAATTACAAAAAATATCACAAAAGATCTAATTTAAAAAAATTCAGTGTAAATTTTTTGAAAAAATACATACTCCAATCCAAAACACTTTAAAAAATTCGAGAGAAAAATGTCTTATAAAAATGAAACGAAGCTCAAAAGATTTACTTCAACTCAAAACACGTACATACCTCCAAGAAATGTCTTTTGAATGTACATCCAAGAATTTTTTTTAAGTTCAAATTTTTTTTGCCAAAATCACGCTGCCTCCAAGAAATGTCTTCCAAAAAAATTCTTTGTAAAATGAATTTGCTTCCAAGAAATGCTTTTAAACCCAAACTTTGAAGATAAGTTTTTGAACC
Source organism: Pinus albicaulis (assembly GCA_034641835.2). Lineage (NCBI taxonomy): Eukaryota > Viridiplantae > Streptophyta > Pinopsida > Pinales > Pinaceae > Pinus > Pinus albicaulis. The sequence goes on from CM076578.1 coordinate 1,980,294,155, forward strand.
CAAACCAATATCTTTATAAAATGAGATGAAATGTGTGAAAATTGTGAACCATTTCGCGGCAATTTATATTGCCGCGAAATGTGTTTTAGTAGGGGCTCCGCAAAACTTTCCGGCCGACGGAAAGTTATACAATAGTTCGGCCGAACTTTTTATTAAAAGTTCGGCCGAACTATTAAGACGTTAGATTTAACGAGCCCGTTTTTTTGGCGAAATTTTTTATCGTTGAAGAAATAATGGTGTAAAAGGAAAACATGGAATATTAAGTAAAAAATAATAACACTATTGTGAACTACTATGAATATATTTTCTGAATCACATAAAACTACAAAAGGCTCCAT